>JAABNX020000001.1:6439008-6451281 GCA_015163995.2 Mormyrus lacerda
TACAAATACAAACGTTTTTCCGCATCTGTGTGGCTTTTACCACTTATCAAACCGGTGGAGTGTTAACTTTTAAGGTAGAATTGAGTAGGTTAGTGTCTTCATGGATTGGCGTCACACTAGAGCCAGGATTGTGTCAGGGGTCTCCCTGAGCCAAGTCCACCCCCAGTACTGCACCCCAACTCCAACCTCCTGTCAAACACTGTTGTTCTTGGTCCTAACAAACAAGCCCCTGGCCCTGAAATAACTGAAAAAACACTGTGCTTTGAGTTTACAAAGCTGTTCATTAGTTTTGGGTTTTATAACCTGCCCCCACATTTTTCTAGTTAGGGTATAACTCGAGGGGTAAATTTGTAATTGCTCAATGTTGACGGAAAGGCTGATCCTTCAAGAAACGTGCATTTCCTTCCCCCTGCCTGTCTGTCACCCTTTGGGCCTGTCGACGCCGTAAATTGTTTAGTCGTGGAAACCAGTGAGTAGGACTTCCGCGTTCAGTCACCGCAAGTGCATTTGGTCTCCAGGGGTTTTTCTTCCTACGGGAGCTCCCCAGTGGAAAGTGTTTCCAAATGGAAGTTTGCTCTTTTTTTTTGCTGAAGAGGGTCTTTGAAAAAAAAAGCTAAACAAAACAGAGAGAGCTTCTTCTCCGTGGGGCTGAGCTGCCTGGGGCAGTCTCCACCCCCACTATGATGTGACCCCGCCCCCCTGAGCCAGAGTGAAATGCCAGAGCCTGCTGTTGCAGGAAGCGTGGTCCCACTGGGAGGTGGGAGGGGTCGGGCGGGAGGCGGGCCAGGCAGTCCCTCCCCCCCCATAGAGGAAGTGTCTCTGTGCTGTGCCTTCACATTCCCAGGGTTGAGACTGCTGCCTGCTCGCCAATCCACGCAACCCCTGACGGATTTTACTCCCACAAGGAGGGGGGCAAATGGGTGGGTTTGCTGTGTCTTTTTAGCCAAACAGGGCTGGGGGGTGGGAAACCGCTCACCAGAAAAGAAACTCCACCCCCAAGGAGCGGAGAAGTTGTGGACGGAGCAGAGAGTCGCAGAGCCTGGATGTGATCAGCTCCAGGGGTTTGGCGGTGCGCGCCACTCAAGATGTAACGTGGGAAAGACGGGACGAGGGGCAGAGTGACGCGGGCCTTTCTCTCTCCCACACCCCAGGTCTTCCAATGGAGGCAGCTGGAGAACCTCTACTTCAGAGAGAAGAAGTTTTCCGTGGAAGTCCATGACCCTCGCAGGTAACTCTATATAACAACTCTCGGCCGTGGTTAAACTTCTGACATTAACTTTATCAGCTCGTACAGTTGGGAGGGAACAACCGGCTGCCCTGTAGTATTTTTCTCTTCTTATACTATGTTCTGCCAGGTTCTTGTAAACAATTGTGCTGAAAATACTCATGTAGAATTACACCGTGTGTAAAGTTATGAGTTATCGTTGTGATAGTGCTGTTTCTGAAGCTTTGCAGATGTGATACGTCTGCGCTCAAGGCTCCAGCATCGCTGCTCTGTTTTAACACGTCTCGTGTGATGTGATCCTCTCGCTGGTATTCCTCTCCCAGTGCCGAGAGCACTCGTACATCTCGTACATTTGATCGAATGCCCCCACCCCCCCCGTAACCCCCCCAGGCAGCAATGCAGAGCAGATCCCTGTCGTCCCGAGAAAGCTACTTTGTATGGAGGTCCCCCACCAGTCCGGTCTCACTCGAATAGGCTTCATGGAGACTAGCTCTCCCCCCCACTCCCAAAATGAAAAAAGAAAAAGATCGAAAGTGACAGTTTCTCGCCAGATTGTTGCTGCTGGAAATGGCCCCCACCCGCACCTGATGGCTATCAGCGTCGCGTGCAGAAACAAACATCATTTTCAGCCAAGTGCAGTGAGCCGGGAGCCGGGATATCGCTTCTGCAAAACACCCCAGCTGTGAAACAAAATGAGAAAGATGCTTGTCTGTTAGACAGCGGCCAGGGGGGATTGTGCTCAGTCACGTTTGGGGCACGCGGGGCACGCGGGGCAAGCGGGGCACGCGGGGCAAGCGGGGCAAGCGGGGCACGCGGGGCAAGCGGGGCACGCGGGGCAAGCGGGGCACGCGGGGCAACGGGCAACGGGCAACTTTGTGGGTTGAAATTAGCAAAGATAGTGTGCTGATTTAGTTTATCAGCTGGAAGTTGGGAGTTACCATTATTATTAATTTTAGAGCATCTAAATTGGTGTTTGTTCTGCAGAAGCTGCACATTGATACGGAGTAACTATTTAAAATGTGTAATGGATTTTTAAAGTATGGAGTCACAGTGGAGTCAGCAGGGATTCCTTCAGGGGTTCTGCCTGATTTTATGACGGGTATTCTTTGGGTGCCTCGATTCCTCTCACGGTCCAGAAACATGTGGTTACTCTAAACCACCCATAGAGCGTCATGACTGTGTGTGTGAGTGTGTTCCCTGTGGTTGACAGGCATCCTGGTGCCACCCGCCTCATATTCTAAGTTTCATGGGACAGATTCCATGTCCATGCACTAGATCAGCCGCTTTAGAAAACGGAGGGATGGATTTAATCTATGACATCATTATTAGGTAAAATGGCTGTTATCAGTACCACTGTTTCAGTGAATATAAAGTGGAATCGTGTTCGGCCCAATTGTAGGGCGTCGGTGACCCGAAGGACGTTTGGCCACAGTGGGATCGCGGTGCACACCTGGTACGCCAGCCCCACTCTGATCAAAACCATCTGGGCCATGGCTATTAGCCAGCACCAATTCTACCTGGACAGAAAACAGAGCAAGGTCAGTGCTTGCATGTGTGGAGAACATTATAATAAAAGTTTTTAAACAGCAAACAATGTGTGGTCTAGCAGAGACGTTCCACTGTGGGGGTTTGATACAGCTGGGGGTTACCTGTTTGCAGGTTGGGTTATGTGTTTGCTAATGGGCATTGTGGCATTTTGGCACGTGGTTCTCCTCGGGTTCAGCGTTCTCATATGTTGGGCTCAATCCTCTCTGAAGCCATCAAAGGTCCACTTCTTTCAGCTGGAAACATTTGCCTTTATTTTTCAGTCTAAAATCCACGCGGCGAGGAGCCTGAATGAAATAGCAATTGACTTGACAGAGACAGGAACACTGAAGACCTCCAAGTTGGCCAACATGGGCAGCAAGGGCAAGATCATCAGCGGTAGCAGCGGGAGCCTCCTGTCCTCAGGTGAGCATGGGCCAACCAACCCTCACCCTAGTTCTGGGCTCGGACCAACCAGGGTTCACTGAAGTACCATGTTTGGACCAACCAGGCCCCATGTTAAATACACGGCCCTGGAATGTGGCCAGACCATGGTCTACCTACTAGAGGAAACCGACTTGGTACAAGAGATGGCCCCAGTCATTCAAATTGATGTATCATAACCTTGCAGAACATTCTGGATCTCCAGCTTGTTTGCAAAAGCTGAGACTGTTAATCAAGTTAGAGTATCATTTCCACATTGTTTTTAGCCTGTTTTCATATCGTGTCCGTTGCCAGCGCAGCTGCCTTGAAGCATTTCAGTAACTTTTCGGATGATAATATCCATTAAGTAATGTTCCCTTTGGGATCCCAAACGCTGCTGGAAGACGGTGACCATGTGCAGAATGACCTGAAGCCCCAGTGTCTCCCTGCTGTTGATGTTGCAAGGTCTAGGTTTCACTTCTTTGTGTGTAGTGTCTACATAGAAAATGCTTCCTAATTAGGGTCATTGTTTCTGCTGAGATCATCCTGTCTGCCACAGACGGAGTCTGTCTTGGTTTTCCTACTGTGGGGTTAGACCAGAAGCAGAAAAACAACTGCTGGGCTTGTTTGGAGTGTTAGATGTGTTAATGTGCAAACGTACTCAGAAGGTTTTTAACCCGGGCGTAAACAGTTCTGTCGGCCATGTTTGGTGTGTGGATGTGCGTAACAGCCCGCTGGACAAGGTTAATAGATGAGGTTAAGCTGTCTGAAGCAGGCTGCTTACAAGCGACTGTGAGCATTTGCAAGCTTTAAATATTTATAAAACTAACCGTGCAAGTTTCTTGGCTGGGGACAAGCTACACACTTCCCTTATGTTTTCTTAGCCTTTGATGGATACATAGGTTTGCCATAACGGGAATAATTAGAGTCAGCATTGTGCAAACATGAGCTTTCGATGGCAGTTTCGCTAAGCCATTATCCCTGAATTTGTAGTTCCCACGATTTAGTTCAAAATTGAACTCTTTTCAGTTCTTTCAGTGATCCCAGTAAGAGCCGCGTTAAGACTGTGCTAACAGGAATTCTGCTGTCGTTGATTTCCTGGCATGGCGCGGCGATCCGTGTAACTCAGCTCAGGCTCCTGCTGTCCAGCAGATCCAGTCTTATAACAGAGGTTTTCCCTGCGCCAACATTCCAACAGACCACAGTGCAGCAGACGGCTTGGGTGGAGAGTGAGTTCGTGTCTTTGTCCTGGGAAACGGGAACTGAGGGCAGGAACATCGAACCTGCCTCTTATACGTGTAATTTAAAGCAAAAATGCGTGAAAAGTCCTTGCATCAGTGCTGCAGGTAGACTTTCCAGGGAACTCTGAGAAGGCCCAGCACCCCGGACTTACTGTGCCAGAGGGGGTGCCCTGCCCCCCCTGTAAACCTCTGAGGGACAGGATGTTGGGCTACCCAGCCTGGGGGCAGGGAAGTGAGCAAACATCCTGGGGGCCAGGGGGGGCCTACTGACCTATAGGCCAACTTTATTAACCAATGGGAGGTCTAGATTATCTGCTGAGAGAATCTGAGGAGTCAGGGACTGTGAATGTTCCCTGAAACCACAGGCAGGGAGCGTATCATTAGTAATCATCTACGACGCCTCCAGAACTTCAGCTGATAATGGTATCTTGTCTTCACCTGCAATTGTAGAGAACTTTGCCTCTTATTGAGTCAGTAAGATTTCCACCTATATTCCGTCACCTTCTATACGGTCATGGAATACTACATATTAGGGATGCTCATATTGACCATTTAACCGTTAACCGAAAGAATGAATTTTGACTGATTATTACTATCAGTTAAACGGTTTAAAATGTTTTTATATATATTTTTTTAATTATTATTATTATTAGTAGTAGTAGTAGTAGTATAAAGGTTTGCGGCATAAATATGCTACACATACATTACTTGTCACGGGGCGTTATCACCACACCCGCCTTCAGACGTATTTTTCCGGGCAAATAAAATGAAGTGAGCGGACAGACGTACTGTGTGGGACCATTTCGACAGAAAGGCCGACGAAGTGACTGGCAAAACATGCTATGCGGTGTTAAAATACACCAGTAGTACAAGTTAAAATATTTAGTGCAGGCCTAAGTATTTTATTCTTTCTATTTATATTAATTTGTTTTCCTCTGTCGTCGCAAACGCTGCATGTGCGTGAAAATTTGACGATGTGTGAATCCAAGATTCTGTTCTTGATCTGTTCTGTGTGCTGTTGTTCGCACATGTTAAAATAAAACTGAATTTTTTTTTCGCATATTTAATAAGACACTCCTCAGTTTTATTTTCATTCAATTCTAAGTTAATATTCTAATCTGATCAGTTAACGATTAATGTTCGGATAACGAACGGCGGTTGTTGGTTGGGAAAATTAATCGAAATGAGCATCGCTACTACTTCCTGTTCGTACGCTTGTTTTGCGTACATGAGTGCAAGAACTTAGAAAACAATTTCCCTAATAATAAAAGCTCTCCCTTTCCTCGCTTATTCATCATATCAGGGGTAAAGGCGGATTACTTTTATTTTGAAAGGTGACATTAGGTGGTAAGATGATCCTCGGCCAGTCTGCGGGTCGGCAGTTATTCATGAATCACCCTGCAGCTTCCAGCCTAGTCATGGTTCCCAGCAGCTAGTCAAGGCTGAGGCCCTTCTGCACACGCTCAGAGCGTTGCGTTTCGTGGAGCTGCTGTGCCAAGGAGAAACTGTGTGGTAAATGTTCGCAGAAAAACTCGACATCGCGGGATCGGCCCTCGATCCCGCAATTAGCACGATGGATTGGCCCTACAATTCACAATCCAAATGGCACGGGGGCAGGGTGAGTGCAAACGGCATACAAAAGCAGTCCTAAAGAACTGTGTAGAAACTCCACCTAGTTACCGGAGCCCACAAAGGAAATCGAGGACAAGGCAATGTAGGCCATTCTGCCAGGTTCATTGCAGACAAATACGAACAGGGGAAAAAAACACTCCAAGCCGCATTGTTACAACTTTCCTGTTGTTTTCCCGTCAGACTTTCATGGTAGTAAAATTGGACCCTTTGCTTATTCCACCTTTGTTATGGGGAATCCACATTTGCAAGCGGCTGACCCCGGGCCAGATTGACTCCCCACACCTCCCAGCTTGCTCAGTGTCCGCATATAAGGGGGACGTCTGCACGGATGCCTTCCACTCATCTGCAGCCTGCAGTGTAGGAACAGCTACAGTAGGATCTACTCCCTTATCAGCTGAAGTATCATTGTTTGAGGTTGCTGGTTTAGGGTGTGTTACAACTTAAAGATGAAGAACAGACTTAGCTGGGGTCTGTTCAGTTAATTCATACGGGGAAGGTGTCCTAAGTTACCTTTGCCCCTGCCCCCTCCCTGTGACGGACCTTCCATCCTGACCCTAAACCTCATTATTGAAAGGAAGTTCTTCTGAAACCCACGTAACATCCTGTCAGAGGGTGCAGGTGTAGCTATCGAGGAGCCGGATGCTAACTGCAGTATCCGTCAGGACGCGGCTCGCATTCTCTGACACAGACACCCCCCCCCCCACCCTTCCCCAGAATGCGCAATACTTTGTCCGTTTAACTTACAATCGAACATGATGGGGACACAGTTTCCACCTCCGCTATAAAACGTGACGTAGCATCAGCAGAAAGGTCACCTGTCACCAAAGCTTACTTTTTCTATGGATTTCTCTCTTGTCGTTTCTGTGCCAAACTTCTTGGTAGCGGCTCATGAACGGCGCCACGCGCAGTGATCTCCATCTTCAGAGGTGGTGGGGTTGCTGCCTAGCGGATGGAGCAAATAATTGTGGTGTCCCTGAACAGGCTCCCAGGAGTCTGACAGCTCCCAGACGGCCAAGAAGGATATGCTGGCTGCGCTCAAAGCCAGACAGGAAGCCCTGGAAGAGACCCTGCGTCAGAGGCTGGAAGAGCTCAAGAGCATCTGCATCCGTGAGGCGGTAAGAGCGCCACCTGCAGGTTCCTGTAGCACATGTCATCTCTCATAGTCACAGACTTCTTCGGCTAGATTCTTTAACATTGAAAGACAAGAACAAGCCATTAGCAGATGATGATTTTTTTTGTTCTTGTAGTCCGAATCCTAAGGATGCCACTAGAAAGGAGGTTTCTCTCTCTCTCGTGCTTTTTCTGGAACCAGGAGCTGACAGGGAAGCTTCCCAAAGAGTACCCCCTGGACCCAGGAGAGGAACCCCCCACGGTGCGCCGCAAGATTGGCACGGCCTTCAAGCTGGACGAGCAGAAGATAGTCCCCAAGGGAGAGGTGAGAGTGGCCATGTGACACAGTGGGGGTGGGGGGATCTTCTCTGTGGAAGTCTACTGTAAACTGCTGGTATCACCAACCCAACCTTGACCTCAATATACCCATCCTGACGGAGGTTTATTCTTCATTGTTTTTTTTCCTACAAATAGCCTTGTTTTATTCGTAGGAAGTTGCGATAGAGAAACTGCGCATTTTGAAACTAGGCCAAAGGAAAGGAATTTAAATGGGAACATCAGTATGGTTTGCAAATTTAAGAAGCCCAGTGACTCTGGACTTTGCCATCACCACACGTGTGTTTCCTGGGAGGTGCAGTGATTCTAGTCCTCTACTCCTGTCTGGTCTAAGAATAGCTGCTCTGGCCACTTTTGCTACCTACTGTGTTTCTGGGCCCCTGCCCTAGACTTGAGGTCACAGGCAGTGTATTCATCCAGCCCACAAACACAAGGGAGCCAGCAATCGGCATGGAAACTACTATTGCTGTTCTCTTAAACCTCCACCCCCCCCCCATGATAAATGGCATATCCCAGACCTCTTATAGCGGCAGCGGGTCTGCACTGCAAATTTTCACAAGCAGGAGGTAACAAGGGATACCTTCAAGATTTAGAGGACATTTTTCAGCTAGGTTTGACTCTCATAAGTCAGCCTGTTGAATGCAAAGGATCCTGTCATGTGGCCTGAAGGGCCTGACAGCTGGGATTTGCCAAATCAATCCAGGATATTCCAGATGGCAGCAAGCATTCCTGTTTCAGGGTTGTGGCCCAACATGGCTTAGGCAGGGCCAGGCAATGTGAGAGCGTGGTCCATTTGTGACAAGGGGCAAGATCTGACCAGCTGTAATTTCTTGGTCCTGGCAGGAAGAGGAACTGGAGCGACTGGAACGGGAGTTTGCCATCCAGTCGCAGATCACAGAGGCGGCGCGGCGACTAGCCAGTGATCCCCACGTCACCAGCAAAAAGCAGAAGAAGCAGAGGAAGACGTCCTACCTCAATGCCCTGAAGAAGCTGCAGGACATTGAGAACAGCATCAACGAGTACCGCGTACGGTCTGGCAAGAAGCCCACTCAGCGGGCCTCTCTCATCATCGAGGGTGAGTCAAGGGGTTACCCCAAGGCTCAGAATCATCAAACACAAACAAGATGAGGTTTAAACACTTGAGCTGATCTCCTCAGTGAAAAAGCTAACCTCTCAGCTGCCGGCTAACAGCCACAAAACCCGGTAAAACATTGAAATCTTGGTGAATGCATTGAGTCTTATTAGCCTAAACCAAATTTCCCTTCAAAGACCAGCTATCTGATGTTTCTTTTTTTTTTTTAATTCCACTGCCACACTACAGTCCGGCTCAATTAATCAGCTATTTTTCAATCCCATAACAACTGGAATGAAGGAGCTGGTGGATTACCCGGGCGCTGAATTAGCTGCCCCCTGCTATGTCACATATGGGTTAAATGCTAAGTCACATATGGGTTAAATGCAGAGGACACATTTCGTTGTTGCGCACTGTGTGCTGTGGTGTGTTGACAATGACCACTAATCACTAAATTCTAATTCTAAATTCTAATTCTGATATCAGATATGTAGAATCGCCAGGGGTCCTTTAAGGAGAGTTTTGAGAACCACTGGACCAGATACACCAAGGCTGAGTCAGGCTCACTTTCATTGTCAAATTAAACACCTCAGGAATAAACTGTATGTACCATTGATCATGTTCCTGACAAAGATACAGATAATCTCTGTCACGGGATTCATTACTCAGGCTTCTCAGTTAACAGACATTTACATAGACGTGGTTCCTTAAATAGCATGTTTTATGTGCTGGAAAATGAAAGCTCTCCATGCTTAAAAAAATAACACAGAGGGCAGCGCAATAATACAATTTCCTGTCATTGCGAGATCAAAGACCACTGAAACAATTATCAAGAGATTTTCGTGAGTAGATGTATTTTGGAAAAAAAAAAAAGATTTAAAAGGTTATTGTACCATTCTATTAATAACTGCTGTAATCTCATTTTAGATTTTGGATAATGTGTCATTTCCCCCCTGAAAAAAAAACTGTACAAACATAAAGAAATGTAAGGGCGTTCAGGACTCCAGTGAATTGTTAGGAAAATAAAGGCAATGTCCGGCATGGCTGAGTAATAGCACAGATCTCGGGCAGATAGGAAGCCGGGGTTAATTGTGGGAGGCAGACTTTGACACAACACAGAGCAAATGGTGGACCTCACAGTGGAGTTAGTGCGGCGAACACACTTGTAAATATTTATCATAAGGTAATAGGTGTTTGCATGCCTAAAAGCTTCCTTGAAAAGAGGACCATCGGGTGTTTAGTCTAGCCAGTTGGCTTCTCTCTGGGAATATTTTCCTGTTTTACGAATCGGCTTCAGAAACCTGACTTACGGCTGGATTCTTGTGCCTTCCCTGACTTACGGCTGGCTTCTTGTGCCTTCCCTGTACCCCCTCTGCAGAGGCAAACATTGGCTCCGAAGACAGCTCCCTCTCCGACGCCCTGGTCCTCGACGATGGTACGTGGCTCCGCGTCACACCGAAAAGCAGCGTTTTCTGTTGTTGGAGCGGTTCATTTCTACTCACGGGCTGACTTTCGGGGTCCCCCCCAACAGCCTGCCGATGGGGGATCCAGTCGTGTTCTCGGTGTCGGCCTACAATTGTTGGGACCACCCTGCTTGAAAAGCAATTCAGCAGAATAAAAGTCTCGAAAAACATGCAGCCAGCTGTTATTACTATTTCAAGAATGTTGGGCATACTGTTCAGGATCAGTTAATGAACGGGCGCCATGATCGTAAAGGAGGGGTCCGCTCACCATTCCCTTTTCTGTCTCTGCTCAGACGACCCCCAGGTGACCCCAACCTTCTCCCCGGCGGCCTCCCCCCACCGTGGCCTGCCTCCCCGGCCCCCGTCACACGGCAGGCCCCCGCCCCCACAGTCCCTGGAGGGCCTTCGGCACCTGCACTACCAGCGAAGCGACTACGACAAGTCGCCCATCAAGCCCAAGATGTGGAGCGAGTCCTCGCTGGACGAGCCTTACGAGCGCGTCAAGAAGCGCTCCTCCCACAGCCACTCCAGGTGGGTGCCAGCCAATGGGCGGGCCGCTGGCCGTCAGCTGACACTACCGCTGGCTCGTCATTGGCCTTGGATCTAGTAGAGCAGCCTGGGTTTGGGATTCTGTTTTCTTTTGCTCCTCCCATTACATCTAACGCGACGTGTTTGGTCTGCGAAAGGCGCTCGCGTCACTCACCCCATAAACACACCCAGACGTGGAGCTTTTGCTAACCGCACTTTGATGTGAGGCCTATGCTCTGTGAGTGGGGGGGGGCAGCAGGGTGATGGGATCTGTTGGTCTTCCCCACAGCCACCGGCGTTTCCCCAGCACAGGAAGCTGTGCGGAGCCCGGGGGGAGCGGCTCCTTGCAGAACAGCCCAGTCCGCGGCCACCCCCAGTGGAGCTCCCAGTCCAGCATGCCCTCCACGCCTGACCTGAGGACGCGCACCCCCCACTACATCCACTCCACCAGGTTAGCTGCCGGCACCAGCCATAACCACCCCCCCCCCCAATTTATCCCCTCAAGGGTGGCAGAGAGCCTGGAGCCCATCCCAGATGGCGTAGAATGGGGGGGCGGAACGGGCCACTAAACTCACATTACAGTTCAGTCTCAGTTGAGCAGGTCGCTAAAGTTCACAAGATAACAATGCCTCCATTTTTAGCAAGCAGACTTGCAAGGCCCCGGCCGGCCAGGAGGCTCAGGGTGTAGCACAGCCTCGATGGAGGCTGCAGATAACTAGTAGGCTATGTCTCTCATTTCGTTTGTAAGGCTGTGTTTGCTGTGCCCCCCCCCAGATCCGTGGATCTCAGCCCCACACGGCTGCACAGCCTGGCCCAGCACTTCCGGAACCGCAGCTCCAGTTTGGAGTCGCAGGGCAAACTGCTGGGTCCGGAGTCGGACACGGGCAGCCCGGACTTCTGCGGGTCGACAGCACGCGGCAGCAATGGCTCCGACGCCCCAGATGACTGCTCGTCCTGCACCAGCCACTCCAGTTCGGAGCATTGCTACCCAGCACCCTGCGGCGCCAACTACTCCACGCTGGCTGAGGACTCGCCCTCCAAGGCCCGGCAGCGGCACAAGTCCAGCGGGCACCTGGGCTCCTCCAATTCGGGCAGCATGCCCAACCTGGCGGCCCGCAACGGCGGTGGCGGCGTGGGGCACCACGGCGTCTATCTGCACAGCCAGAGCCAGCCGTCATCGCAGTACCGCATCAAGGAGTACCCGCTGTACGTGGAAGGCAGTGCCACCCCCGTGGTGGTGCGTAGCCTGGAGAGCGACCAGGAAGGCCACTACAGCGTCAAGGCCCAGTTCAAGACCTCCAGCTCCTACACGGCGGGCGGCCTTTACAAGGAAACGTGGCGCGACGAGGCTCCCGAGGGCTGCCGCCTGCCACCGTCACGCTCGCAGGTTGTACGGACTCCCTCGGTGGGCCGCGAGGGCGGGGCCGGGGGCGGGAGCAGGACCGCCGTGTCCGAGGAGCTCCGGTGCTGGTACCAGCGCTCGTCCAGCTCGCTTAAGGAGCGCGGCAGCATCTCACACAGCGGGTCCAACACACCGGAGTATGGCACACTGCAGGGCCACGCCTCCCGCACTGGCACGCTGTCCCGGGCCTCCACAGGTGAGCCTCCATTTGGGCCGGAACTCGAGCTGGCCTCCCTCCCCCCCCCGTGCATTCCTGTAAGGCATCTGTACATTGTTCGCAAGCAGGGTGGTCCATCGGACAGTTTATAATGTGGACC
>JAABNX020000001.1:6458544-6471132 GCA_015163995.2 Mormyrus lacerda
CAGTCTCACCCCGACCCCCCCCCCCCTTTGTCTTTAGCAGAAACAAAACCCCCCACCCGTGGGGGGGGGGGGGGTTATTATGACAGGGTGGGGTGCCGGGTGTAGCCATGCATAGCTAATGCAGACAGTCTTCCACAGCTCCGGCATCAGCTAGGCACACCCTTTTATATGAACCTGTCCTCCGAAGTAGAGAAAACAGATTCTTTACTTCTGCTGCTGGGATCCCTGGGGTGGGGGTGTAATAAGAGACAGGAGCCCAGCCAAAGAGGTGCCTACACAGCACATGAATCCACGGGCAGGGAATTCTGGGAAATTTTTCACATTGCTTATTGTCAGGGAATATTTACTATGATACAGATGGTGCCGCAATCCAAGCCACAGATTTAAGGCAAACTTTTATGATCTCTGTTTTCTTTAAGAGGTGTCATGTCGAGGTGACAGCTGTTCCCATGGTGGATTAGCAATGTTTGCTAAATATTATAACATGGAAACCAAACATACTGGCTACAAATTGCAGATAAGTTGTATTTGTATTTTTATTTTTTCTTCCTGGTTTTAAACTGGCTGAGTTATTTTTTTTTTGTAAAAAAAAAATTCCATTTCAGAACTACTCGTGTTACCACAGTGGGGATTATAAAGCACAAAATTACTCGAATTTTGATCCTAATACTATGTTTAATTGTGTACAAACGATTGCCAATTCTCACTCACATTAAAGCATTTCAGACAGGAGATATTCAGCCACTTGACCTTTTTGGCCCTTACCAGGCACCGTAAAAGAGATATTCGATGAGGCGCAGAGTGACACTTCACATGCGTGGAAGTTTCCAGAGATTGATATTGCTTCACAAATGTCTCCAACAGACCCCACCGCCCCCCCCCCCCATCAGTGAGAGGAGGGGGAACACGCCCACCATCTTTTCTCTGTGAACCCCTAACCCCCACCGGATTAAATAACCTCGTGAAGCTGCAGACTTTGGCAAGGCCCCGCTGCATCACTAATGAAATCCAGTTGCCATAACAGTGTTCCCATGGCAACACTCTGGGGCCTAGCGCTAGCTTTTTGGGACAGCTGGAAGCTGTTACATCGACGTGCTCTGAGAAAGTTGCCATCGTTTATTTATTTATTTATGCATGCGCATCGTACGATTCTACGTTGCCATTCGGACCCGGGCCAGAACTCCGCCACTTTCATCCATGTCAATGGGAAGATCAGTTTCCTCACTTTTCCTTTCTTCCCGAATTGCCAGATGAGACGGAGAATTAATTGTGAACTGTTTTCTTTCGCGGCAGCGTCTTTTCAAAGCTTGTGTGACGCCGGGGGGTGACGCTGAACCACCGGCCATCTGAGGGATCACACTGTCGCACACTGATATGAACTTTCCTCGCACTTTGAACATGAGGTAAAAGACTGTAAGAAAACCGCTATTCACGGAGTGTCTTTAGTGCAACTGAAATTAAACTCCACCATCTCAAAGAGACCACAGGACGTGAGTAATTCCCACATACCAGTATGTGACCTTAAGAGCCTGGCTCATCTTGGCATTATGGGTAATTTTTCCCAACAACCTAATAAATAAGAGATTTGAAGATGTGCATATTATGAAAGGCATGTGACACTAACTGACCTCTGACCCCCCAGGAAATGACCTCCGCTCACACACCACCACAAACATGGGAGCTGCTTGTTCACCAACCTCTGCCCTGAACCACATAATTAGTCACAAAAGGGGGGGGGGCAATGACCTGCAAGTGTAGGTGACTCAGGTCAGGGGCCAGGCTGGACCTGTGCCCTCGAAGAGTAGCTTGATGCGAAGACCACTCCAAGAAAGATGGAGAAACATCTGACGCAGCAAAGCCACATGTCATGTGTTTGATGTGGGCTAGGTGGAGTTAACTAATTGCAGACACTGTCCAGAGGTTCCAGAACTCGTTCTGAAGTCCTCTTTTCTCTCTAGGTGACCCCTGCAGACATTTAATGGGCCCTAACCGAAGCCTCCTTTGCCTTCATACTCTACAGCCCAATCTGATGGCATTCCCTGTTTTTTTCTCACTGTCCCATCAAACCGTCTCTGCATCAGGATGACACACACAGCGGACTGGCAAGTGCCATATCCACTCACACGGGCCACACGCATGAGAATCTATACCTATCTCATGGTGATTACGGACTAACACCATGACCACCTACAGCCGCTCTTGCAGTGACCCAGATGTGGGATATGGCGCCTCTAGAGGACAAAAAAATAAACAAAGTGAAGCTTGGTGCTGTGATCAGAGTCATGTAACTTGGGGGGGGCTTTTCTCCAGGGCCGGTCAACCTGGTACCTATAAAAGTTTCTGGTTTCTATCCCACCGAGAGCCTTAATAGGAGTAATTATTGTGATAGATGTATGTAGGTTGACGTACATGATGTTCTCAGTGTCATTACTTTACTAGACGACCTCAACAAACACCAGTAGGGTTCTGCCACTCAAGTCAATAGAAATCCATCACTCACTGTTCCGATGATTCCATGCAGCATATATAAATAAGGCATCGGCCCTTAATAAAGAATGGAAGGTTGCTGTTCACATTTGAATATTATGTGAAATATTTGAAAATCACTATCTTATTTGTCCAGCTTTTTGGCACTTTATAAATGTATTTTAATCCTCTGGGAGCAGAGAAATGATGGCGCCATCTAATGTTCATAAAAGGGTTTGCATTACAGTGGTCTTCGAAGAGATGAACTGCTTTAGTATATCTGAGCCTAATGCAGCAGCTGGTGCTTAAGATTTAGAAAATATATTGTAACTTACTGTAACCGAATTTCACAATACAGTAAAACAAATAGCTTTTGCCTGAATTAATAAGTAAATTAATATATCTCTCTTCCTGCAGAGGTTTAGTATGAACTGATTAGGCCCAGGTCATTGCCTTCAACAAATGAGAAGGAAAATAATTGATGTGTTCTATAATAGTCTGATTCCTCCTTTATAATCTCAGGTGTCACTGCAAGTTTTTGGCGGCTTTGTGTCGATGGGGAGCAGGAAGAAATCCGAGCCTCTCACTGGGTCAGGCTGGGAGGGGAGCTCAGGCTGGGTGAATGACCTCAGAGCATTCTGGGAAACCTGGGGGGGAGCAACAGATTTTCTCCATCTTCCGCAGCTTTAAGGAACATGGGAAAGCTGTTTCTTGCAATATTGATTTCATTTAATGATAATGCATCTTACATGCACACAAAATACATTCTACATCCAAACAGTTATGTTTAATACAATACAGTTAGATCAGTCTTTCCTTCCCCAGTCTTCAAGGAGCCCCAGACAGCCCATATTTTTGCCCCCACCCAGCTTCCTGCACCCCTGCACCAGGTATTCGGTGTTCTTGATTGGCTGGGAGCTGGGAGGGAGCAAAAATGTGGACCGTCTGGTGGTCCCCGAGGACTGGGCTGAGACACACTGAGTCAGATGTCATATTTATAGTGTTGGCAGTGTCCGTTGGTAGAAAGGGGTCACGCACACGATCCGAGCAAATGCTTCCATTCTTACAGACACCGGCTGAGCTCGGGCTAAGATGCTTGGTATATGATGAGTCAGCTCACAGTTGGGTACTGAGAGTATGACTCGTCACCCCAACTGAGTCAGTGTCTGCTGACGACTCACTCCACAGCAAGGACTCCCCTTTGTGTCATGGGCAAGGTGTCGAGGTGAAGCCAACACCCCCCCCCCCCCCAACATAATTAATTAACAACGAGCCCTCACAGGTTTTGTTCTGACGCCCCCATGTGCATATAGTTCATTTCCAGGTACTCCTTGGGTTGAGAACAAAACGTTAGTAACTGGGAGATCGGATGAGTGCGGCAGTCGTGAAAACGGATGTCGGCAGTTTTAGCTCAACAACTGCAGGCTAGACTGTCCCACTTTAATAAATGGCCACAAAAAAAAAAATCTGTCACAATAATTGCATTTGGAATAATTGTGTTTAGTGAGAAAAGAAGCCAAATTAGCGCAATGCCCATTAAAGGTTATTATATACCGCCTATTGATGCAGCGCCTAATGGCCGGCAGAAATAAGCAAATCCCATTCGGCAGCTAATGATTTAAGGGGTGCAACTGCTGACTTATTCAAGCAATATTTGCCTGCGGGTGAATGTCAAACCGTTATCAAAACCTTGCTTGATGGAAACGATGAGAAAGGGCCCAAAAGCACAGTTAGTTTCTGATTGTGTTGTGGCACCAGCGAGCCCCGGGTTCGAGCCTTTCTGGGGTTGGTGCGCAGCTCAGCAGGTCCGGGGGCAGCGTCTGTGACCGGACAGCCTCTAGCATCAGCAGAGTGATGTCACGGTCGGAAACTTCAGAGACGCCCTTAAGCCCCGCTTGCTCCAGGGTCTGTCTGACCTTGCATTCATTCAGAAATGCATCAAGTTGGATAAAAGCATCTACTAAAAAATTAATATATTTGCAGTGTGCTGCAATGTACAGAGAAGATTAAAAAATAGTCACCCATATTTGGGGGATGATGTAGGGTGACCACCTACTCCATGTCAGAAGGGACAGGAGCTAGAACAAGATTTGTAAATAACCATTTCAATTAAATGGACCCAAATTTCACTTTAGCATTGAGTTCTTGATGTGTGCTGATTGATCAGTCTCCTGTAATCATGTATGTGTCTCTAATGTTAATGTGACACAGCTGGATGCATCTTTCAATCAAGGAAACAAACCAGTAAAAGATCAGCAAACAATTTAGCAAAGCATGGGGGCCTTTTAGTTTGAAGTAGTTTGTAAAATCTGAAGTAGCTCATAGTGTCCATCCTGACATGGATGTGTTGGTCACCCTAGGGTGATGTAGCAAAGGAAAAAGGACTTTTACTTTGAAGTAACTAAATTATAATTACAAACGCAGCTACAAAGGTGAGTCATATTACACTGAATGCCAAGTAGCAGTGAGGGTCAGCTGTAAAAGTGGCCTGAGTGCAAGGACATTGATTTGGGAGTTTTCAAAGTGGTTTTACTTCCAAGGGGGGCTGAAGCTCTGTACCTGAATTGCAAAGGCAGTGGTCACGAAGACAGAGAAAGGTATTGAGGGGAGTGGTCTAAAAAAAACATGCCAGGACCTATCAGACACAGCCACCGCATGGGAGAGGAAGAACGGCGGTCGCAGGTTGAAGCTCAGCAGCAGGGATGGACGGACTCTTAAAAGAACTGAACGCAACAAAAGCCCCCAAAATCGCTACTGAACCAATCAGCATCTCTGTGACCCTGAATAGAGTCACGGAAAAAAACGTGACGTCATCTGATGGATCACCTTTTACCCTTTTTTTGCCGCTACATGGATTTGTTTGGAGGAAGCCAACGGATGCCTTCAATTCATAGTCTCCAGTCAGTCATTCATAAAGATTAGTTAGTATGGCCAACGTCCATTAATCAAGCAGAGATTCATTACGGTACAGGCAGCTGGACTGTGGCGGCCATCAAGTGTAGTGATTGTTTTGTAAAGTCATTTAGCAGCCAAGGAGTTTTGAAGCCATTTCACAGGAGTAGAACCACTACAGAGCAAACACTGTTCCCCAATGATGTTCCCATATCCCATATTCTAAGATAAAATGCTGTGCATGTATATCCTGTACGCAGGCAGCTGCTGACTTGCGTTAAACCGATCAGTATATCTGGACTTTTATGGAAGCACTTGTGCAAAATAGTGACACATACCTGTAAAGAAATGTATGTTTTCTTCTCATTAATTTGATGTGTTCTTTGGTACACATTACAAACCCGTTTTTGTTTTTTCTATATGGTGCTTTGAGAGGTGGGGGAGTTAAATCCGACTTGCGTAAAATTTGACGTAAGGTTTTGTGGGATAGATTACGTGCGTCAGTTCAGAACTGCATATATCTGTGTATCCTTTTCCAAGCTGATTCACGGCAGCATTTTCTGATCATCGCTAGCTGTACATTTACATGCTCATGTGTATGTTTGGCCTGTGATTAACCAAACAAACAAACAGTAGTGTCTGGAAGATGGAGATGGAGATGGAGAGTGCCAGGGCTGAGAATGAAGGGTGGCCAGAGCAGATGGCTGCTGCGCAGGAACTGGAGGATCGCAGCTGACCAACTGCGCCCCGTGTGACGTTTCTTTCTGGCACGGAGAGGCGGCCGCAGCCAACCGAGAGCCAGGAGGAGGACTGGCCCAGCGCTGGAGGGGTACAGCGCGCTTGTGCTCGAGCCAGACGAGCGGTCGGCTCCGAAACTGCGTTATCGCAGGGAGTAACAAGTCCGTAGATACCACAATGATACTACGGCCCCTGGGTCTTCAAAGAAAAGCCCTTTAGAGTCCCACCTATTGCTAGAGAAAAGATATGAGGACCTGTGACTTTCCTGCGTCCGAGAACAGCTACGCTATCCATCGAGAGCAGCAGGATAGCTCACCCGTTAAGCGTACAAAATGCACGCCACCAAACTGTATGAGGCAGGAAGTAAAATTACAGTCTGCATCTTCTCCACAGAAGAAAACTTGCATCCATATTTGAGCACTGCATAAAAAAAATAAGTATGTGTCAAACCATATAGAGTTTCTTCAGTTCTGTTTATATGCTGCTTCATTCTATTTCCATGTAGACTTCAGTTTATGTTTTAAGAGATGGTGGGGAAATTCAATTTAGACTTAGTGTCAAGTCTTCTAAATGCTTATAATTTCTCGAGATTTAAACTTTCAAGATAAAGAGACAAACGATATATGAAACTATTGATATATCGTTATGCATCGCTAATTACACTTTAATAGTCCACAAGGTGATTTTGTAGCGCCGTAATTAATCTAGATTTGTAAGGAACTTGTAATTGTGAAGCAAATGCTTCCACCGCGTGCAGTTAATCGTGTTCATTTCCAACAACACACGTGAGTAAATCGCTCCATGGTTAAGCGAAAAAATACATCCGTACACCTCATCAAACAAATGCGTAGCATGACATTTAGGTCCCGCATACACCGTCTAACATGAACCATCAGGTGGCGCAAAGGAATTTGCATGACGGTGATCTAAACATGAAATATGAATATGGATATACGAGAGTCCTAAGGATGGAGCGATCGCGCCTTTAGGCTGCTTTACGGGAGATGTGGCACCGTGTTCCTGTCGCTTTGGGGGCCGTGATGTGACGTTAAGCCGCGGGAAGCGTAACGCGGTGATGAGCCGCAGTTTTGCGCTGGTTTAAGAGACGGACCCCGGGTCCTGCTGTTTATTCCCATGCTATACGCTCTCTCTCTCTCTCTCCGGCTTCATCCCTCCGTCACACACATTTAGAAAATGGAGTTTGCCGAAAGGAAAAGGAGCAGGAAATCGCAAAGCTTTAAACTGGTTAATGAGGAAGGTAAGGAAGGGTCTTTTGAAGGTGTGACCTGCATATTCCCGTTGCTTCTTCTAAAAATAACAAAAGCAAAATGGGGAACATTTTTTTGTCTAAATGCATGGCTTGTCTGCCTAATTCTCAAGACGCTTTGATCAACGAGGGAATAAGACCTAATTTTTAATTATTCAAACGTCGCCAAGGAAGTCATGACAGTTGATTTGAAAAATAATGTGAAGTGTCTTATGTCGTGATGAAGTGTTACATTTACGGCGTAACAGAAATCTGTTTTCACAGACAATCCATGCATTACTAAACCAGACCTGAAAATCAGACGATCCGAGTTTCTCCTAAAAACTTGTCCGGCTTTTGACGTCTTAATGTTAAATACAAAAAAAAAATCCACGGCGAAACTTGACGCACTTCAGGATGAGTTTTCAGCACATTTAGACTCTGTGGCGTTTAAATGTGATGTTTGGAGACGGATCGAGCCCGTTGAGCTCCGGCGGCATGTTTATAATACCTACAGGTGGAAGAGCCTGTAGAGCATCGCTGGCTGCCAGCCTCGGCCACTCTGTCCCCACAGCCGCACATACTGCTCCAGACGGCAGTTCGATACGCTGCAATACCCGCCGTATCGTACATATGCTTTCGTGATCGCTATTACATGAATGGTGCGAGGAATATTTTGATATTTTTTTGTTTGATCTTTGAGAATATACCTGTGGGATTTCTGTATAATTCGCATTCATTCCCTTACATTTTTTTTTTTCCTTTTTTGTTCCAGATACTGAAACTAGGTACTTTGACAGTGCCGGAAGCATAGACGTCAATGGCAGAATTAAAGATGTTACCATAACTGATGGTACAGTGACAGTCATTTTTGGGAAACAGACACATTTTGTATGTTTGTTTAAGTACTGTTCTAAGAATTTGCAGTTCATATTTATCCAAAAGGCATGTCAGTGATATCCACAGATGTCTGAGGTCTGCTTTTGTCTGAGCACAGCGCATCGGTCGTATTTGACTGGCCCAGAATATTCTGATACGTGAGGTACCTGTATTTCAGCCATACCTGCCCATTTCTCAGGTTGGCTTGGCGACGATGGCATGGAGATCAAGAGGCAGATCACGGGGATGATGCGGCTGCTGAGTGACAAGGCCAGCCGTGGGCACCAGCGGCCCGGTGGCACTGGGGACAGCCTGAAGGTGGAGCCCCAGGACGCAGAGCCGAGCTGGGGGCAGCCCTTGGCGTTGTGTCTCGACGAGCCCCAGCACAGCACCTGGAACCTTGAACCCGCGCCGAGGCCTCAGGTGCTGGGGCAGTACAGTACCCGCTCGAAAACCTCGAGGATGCTGAGGGATGCCGGAGGCATGGTAAATCCCAATGGTGCGTCTACGAGTCACAGCAAATCGATCGATCACCCCCCCCCCACGGTCTTTTTTCTTTGTGGTTTTGCTGAAGAGTAAGGCAGCAAGCAGGGCTAGAAAGCTTCCCTGATGTCATCTTCTTTTTAAATGCCATCCTAAAAAAAAGGAGGGAATATTTATAGCCTTCCTTTTGCGGTTTAATGAAATTTTCAGAGGTCCACCATTGCTTGAGCGGATTCCCTCATCGATCACATCTGAGACAGCATTTCACTGCTCTCAGCTGTTGCGGATTTATTGCTTCTTTCCTATGAACCGTTATTTCATCCCCCTTTCTTTTTGCTATTAAACCGCTGACAGGAACATCTTAACGTGGAGCAAAACGCTCACGACCCTTACCAACCTTCTTATTCCTTTTTTGGCCAACCTGAGTATTTTTATACTTTTCCAGTTTTCTGTTTGGAAAAGAATGGGACAAACCACGCCCACTCCCAAACTCGTCCCTTAACTAGCTAGCACTGTGCCTAATCCACCAGACATTTAATCCACACAGATAGTCAGGGAAATAAATAGTGAGAAGATATTTCCTTCCAGGAGATTAGCAACATTGACATTCTAGACTGGATTAGTGTTCCCTAGTCCCGTCCTTGGGGGCCCACAATCAGTCCATGTTTTTGCTTCCTCCCAGCTCCCCACCAGACAGTTCATGCTTTTGGCTGGAGGCAGCAAAAATGTGGGCAGTCTGTGGGCTCCCAAGGGCTGGACTTGGAAACGCTGGACTGAAAGGTTATTCCATTGGGACTGAATTTGACCAATTAGCCAAGGCCTGTCAAAGAACATGTCTGCTCACCAGAGAAGGTGCTTGACTGGTTCTGAGGATGGTTGGGGAGGGGTCCTTCAGTGCAGAGAGCAAGGAGGACGGGATGCACCACCACAATTGGCCATTCATATACTTCTCGGAGTTGGGGTCCTCATAATGAAGCTTTTACCCGGTCTGCCTGTCTTGTGCTGTCCAGTGACAGGCCTGCCCGGAATCATGGAAGCGAACTGCTGCATGTGTAATTGCAAGAGCACATTGCAGGCCATCCTGCAGGAACTGCGCGCCGTGAGGAAACTCATGCAGCGGCAGAAAGGTGAGTGTTGCCGCGCTCTGCAACGAGCCGCGAAAAAATGGTTCTTTTTCCTCTGGCATATAGGAGCCGAGCCAGATGCAGCGCGGTTCCAGGTCTCCTCGGTTTTCCACTGCAGAAGGGTCGGCCTCGGTAAAGGCGTTGTCGCGTTTGGAGAGCGACAGTGACGTAAAACAGAAGCTTATTTACTGTTCACACGGTGCACATCATGATTTACTGTTTACTGATTCCCACTAGCAAACGAGAATCACGGTCTTATGTTAGCATCAAATGCTAGCGTGATTAGCATTCGCGTGTGTAAATCTGCATCATGGATCCATTTCGTTCATCAGTTTTAGTACTTTTTAAGTAGGAGGTTGGAAATGTTTAAGTTCTGAGCTATCAGGAATGCATCGGTACATTGCGATGTGTGATACTACTTATAACGAATAATGTGGACAATTTTTTTCCTTCAGGCAATTTATGTATATCGACACGGAACACTGGTATCTCTGCATCAAATGGTGATGATGCAACCAGCTGGGTTTGGTCACGCTTTCGGCCCCGCCAGTGATCAGCAGTGCGGTTATGGCTCGGATACTTTACAATGGGAAAACCGCCAGTTCGTGTCACAGCTCGGATCTTGGTGGCAGTGTAAAAGCAGCAAAAGTTGTGCCCTGTTCTGATTCTTCAGCATAAGTTCATTTCACTCCATTTGGGCCAGATCTGCCCAACATGAATCTGAATGGTGGTGACCCTTGCCCTCAGATTCAGGTTTTTAACGTGAATGTGAAGGTCGATCCTCAAGGATTCGGGAACCATGTTCTACTTGCAGAAAACGGAGCACTCTGGCTAATGTTGCACAGCAAGATGCTGCTGTTGTAATGGTTTGGGGAGATCCGTCTACATCAGAACCCCGAACATGCCAGAACATCCATCCAAATCATGCAGCAAGACAATACTACAAAACTCAATAACAAGCCTGTGTCAGAATGGTTGAATAATGGAAGATGAATAGAGCCAATATGGTTTTATTTATTTCCAGAAGAAATACTACTTGTACATGTACAAGCTGGATTTCAGTGCTTTCGAAACGGCATTGAAAAGTCATACACTACATGTACGTAGAATCGCAGACCCTCTATAGACATTATTGATCTAAAATGACAAATGGCTCTAAAAACAGAAGCCTGGCAATCCGCGTAATTGCACTTAATGACATGAAAGATCGTAATATTTTAAGGTATAAGCCATCAATAAAATTAAACCAACTTTCCAGAATTTTTCCCTGACATGAATAAAGTTAATCTTAATCTTTAAATACTGCAAATTACAGTATTTTTATCCTATGTATGCCTCTGTCTGGCAATATTTACATGAGATACTAACTGAATGTTTGAATTTTAGCTTTGAATTCTGGGATTCTGTGCAAGGTCATAACCTAAACTCAAGTTGTTCACAACCAGGAAGGAACAGGCTATTATAGGTCTCTTTTAAAAGTCTTTGCTTATACTCTTCTCCCATTTAGGTATCAAAATGTGGCATGCAATGCTTCGATCAACGTGTCATAACATTATTTAAAATTCGTACTGTGCATTAATGAGAACATTTTCACAGCCCTAATTATACATGCATATATACATGCACACACACACCCACACGTTTGTACTCATATCTTTGTGGGGCAAAACCCTAATCCCAAACCTATCCTTAACTATAAGTAACCAAACTTTTGGCATTTTTAGTTTTTTGATTGCAGTCACAGATTTGTGGCAACCAAAAAATGAAAATAACAGGTTTTTACCACATCGTGTTTGGTCCCCACAATGTTATATATACATAACTCTCACACACACACACACATACATACATAATAAACACATACTATCAAATAATTCTGTTTGTTAATCTTTTCTTAATTTTATTATTAATTTTATTTAGAATATTCTTTGAGTATGAGTTCAGCGGTCCACTTCGTAATACATATGGCTTAGTATTATGTATTATGCAGTTAAATTCATAATAGTAATTTTCACCATTCTAATAAGAATGGTGATATTTCATTTCAAATACAGAATATATCTATAACGTGGCCCTGTGGTGTACCTGACGTGCTGGTTCCTATCAGAGCTTCATCTCCTGCGTATGTATTTGTTTATGGACCTCAGTAGCCCAGGAGAAGCAGCATAGGACCTCAGCCACGATCAGCCCCATCCGATCTCCTGTCCCAAGAAAGAGGCCGTGCAAGAGGAGACCTGTCCACAAGGTGGTGCCAGTGAGTTTGCCTGGAAAAAGGGCTTCTCTCCTATCCGGCGCCATGCCAGACTCCTGTGGAGGGAGGGACAGAGGGCCAAGGGAAATATCTGTCCTTGACCAGTTGGACCAGTCTGGCCAGCCTCCCAAACCCGCCTCACCACCACCTGCAGATGATGCCTTCAGTCGCTACAACCTTCAGAGGGACATGTCATCCTCCGAGGTAACAAAGCCGCCATATGGAGCTCAGGGCAGGATACCTGAGCTATTTTAGGTGTCGGCATCCCGTATCGTACATGTCGTAAGTGTGCAAAAGGTTCCACGGGTTATTGTCCTTCTTAATGTCCCTCCCACTGAAGTCCGCAGTTTTCCAGGCTACAGCATGTCTTCCAAAGCCATTTTTTAGAATAGGCTCTTGAGGAATTAAGTGTTTCATAGGCAAACAATTGGCGTCAGTGTCCCTGAGTAGACCCTTGAGAGAGAATGCTTTAACCAAAACTCGTGATCGTTGTGTATACAGATTTGCCT
>JAABNX020000001.1:6471232-6485703 GCA_015163995.2 Mormyrus lacerda
AGGAGGAATCCGGGCTCGAACCTGCAACCCTCTGATTGCCGGACGATAGCACTACCTCCTGCACCACCATCTTCCCCAATCATGCCTTGTCATGATTAAGACTGTCCTTCCAATGTGAAAGTGTCACCGTGAATCTCATTGGCACTGAAAGAGTTTGGTGAACTTGACTGGCACTGTCGCTCACCACGGGCCAACGATCCCATTACTGGGTTCTCATGTGTGTTTTTGCTCCTATACTTAAAAATCTGCAATGAAAAAACTAAAAATGCAAAAACTCTTGTATTCTGTTTGGTTACTCATGGTGATGGTTAGGGATGGATAAGGGTTAAGGTTGTCATAGTTAGCATTAGCATTTTTCCCATAGAAATGAATGAGCAGTCCCCATAAAGATATGTTTACCCGACGTGTGTGTGTGTGTGTGTGTGTATGCGGCCAGGTGGGTGTTCAGCCCGAGGTCCAGCTGGCAGAAGACTACGACGTGTTTATCTCAAAGTCCCAGCTGGACTCCATCTTGGTGAATTACACCCGCTCCGGGAGCCTGCTCTTCAGGAAGCTGGTGTGCGCTTTCTTTGATGACGAGACGCTGGCTAACTCACTGCCTAATGGCAAGCGGAAGAGGGGCCTGAATGACAACAGAAAGGGCCTGGACCAGAACATTGTGGGGGCTATAAAGGGTAGGACATCTTTGCTGCCACTGGGGGGGGGGCTGCAGAATAACAGACATACTGAAAACGAGATTGGACACTCAGAGTTTTGTTTACACAAACATGTTCTGAGTGCAGAATGAAAAATTGGTTCAGCAAGTTAGCCAATCAGATTGCAGAGGAGATGGGTCCAAGCAACTACAGGAGGCAGGACTAAGACATCTGATCGGTTGGCGCCACCTCCTCTAGTTGCTTGAACCCACCTTCTCTACCACCACTTTCCTTCTACCCGCCGAACATTTTTGTGTCAGTAAAACTCCCATAAGTGCAGGGGGTCGTCCAAGCCCAGCTTCTTAAAAATACATTTAGGTTAAATTATAAATCCATATCTAGATAAACCACACGATAACTCATGTATTCTAACATCAACAAAAACTCTAGCATCACCAAATCAACCTGTAGCTGAATGTCACCTGTAGCGTAACATCACCAGTAGTTAAATGGCACCTATAGCATAACATCACCTGTAGCTAAACGTCACCTGTACATTTCACAATGCTGGATTACTTTTTCTCCACTTCCCACAGCGTTTACAGAGAAGTACTGCACCACTAACAAAATTGAGAAGCTCCCCGGTCCGAGAGATTGGGTGCAGATTCTGCAAGACCAGATTAAATTGGCCAGGAGACGGTTAAAAAGACAGAACGTGGGTGAGTTTTATTTAATCCCGAATAAATAAAAAATCTGAAAACATTCAGTCAACTGCTAGTTTTAAGTGTCTTTGTCAGAAAAACAAAATTTACTCTCAGGCTAATTGTTCATTTACCTTCCTCTTAACAGAGGCTGCAGATGCTGTTTTAAACAAAACTGCCCCATACACCACAGGTAGATTACACCCCCTACACCCTCCTCCCCCGCATTAAATGCTTCAGTACCATCTTCCATCTTTACCACCCCTCCCTTTTCTGTCATACTATCACTCAGACGTCTCTCCATCCCTCCCTCGTCTGCCCGAGTCATTGCCACTCAGACCCCAAGCTCCATCCCATAAATCTCAGTTGTCCTTGTCCCTGGATACTCTGACCACGCTCAAAATGTCAGCTAATTATCTGTCTTTGCTCCTGTCTCTCCCCCCCCCCTTTATGTGTGGGGGGTCACCCACAAACACTACCCCCCACTGCTTCATACTTTATCTCACGGGACATAGAAATTATTCTGCCTAACTCACAAAAGACAAGAAGTACGCCTGCCTTAAAGCAGAGGGTGATTATGTTTTGTGATGATGATTTCCTGATATAAACCAATGCCCTTTAAGAGCAGTGAAGAGCAAACTGTGTATTTAAGCCATATAGCTAACCCCATCTTAAGGGTAGTCCATGATTTTTTCCCCTCATACTTTTTGATTAGATATCTATTTTAATTCACACCTCCTATCTACTCACTGCAAGGCCACACATGTAACCAAAAAATTTTCTATGGTATATTAGATAAACCCTGTCCCATGGAATGGCTCTATAGGATGCAGGGACCAGAATTCACTGGCGGAATTACTGTTTGCTATCGTTTGGCTGGTCAAAACTGACTTATAAGCATATTTTGGTCGTGTAGTATGATTTGATCTAGCTGCCCTCAGTAATATCCATGTGCCTCATTGCTTGTTACAGGTTTGCACTTCTGCATTTATAAAAATGGCTAAATTGATGCTGGGGGGGTTTATTTTCGCAGAAGAGTGTCACTGCTCAGAAGACAGGAAGGAAAAAACAGAGGTGCATAGAGGTAACAAGCCTGAACAGTTACTGTCTTTGCTGCTTCTTGTAATTTATTAGAAAGCAACAGGAAGTAAATTAGTAGACAGATAATTAATAGTACAGGTACCTTTTATTTACTTTGTAATTGTCTGTTCTTCAGGTAATGAGTTAAAGAGGACTGCAGTTGGCATTGAAGAGGACATCTCTGCTTAATGCTTAATGCATTTTCCAGCCAAATAGAAACAGCTTGGTGACGGAACGATGTTTGTCAAGCCCCCAGGCTCCTCTGACTCTGAGCCACTTTAAAAACTGAAAAGTGATGTATGTGTAGATGGGGAATGCTTCTCTTCACACATCCCACCTTGAGACGCATACGTATAAGGTGAGAGGGCAGCTTGGGGTGCGAGTGCAGGAGGCCATTTATCCCAGGATATTAGAGCATTTTTCAGGGGGTTAAGGGCCCTTAAAGGCCTTAATGTCCATCCAAAATATCTGGGTGATTTAAAGAAATCATTCCCAAGTGCAGTGGAACACTGCAGTGTTATAGACACGAGGAACTTTTCCATGAAACTGGACAGTTTCGTGTTGCTGACTTCTGTGGTCTCATTTAAGGAAAGTTTTTTTTTTTAGCTGCGTCATTTTACACACATATTGATAATTGGCCATAATTAATAAGTGGCTTTTAATTGCCAGTTTCAGGTGACTGTTATGTTTACACTGCACCCTTTAAATGTCACCGTATTTATTTTTTGTTTTTTATCTTGAGATCACTCTGATCACATTCTGTCCATATAGACCTATTCTCATTGCGTCAGTCTACTATTTATTCTTCTTTGAACACTAATTACCAGCAGTTCACAGTTGTGCTAATTTGATCTAATTGAGGGCTGTGAATTAAGTCCCTACATCGAGGAAGGCAAATTGTAGTTCAGCCCAATCTAAAATTGCCAGATTGGGTGGCTAGATAACATATTTTAAATCTGCTGTGTGATTTGATTTACTTTAGCTAACTGTTCTCTCGATTAAGCATTGTAATGCTAATCGTGTTTATCGGATTCATACCAAACACATCTTAATGCAGGACATTTCAAGGAAACGGTAATGCCATGCTCATTGAATAATAAGAATGGAAATTTAAATGGAAATTACCATGAAAATAACAGCAGATGTTCCCCTAGACTTACAATCATGGCACAGTTTTATGCATTTCAGTGACTACATGTAGTCATATTCTATCCCTGACATTTGAAATACACATAATTATCATTTAATTTACTATTCTTTATTTTTGGCCAAATGAATTAGGTATGTATGTAATATAATTAAGTGTTTTATATTAAACCAAGCCAATAAATTTTAAATGTTAGAAATAACATTGAAATAACTGATTTTACCTTTATGCACTTTATGTCAAATCTTTTGTTTGTAATAAACTTATAAAATTATGGTGCACATAAACGGTTTCCCCCTTTTGATTTAGTTTAATGCAATTGTAAAAAAAAAAAAAGCATTGTTATGATCTTGTCAATAAGATTGTTTACAGAATAAAAATACTATCAAGATGTAAGTATGCCATCCTTTGATATGCATAATTAATATTTTAAAATGAGTACTACTGCGAAATGAAGAGATGTGGACACGGTGTGAGATTTAATTATGTGTCTCTGTGTATGTCTTTGTGACGTGTGCTGGGAACACATCTATTTTAACTTGCTGTGTAGTCAGAACTTTTGTCAAACTGTAAGTGCTGATGTTGTCCTTTGCTGTAAGACTTGCCAAGAGCAGTGTTGTGCCCCTATTGAATAAAGCAAATTTCTCACAGCTGTCTATATGTAATTTTTTTAAATTGCAGGTTGTAGACGTTTGACAGCACAGCCAGAGTGAAACATTCGAAAACGGTTGGGATCAAACGCAACTGAATGTAAATCTTAATTCACTCTGCCGGTCCGTATACTACACACTATAATGAATATTAAGTATCTTTGTATTCTTAGATGATATATAGAGGACAGAATATTTAAGATGACAGTTCCGAAATTAAAGGCAATTTTGATTATTTATATTATTATAGCCGTACATTTAAACATAGCTTAAAGGGGAGGTAAAGGCGCCAGTTAGCCCTTAAAGGACCCTTGTTATTTCTGTTCTTTTATTCAAAATATTCAGCATATCTGGATTTTCCATTTAAGCTGCAGCTTTATTTTGGTGTAAAAATACGTATAAATCCTTTTGGATGTAGAAGAACGCTTTATTCTGCACTCTCGTTAGAAGAAAAAAATGTTTGTATCGAAATGCCTTTATCTTCAGGCACAGTTTGGGGCGCCCCTTAAGGCCCCAGTGCATTCTGGGACGGCACCCTCTCTTGTATCGAGAGGCGCCGCTAAACCGAAACCGGTAAGGGAAAAAAGCGGAGTGCGGAATTAAAGGGGAAATGAAATGTGAATATAAGCGTCGTCTTTCTTTAAACGTGCGAGGGCTACTGCTTTAAATATTTCCTGTTCGGTGGAAAACGCCGACTCTGTGCGGAGTGCGGGAGACGCGGGGGTTTCTATAACTAGCCGAGTGTGGTGTCGCTCTCCGGGCAGTGGGTTACAAAAGGGTTAATTTTTTCAACTGCCGACATTTTTACACGCAGCTCGCTCGTTGTCCGGGACGAAAAAACACGACTAACGCTGTGCATAACCGGGCTCTATGAAAGTGGCGAATGCATATGCACCGTTCTCTGTGAAATAACATTACCCACGGGCCCAGCTTTTCTTTTTGTATAGGTGTTTTTGTCTCCGCCCCCAGCTTAGCTAGCTAGCTAAGCCTGCCCATGCGTGGAGCTGGGGTGCAGCGGGGAGACACAACAAGGGGTTAATGTTGTGCTTCACTAAAAGTTTGCAGAATCTTTGCAGAATCGCTTAAAAGTTTTGCTTTGATGCCTGATATATTTGTGCAATATACGATAGGACATCAGCGGATTATAAGGCGTCACTATGGCGATGCCACTTTGACAGGCACATGTCACACACCCTGTCGCATTAATTGGAACCCAGAGCTCACAGACAAGAGCGCATATCAACCGCCTTCTGCAGCTTGACTAAAGCATGGCTCATAGTTATAATACAGTTTTAAAAAATACAATTCTGATGTTATCCAGCCGCCGTCAGAAACTCGTATAAAAGGTGGTACTTATTTTTATTTAATATTTGTAATAGAATGTTAATGTACGTGCATTATTATAGGTTTCCTTACATCACCTGGGCGATTTGTTTAGCAATTTTAGGCATTTTGATAAAAGGTTTTATGTAAGCAGATGTGTGCATTCTTTGCATTCTTCCACCTTGTAGACTGGTTAGTGTTACATATGAGTTACTTTATTTATTTTTATATAAAATTAATATATCTAGTCATCATAAGTGGAAGTACCAATCAAAATTAACAAGTTCTTGAATATAGCTTATAACTTTCTCCTTTTTTTATTCATTTTTTTGCTCCCCAAGATTGTCATCTGTTGAGAGACAGCGGTCCAGTTACTGGTAAAGGTGCAGCCATTGTCCCCACCCAGGCCATGTCTGTGCGGGAATCTTTTAACCCCGAGAGTTATGAACTAGACAAGGGGTTCCGATTAACCCGCTTCACAGAACTCAAGGGGACCGGCTGCAAGGTCCCACAGGACGTACTTCAGAAGCTTCTGGAATGCCTGCATGACAATCACTTCCAGGAAGATGAGCAGTTTTTGGGGGCAGTTATGCCCAGGCTAGGTAGGTCTCCTCAATCGTGACACCCCGCTCTGGTAAATGCTAGCAAATGGGGCGAATGGGATCCGAGCTTACACAGTATTTGTGTGGTCACCCTGGCGACGCTTCACTGAAACGTCCCCCATGTGTTCAGGTATCGGCATGGATACTTGCGTCATCCCCTTGAGACACGGCGGTCTTTCTCTTGTTCAGACGACAGATTACATTTACCCCATTGTGGACGACCCCTATATGATGGTAGGACTTCTGGAGCCTTCTATCATTTGTAATGGATATTTTTTCCATATCCAGTGATTAGTGATTTCATTTATTAGAGTCTGACTTGTTTCCTGTCTTCCAGGGACGCATCGCCTGTGCCAACGTGCTGAGCGACCTCTACGCCGTAGGCGTCACAGAATGTGACAATATTCTGATGCTTCTGGGTATCAGCAACAAATTGTCAGATAAGGTGAGGAGCATTTTGTACTTAAAATACAAATTTACACCACGAAGGATCTACCATTGCATGGACATAGTATAAGACATTTCACCATCGATATCTGCAATGTACAAGTTTTAGTTTCGGAGTTTACAGCTGTTGTCTTTTCGTACAGAATTTGCAAACCACCTGTAGATGACCCCTTTTGTGATGGTACTTTTGCTTTATAGCTTTTACATTTTTAGATTGTTGAGGTTTTGTATCACTTAGAGATTTTCTCTGAAAATGTAAAGCACGTTATAGATAAAATGTATTACTATTATTATTATTATTATTACTGTTATTACAGATGTAAGTGTCTGCCCTTGAATATAATGGCTGGCAAATGTCATTGTCAGGAGAGGGACAAAGTGATGCCCCTGATTATTCAGGGGTTCAAAGACGCGTCGGAGGAAGCAGGAACGTCGATAACGGGGGGGCAGACGGTGGTGAATCCCTGGATCGTTCTTGGCGGAGTGGCGACGACAGTATGCCAACCCAATGAGTTCATCATGTGAGCGAATCTCTCGTTCAACGCTGTCGATTTTCTCCACTTCTTCACATTCACCTCAAACCTCCTCCTACGGGTGACCTGTTGTCTCTTTGCTTACTGTCAAATCCATTTGCAGAAGACGCGCAGTGAGCATCACCGAGAACAGTGCAGTTTCAGGGTGTTTGCAGAAACATGTTCTGTATTGAGAAGGCTGTATTTTTCAGCTTGTAATAGTAATGATAAACTATATACATATTTGCATAACGTAACATCATTCTGCACAGTGTTTCTTTGCATATATGCTTGTGGTCCCATAGCTTTAAAAAAAAAAAAAGTGTTAAATCCTGCTTGGCTAATGGGACACAGCAGACTTAAAGAGTTGTATTGTAAACACGGCGACTGCACCACCAGCCATATGACGGTACAGTACGTAGCAGAACTTACAATACTTGACAATAATAATAATAATAAATATATATTTTATGCATTTTTAAATTTACTTCTGTAATATTTATCATTATTTTAATGTATGTTCTGTCTCATATGAAGTATCTTGACTTTTTAAGGGGTACAGGTACAGTGTAAATGCAGTGTACCGTATAGGTATGTATACAGTGTAGATGCAGTGTATCATATAAGTATGTATACAGTGTACCGTATAGGTACAGGTATTTATACATTGTAAATGCAGTGTACCGTATAGGTATGTATACAGTGTAGATGCAGTGTACCATATAAGTATGTATACAGTGTAGATGCAGTGTACCATATAGATATGTATACAGTGTAGATTCAGTGTACCATATAGATATGTATACAGCGTATATCATGTTCGCATAGCTTCCAAGTCACCTAACATCCTAATGGACAGAACGTAACCCAGTCTTGTGTTCTGCCAGATCTCTCACTCGGGGTTAGTTAAGGTTTTGTTCTTGGCCTACAGTATATGAGAGAGAGAACAGTTATTATTTCTAATTATTCTTTTTTCGGTTTGTGTTCTGCATGCTCAGCGTCTGCCAGTCAGTGTGGGTGGCAGCGGGATTCACAGTGTTCACACAAGCATTTATTCATTGTTTGGAGTTTAGTTTAGTGTTTTAACTGTGGATTAGGAACTGACATCTAGTTTTAAATTTATTTTCTTTTTAATTATGTTTATGGTTATACATTATCATTAATAATAATAATAATAATAAAAATAATGAACACTTATGTAATATTGGTTTAGGTTTTTATTAACACAGCAATTACTTATTGAACACTTACATTAACACTTTAATATCCTAAAATTCAAAGTGTAACAAAAATTGGATTTTTACACCGATTTCCAGTTGTATTCGAATGCAAATACAAATAATTTTGCTGACTCGACAGATACGAACACTGTGGTATCTGCACATCCCTGCATATATATCTGCAGAATGTATCTTTCTCAGTGCTTAGTTATTTATAAAATCGTGCAGCGTAGGGGTGTCTCGAGTGCTGGTCTTTTTTCATTTGGTGTATTTATAGGGAATTTGACCCAAAAGCCATACATTAGAGTGTGTAGCAGGCTGTTTTGTTGATAGCTTAATGCGGAGCTAATTTTACTGCTCATCTGTTGACTTTAAGCAGCCTTACAGTTCACCGAGGTCACATTCACTGGCGCTCATTTTTGTGGGCCGATCCCCTGCAGGCCAGACAACGCTGTACCTGGAGACGTGCTGGTGCTGACAAAACCCCTGGGGACACAAGTGGCCGTGGCTGTGCACCAGTGGCTAGATATCGTAAGTGAGAAGACACTCCGTCACAAAACATGTATGTATTTCCAAAATAACAGAGCTGCAGAGGTATGTTAAAAAGGGACTTTAATATTAAGTTTATCTTTGAAGGCTCAAGTTGACCATGTGGCTATAGATTATTATTATTTTTATATTTTAAATTTAAAACTAATTTGAACAGTTGGGTAAAATAATTACTATATTTCTCTGGGCTATCACTCCCCATTTTGTTAGTAGCTGTCTTTCTCAAGCGTTATTTTTTATATGTTTGATACATTTGCAGCACATACACTAGTGACCAAAGGCACTTCAGATTCTGAAAAGTTTTGACTGCAAAACTTTATTCAACTGTTGCTCCAGTTACTTTATTCACCCAATGTGTGATATTTGTAACAGTCTTTCTTTGTAAACAATACTGCCAGTATTCATGTAGTATTTTTTATAGCGTCATGCCAAACATGCTGGGTGTTTCCACAGTCTAGTGCATGTACATATACGGTATCGAGTGCATTAGTGTATGTGACACACTTCTGCTTTAACAGCCTGAAAAGTGGAATAAAATCAAACTGGTGGTGACACAGGAGGACGTGGAGCTGGCTTATCAGGAGGCCATGATGAACATGGCCCGGCTGAACAGAACCGGTACGGGGGGAGCCGCCCTGGATTCTTTATCTGTTTGTGTTACAGATAGATCTGGAATTTCTAATACCATGCTGGAGCGTTTTGATTCTTTCCGGTTTGCAGAACAAACATAAATTTAATGGTCCAGTGAGCATGAGCTTCAGGCCACGAGCTGAAGGTGTTTTTTTTTTTTTCTTTTTTTTTTTTAATCGATTCGTCTCCCAGCGGCCGGCCTGATGCACACCTTCAACGCCCACGCCGCCACCGACATCACGGGCTTTGGGATCCTGGGCCACGCCCAGAACCTGGCCCGGCAGCAGAGGAGCGAGGTGTCCTTCGTCATCCACAATCTGCCCGTGCTGGCCAAGATGGCCGCCGTCAGCAAGGCCTGCGGCAACATGTTCGGCCTCATGCACGGCACCTGTCCGGAAACCTCAGGTGAGGGGAGAAGCCGCCTGCCTGGCCTTTGATTTCACCCAAAAGTCACGACCTGAAAAGCCGGACGAAATGAGCTTTTCCTGCACTTGGTATTTGTCCCTATAGATAATCCTCAGTTTAAGATGGGGGTATGTTCTGATAAACCCATCGTAAGTTGAAAATATCATAAGTTGAATATGGACATGATATGATATTACACACTTGGGTGTTTAATAGACATGATGGGCTAAGGGGAAATTTAGTTAAACACTTTACGATACATGGTTAAACATTGTAAGAGATGTTTAAGCTCGTGATTGCTATAGAGACTTGGAAAGTGTGGGGGGATGGTACCACTGGCCAACTTTATTAGGAAGTGTCATGCTGCATATTGGTAGCCTGGGAGCAGATCAGAGTTGTACTTTATGTGCACCTTCGTAATGTCGAAATGGCGTAAGTCAAACCATCGCAAAGCAAGGGGCATTTGTATAGTTGGTGACCGCTTGGATTTACACCCGCCCATTTTTATGTTCAGGAGGCCTGTTGATCTGCCTGCCCAGAGAACAAGCGGCACGCTTCTGTGCTGAAATAAAGTCCCCCAAGTACGGCGAGGGCCACCAGGCCTGGATCATCGGCATCGTGGAGAAGGGCAACCGCACTGCCAGGATAATCGACAAGCCACGGATCATCGAGGTGGCCCCACAAGTGGCCACGCAGAACGTCAACCCCACTCCCGGGGCCACCTCTTAATCCTGCCTCCCCCCCAGCCTTTTTAGACACACGTTCTGATGCCATCCTTGAGTACATAACAACTGCTGTGTCTGTGTGATTCTTGTGTGCTCAGACGTCACCTTAGGGCAGAAGAGACACAGACACAGTTTAAAAAGAAAAAAAAACAGTAAGTTCATTGCCTTTGTGTCTTTTTTTCCTATGTTAACTGAAGACGCACCTAATCATAAGGCAGCTTCTGAGTTGAGAGTATTGTTACCCAACACTGTTGATTCATTTTGAATCTTTAGACAGGTTTCGTCTATCGCCGTTTAGGCTCTTCAAAGGTGTCTCCACCCTGCACACCTTACTGATACGTAGCAAGCATTTTTACTGTTTTATTTTTTTTTTTGCGTTAGTCCCTGCACTATGTACAGTGAAATCCTAGGACTGGAGTACGAGCTCCTAGCGGATGCCACAAGAAGAGCGAAGCGGGATGTAAACGTGGAGGCGGGAACTTGAGGGGTTGCATGGTAGTTTGTATTGTTTTGGCCAGTTTATTATTTTTTTTTCCCTCCCCATCCAGTAATGTTCCACACGTCAGTCAGAGGAGAGATCGTGCCTGCTGGTAGCATCAGCTGAGGAAAGTTAACGTTATATACCGATCAAGGTGCCGTGCGTGTCCTGCGTAATCGGTTATTTCGATGTTTCTCGTAACAGTGCGACTCCTTCGGTGTGCTGGGTTCTGGAGGCCATGAACGCCCAAGGAGCGGCTCAATCGTGTACATGCTGGGGGGGGGGTCAGGGAACTTCCCACGACAACATGTTCTGTGGTCAGTAGTTACAGCGTGTAACAGCGACACTGACCACTCAGTACGTCTCCATAGGCACTTCAGCGTGTAGTGCATCACATAGCTCTGTTAGTTTAATTTTTTTATCTTTTTTGTTTTGTTTTGCAAAACGGTGTCATGTCAACATTGCGACTTCCGCTGAGACCCCAATAAATGTATAATTTTTTATCTCTTGTATTTGAGACGTGTTTGTCTTTTATTTCGGTTAATGTGTGGGGGGGGACTCTCTGCCGTCGGTTGGAGCGGCACTTCGTAAATCGGCATGTATGGCCTGTTTCTGGGACTTAAATAGTCACTTCAGCCCCCCGCACACCTTTTCAGGTTTTTGAAATAAACTAATTAAATAGCTAGTGAGTAGAGTCAGATCATCATAGCCAGCTCGCTGGATTGCAGCGCATGCTCCCTGTTAGGGTAAGGGCTGCCTTTAAGGCTATAATTAGGGTTAGGATTTGTTTTTACGGTTTAAGCTGGGGTTAGGGTTAGAGTTAGGTTTGCTATTTGCGTAAATGGGTTAGAGTTATGAGGGCCCATAGAAATGCATGATTTGAGTGGCAGTCGCCACAGCTAATATGTACAGCCCCCTATTCAAATCTGGCCCTCGATTCCAAATCCAGGCCTTGTTTTCAAGTCTCCCAGGTAGTTATCTTAATAATTTCTGGCTCTAATTGGCCAGAGGCTTCACAACTGGCTCTCAGGTGAAGGAAAGCTGGAAAAACAGCAGTGCTCGGCGCTCGAGGACCGTGATCTGAATGGCCCTGGTGTGCAGCATGAACCAAAGTTACCAGACTCTTTATACACGGTGATGTTGCATTTAATTTACTGGAAGCTGATAGTAAAAAAAAAAAAAAAAAAAAAATCATTTCACACATAATTTAAATGCAAGAATTTTATATACACATTTAAAATACATTTGATCTGTTTCAGCAGGTGATTACAAATATTTACACAATATGCTCACAAAATAACATTTATATCATGTATATATAGGGTGTATTTGACCAGTTGACCAGTGTCCATGGGCAGTTTGGTCACTCGATTACAGTATGTAGAATATTCTTACGCGTCGACTTTTGTTCCACTTGTAGACTCTTGCCATGTACTTCATAAAACAAAACTGATCGCTGTTTGCCACAAGCCAAAGGAAAAGTAATTTTTCAGATATGCAATGTGTAACACTGGTAATTATTCCTAGATGCCTGCAGTCATTTGCTAATGGTTTAGGTGAGGATGCATGTCGTCTGACATATGGTACATAAGTGTGTCAGTATCGTCTCAGTCTACATCACAGCTTCTTGGTCTTAATATCAAACAGAGCCTGGATGTCCATCATAGCCTTTCGGATGTTCTGGCCAAACCGGTAAGAGTCCTGGATGGAGACAAGGCAGACAGTTATCTCACACGGTAGAAACTGATCCACTGTCTAAACCAGTGTTATTTAAATCACGGTCCTCGAGGTCCGAGCACTGCTGTTTTTCCAGTCTTCCTTTACCTGTGAGCCGGTGTGAAGCCTCTGACTAATCAGAATCAGTAATTATTAAACTAACTACCTGGGAGAACTGAAAACAAGGCCTGGATTTGGAGAACCCTGGTCTAAACCATAGGAGTATCTAGCGGTGGGATACAATGTTTCGGGGAGGTTTCCGAGACGACGAATGCCTCACCGTCTCTGGACTGGAGAACTTGCTGGAGATGTGGAACGTGATGAGATTCTCGCCAATGATGATATACGAGACGCCATACCCATCATCAGCCACCTTCGCAAAAAGAACGTGCCATGAATACCAACAATATCCTCACGAAACGTTCCAGCCAGTTCCAGCTTTAAGGAGCGCTAGAGGAACCCACCGGCCCAAACCCCCCTCCAGCACCAACATATCTGGGGAATTTTTGGATGTCAATAAGGTTCAGCTGCTGCTGGGGCGTCTGACTGGTAGACAGTCTCCACGGCTCAGAGAGAACCTGTGGGAGGAGCCAGGTTACAAACGCTCAAAAAAGGCACAAGGTTACAAACGCATCACCTCTGTGACAATCAGTGGCCGTCTGACCTGTTTGAGGAATGGCGAGTCAATTCCCAGGTATTTGGACACGATATAAAGGCAGAAGAGGTGCCGGTCGATGCCCGAGCCAGTCATGGCTAGCCGGTACATGTTCTGGTGTTTCTCCGCAGCCTTCCGGAAGAGCTCCAACCTCGTCTCGTTCTGTCCATAAATGACCACAAATTAGGGGACTGAAGCAACTTATAAGCAGAGAGGGAGGAGTTTCATACTGACTGTATGAGTTTGTTCAAATTTCATAATGAATTTGATATTGGCTATGTTGATTACTGGCTGGAAGAAAATAATTATGATGTGATTTAATTGAAAGGAAATGGACACAGCCTATTACTGGCCTTCTCAGTCTGGAGACTAATTTTTCTAAATTTAAGGTGGTGGACTGAAGATTTCAGAACAGAAACTATCCACACACTATGGCTACTGTAAAATTTATGGTTTACTTCACTGAAAAACATGCACATAACAAGCAGATGGCCAGTTTACAGTTTTCTCTTTGTCCTCCATGGCACGGACGAACGCTGTGGACTCCCAGGTGCATGAACGCACCGTCTCCGTCCGGCCCTCCTTGAACATCCGGGTCATCGAGGATTCATAGGTCAAACAGAACTCACCCTTGTCCTGCCGAGTCAGATCAAAGCACCTGTGAGCAGGTGCTTCACATGGAAAAGTAGTAACTTTAAAATATTTTTCATTTTTGACTGATTAATTTCCATAATTCAGCATGGTAATCGCTGATCTGGAGTTCTGAAAATGCGACTTGCCCAGGATCCATAACCACCTTCACGTCACGTGAGGAAAACGGGACATACCCGGAAATGTGCGAGCTGCAGAGCGAGCTGGATGAAGGCGTCGGGGCTCGTCCTGCACCTCTTAATCAGGCCTTTCCCAAAGTCATCGAACAGGCAGCCATGGAAGTCGACGTCATCTGCGATCTCCTTGGCCAGAGCGTAGGACTTGCCAATAACAGTTTGGCACTGG
>JAABNX020000001.1:6485811-6513327 GCA_015163995.2 Mormyrus lacerda
GTTTCAACCAACCAGTTGAGTACTCAGCTGGTTGGTTGAAACAAAATCCTGGTTTGGATTTTACTTTCTGGACCTGAAATGTCCACCTCTGGCGGTAACCCTATTCATTCTTTCCAGATCAACAATATTTTCCCTGCCAGCGGTTCTCTACATCTTACAAGGTAAGAAATCAGGAAGGTCAGTGTCTTAAAAATCCTTAGTATTTGGTGAAGGACCCCGTTGCGGTGAAGCTGAGCAAAGTCACCATCCCAAATCATCTCAGAAAACACCCATCTGTGGAATGCAAGAGAAACTAACTGTACATCAGACGGGAATCAAGTCTAAGCCGGCTCCCAGCGTGAAGGTCACGCAAGGTCGCTGGTACATACCTCGGGAGGAATGTCCCACTGGAGCTTTGTAGGAGGGGGCAAGTTTTTATTTAGGTCACCTTTGCAGTGCCCCTCCTCCGTGTACCCCAGCTGGAAGCAGTCAGTGGCCAGGACGTACTGAAACGCAAAGACTCGTTACCAAAGACTGTGGATGGGGCCCGTGCCCTCGCTGACATACCATCTCCTCTCCGGGCCGAATTACCTCCCACATGTGACCCACGATGGGCGAGTCCGCCCAGGAGTGCTCTGTGTTCAGTCCCATTTTGCCATTCTTGTAGATGACCAGAGAGAAGGATTTGTCAAACCACCTAAGAGACATAGTTGTGAACAATAATGAGCAAAAAATAAAGGTCAGTGGGTCACTTCTGCTTAATAAGTCTAACGGACAGGGGCACATATAGGGTTATGGCCACAAGAGCACTGACCCCAGCTGAAAGCTGATTGGCCCCTGGAATTCATATTATGTCACAGACCAATTCACACCATTAGAGGCTGGTCCCGTTGTATGAACTACAGCCCCTCTAATGCCCCCACCTTAAAAATTCTAGAATCTCCCCTGATCGAAGAAGCTTTGCAATATTCTGTTCCAGGATTTGATGGCAGTTTTCCTGTATGTCCCTATTGTCCCCTACCGGTCATAGCATTTCCCATGAAGCAGAGACTTGGCATACACATCCAGGGACTTGATGTTCTCGGGGTCGTAGCCATGTGACTCATCGTCCAGCGTCAGGAAGAAGGCCGCAGTCTCGATGGCATCCAGGGATGCTTTGTTTGCGCCTTGGCTAAAGTACTTCAGTCGGGCTTGGGCCCATGTGACCCTGCGGGGAACAGAACGGGAGGTTGGACGGCGATCAGGAATGGCAGGATGGCGGGGGTGGGGGGGAAAGGGCGAGAGGGCGACGGGACAGCAAGTCGCCCACCTTTCTCCTGCTGTGAGTGCGGCCAGCATCTTCTCCCCAGGCTGGGGCTCAGCAGGATCGTTGATGATCCTCTGGAACTGCACCTCCAGCTCACTGGGAGTCAGGTGCCTGCCACCATAGTAGAGCCAAAGCTTGAAGAGGCGCCCGCGGTGGTAGACCACTAGGTGCTTCCTGTCCTTCAAGTGCTGGATGAAGTCTGCCAGGGCAGAAGGTGGACAAGCCAAAGACTCACACTCATTGAGCTACACCATACTCTATTCCTAAATCACAGCTAACAGGACTTGAAGAGGGTGCTAGGATTTCCCTTCATGCATCACTAACATCTAGAAGAGAAGGACATGTATACCAAAAGCAGGAAGATACCTGTCTCAATACCAGGAATCCTGGTGGTGTTGAACATCCTTTCCATCTGGAAGGAGCACATGGGAACAATCCCCAGAGCCCTCAGCTGGAAGAGACAGGAGGGGGCAAGGGATGGTCCGACGTTACTGAGGGTCCAACACGCCCAACCTGTGTCCTGATCCATCTGCAGCACTTTGCGTGTCAAAGGTCAGCCTGCCCTATCAGTTTCATTATTTATGATCTAAGGGGTTCCCAGTACTAACACGACAGTCCAACAGAACTGCCAAAAGATATCAGCCCTCGATCCGTATTCGACATGTGACACGGCTCACAGTTCAGCCTGTTACATTTATACCGTATTTATACTGCGTTGTCAGTCCTATTGGATGCCCATGTACCAAAATGGACTGATATCCATTTCAGGGTGGATTTTCACGAGGGTCAGATGGACGGCACTGACTGCTGTGGATACGGATGCTTCACCAAAAGATGAGATGGGCTCGCTATGTCGGCGCCCCCTCAGAAGATGGCGACCAGGATGGCACGAAAGCGCCAGTGTGACTCGTCAAAACTGCACCATCACTTGACTTGAGTCTGACATCATTCTGTGTGTTATGACATCATTATGCGTGTTATGTGTACTACCTCACACCTTATGCACTGGATGTATCTTTGAGTGTGCTCTGCATGCTCCTTGATGCATGCATTACAAATTCCCTCTGGGATTGATAAAGACAATTCCAAATTCTCTTCAGAATTATTGGTGTGCATGTATCAATAATAATAATTGATACTTTATTAATCCCTGTGGGATTGTTCTTTGTAGAGAAAGCTGTCCGTGAAGGGCAGTCACCCATAGCAGCACCACAGACGTGCTGAGGCTGGGTTTGAACCAGCAACCTTCTGATTACAGACACAGAGACTTAGAAAAAGGGACTGGTGAGTGAGTGTGCCCTGTAATGGGTTGGTGCCCCATCCTGGGTTGTTCCCTTCCTTGTGCCTGTAGCTTCCCCCCGCAACCCTGAAAAGGACAGGCGGTTTCAGATAATGGATGGATGGATGGATGGATGGACTGCAGTACTGGAGCCTAATGATGGCTCATTCCAGTGACGATAGAAGATGGAAGAACACAGAGAGCCTCACCGGAGTGTGCTCCCCACGCTCCAGCTTGCGGCGATACTGCAGCATGGCGTGGACGACATTGCCCGCCCTGGCGGCCTGCTGGTGCGTGGGGGTGACGTACAGCAGGTCCTGCAGGGGAATCAGAACGGGGGTACGATGGTCTCACACCCGCCCTCAAATACACATTTCCAGTGCATACCAGCCCCTGACCCATCATCAAAATTATATGCCAGCATCAGTTCTGGAACCTCACTGACAAAAAACTGAGATTCAAGTGGTAAACAAGTCTACTGTGTGCTGATTATACGTGGAAATAAAGTTAAAGTTCAGCTACTAGTAAAAGACTAGTTAAAATGAATGGTGTTCTGGGCTTCTAGTCTTATGACCTACCATAGTGTAGAAGTTACTGTTAACCATGATGGGGCCTCTGCTTCTCAGGTAAATGTACTCCTCCCACCAGTCGCTGACCTGGAAAATAAGAAAATCAATAGAATCATTAAAATCCAAAGTATTCATGTGCAGAAGTGGAAAGGGTTAGTACAGAGTGATCGTATAGGATTTACATTCTGCTTACATAATTTGTGGACCACCACGATTTGAGAACGAGGTATTTTTGTAGTTTAGGGGCCTGGTCCTTCTTGAATTCATTTGCGACGATCTCCATTTGCTTGTACTGCTCATCGTCCAGCAGAGGGCGCACTGACTCAAGATACTAAAATAAAGTTTTAAAAAGCACAAGGACATAAAGTGAAGCAAAAGTGAAGTAAACGTACAGTTATGTTTGAGGATGCTTTCAGTCAGAATCGTGTTTGGCAGGAGCTCATTCACCCTCCTGATGGTGTCGTCCACACGGGGAACCGGCAACCTGGGGAGGGAGGCCTGGAAGCTGTACAGCAGAGGCCTGCGGCCAGAAAATATCTTCACAAGACGCTGTTGAAGAGAAATCAGTTTTTTAATCTGCTCGGAAGATGAGTCCTGACGTCAAGCCAACCCGGTACAGGAACGGTTCACCTACCAGCCACAAACAGGTGGAGAAACTCTTTTTGCCGTGAGACTCAAAGATCCAGTCGTGGTAGGAGAGAAGCGCTTTGAGTGTGTAGCGCAGCACCAGGATAATAGAGAACCACAGTCCCGTAGCGAACAGTATGGCACTCACGATGGTCTGTGTCTGGACTGTTAAATAGTCACTGAAATATCAACAAGGGAGGAAAAAAACATCAAACCAAAGCTTTCTGCTGATTAAATAATGGTTTATTAGGTTCTTGCTTAGAAGTTTTTGTGTTGCTCCAGTATAAGCTTATACTTGCCCGGATATTGACTAAAAGCATCCTAGCTTCAATTATGCCTGGTCTACTTCTTGACAGCTATATTGGTGGGTTGGAGATGCGGTTTTCAAAGAAGCTCTTGCTCCCACTAACCTTACTGGCAAGGTTTTCTTGATGCTGTCGATCATCCCCATCGAGGGGTCAACTCTGGCGTACAAGGTGCTCATTATGGCAATGACGACAATTAGCCAGCTGGAGGGACTGGCTGGGTACACCCCAGCCAAGATTCCGTTCTGCAAGAGACAGCAGAATTGGCTGCTTGCCAATCACGGGATCGAAGCACAGATATGGCCATAGCAAAAGACATCATGACAATGACTGAATGGCTTGGGGCAGCCTACCTTGAACCTTATGACGCGCTTCCTCCATGACGTCACGCCTGACAAGTAGATGTGTTTCAGCACCTCTCGGCTTAGATGGAGGTCGATTCCCTCGGGGGTGACGGTGAACTGAAAGCCCACCGCCTGATGAGCTTCCGCCATCACTGGGGCTAATTAACGGTTAATAATTACTACTTATTATTCTGCATTCGTCCTAATAAACAGGAAATTGGTACATTTTTCCTAGCAAATAGCCTTAGTTTATATTAAACCACAAATGACTATCCAAGAACAATACGATAACAACAGACGCATGAAAAGAATTAGTTTAAATATTAATTTAATCATCAGAAAAACCATTAACAGTAAGAGACTGGCATAATGTTTTCTTTTTGAAGTTCAAACATATTGCCTTTGCATGTACGCGCGCACGATTTAATGATTTACTAAGGGAAATAATCTGCTGCGCTCCCCTGCGGGGTCACACGTTTCTGATACGGCGTAGCCACCGGGTAGGATTAAATGACATTTTCCATTGCATGTGACTGGCGACCTACCAAGTGGGACAAAGTTAAAGGGGCAGATTTAGCGGTGAGGAGGTGGGCAGGGGGTGTGCGTCTCTGACGGACTGAACATGTTATAAATACAAACAGCGCCTCTCGTAACACACCACGTGAGCCACCTCATCACCATCCTGGGTGTATTTATGAAGGAATACTTCAAAGTTTAATCAAAGACAATGCAGGAGTTGATATAAATCCGCCATGCATTTCTAATTAACCTTTCTGCGAACACTGTTAAATCATTTTCGCATGCATTTCAAAATTTCTTGTGACGAGTTCGTATTTTCGCGACCCTGCTAATTATCGGCATATTTCGTTCAATGTAAATTAAGGTAATTTCATGTAAAGAAATTATTCATTTTTATGACTCACTGTGGTTTTGTCAGCACGTTGAACAAGTCCAGCGTCTTTAAATCGTATCAAGATATCTGGTTTGTGTTGATCTAACTTGAGAACGTTCCCAACGTCACTTAATTGCATTAACAATATTTTCCCTATCACAATCACGATTCGGGGAAACCTAGACGTTTGCTGGTAAGGTAGGAAATTATGTAGAAATGTTTCCAAGATATAATAATAGGCAGGTGAACATATTGAAAAGGATAACAAAAAAACAGGTATATTTACACAAATGTACACTTTTACATAAATTTCAAAACATAAATGCTCAAAAAAATCCCATAGAATTTATGAAGATGCTGTACCTTATTTACAGAGATGTCCAAATGTGGAGGGGGTGTAGCTTTTGACAGATGATCCACACTGCTGTTTGTAGGGTCCTGTAGAGCTCTGTGTCCTTCAAACGGCTTCCCTCAGGTACTGAAGTGAATCAAAGCCTGTGAACTCTTTCCCCTCTTCTTTCCTCTCCTCTCCTCTCCGTCAATCCCTCCCTTCGTGTGTAATATGACACCATCCACAGCTGAACTGTACTTACCAGGAAGGCAGGCAGGCTCTGCTTTCGCCGGCCTCGCAATGCACAGACCAACCCTAATAATAACACCGTTAGACCATTGTGTACTTTATGCTTAGTGAGTGCTGTGGAGTAACACCTCTCTGTTAGACCTAAGCATGTGTGTCTTTAAAGCATCTCCGTTCACTGGCATGCATGTCGGGGCTGCTGTGAAATGTCATCACTGGCCTTTGCAACATTCTTCTTCAAATTATGAAGCAAAGCAAAATTCGTATCTGTTTAGCTCAAGGAAAAAAAAACAATTCAACCGGATTTTTCAAGATACCTAGTATGATCTAATATAGGTGAAGATTTTAAGACCTGTCATCCAGTTTTCTTTTTGAACACATATACAGAGCGTTCCCTACTTACAGCTGGGTTCTCTTCCAACAGAAAGGTCACGTCGAAATGGTCGATAGTCAGGATAATCGCACAGACTTTTATGTGTGAGACTGAGACTGGTCACACTGCTACACAGCACAGCATACACTAGGTACCGTGGCTCTACTGGGCGTACAGCCACCCAAAAAGTATTTTTACATACAGCCGCGGAAAAAGTGAAAAGACCACTTTATATTCTTAAAGAAATCTGCATTTCAAAATCCTGGTTTAATTGTGATTCTGCTGGCTGAGGCTACGCTGAGCAGCAGTTCGCTTCCTGGTTCGACATTTCTAAGGCGGCAGTGAGGAAGAATAAGGTGAAGCAGGAGACACTGGGAATGAGCAGAAAGCAGGGGCGGAAGCGACCTTCTGATGCCAGAGACGACCATCGACTGATCTGACAGTTTCTCATGGATCGGAAGATGAATCAAGTGACCTTTTAAAGGAATGGGAAACATTAAGTGCAGGTGTGAGGTGCACTGCTAGGACAGTTCATATCAGGCTCCTAGAAGCAGGGCTGAAGCCCCATAAAGCAGGGAAGAAGCGCTTCATTAACGAGAAACAGTGAAGAACCAAACTGCAGTTTGCAAAAAAAAAAAATACATTATTCACAGACGCACACCAGTAAATCGGGGTTCCCAGTTTGGTCAGCTGGCTGGTATGAGATTTTCAATTCAAGACAAGTCTGCACACACATTTACATGTTTGTAAGAGATTTATTACCTTGATGTAAATAGTCTGTAGGGTTTGCAAACTACCCCAACACATTTGATGTAAGTAATTCTAGGTTTATAATGGAATTATACAGACTTGTCACAGGATTTCTTGCGTAAGAGTCTGAAAGCACGAGTGTCACGCCAGATGTGTGAGTTGACAACCCAGATAAACTGAGAAGAGTGAAACAAAAAATTGTGTCTCATTTTGTTCTGCGGCTGTACATTTACTTAATTTAAAAAAAAAACTTTGTATGGGTAAGTAGATGAAAGTCTGGGACAGTTTGTAAGGAAACTCGGGAAATCTCCTGCAGGATCCACCTCCTTGGGGGAAAATGGAACCTTCTAGAAGTACAGGTGAAAGAGAGCCTCATAATTGGTGGAGACAGGAAGGGGGGGGAGGTAGAGTTCCGAGCGTGAGCGGAGGTTCAGCCGCACGATGGAGTTCCGCTCCACAGCCGCGATGTATGCGTCACTGCCCAGGACCGAGCCCTGGCCCGCCAGCGCCACCTTCCCCAGGGAGCGAACGGCACCCCAGCACTGAGATTCCACACAGAAGGACGTCACCACATTCTCAGAGTTATTCCCTCCAATCACGTACAGCCTGTCCGTCGTGCCCAAGAAGTACAGGCTGGGAATGTCGGCGTCGCCTCTTGTCAGTGTGGGGAGCAGCTCTGCCCAGGAATCTGAATAAGCAACACAGAGTCCTAAGAAACAACGGCGTAAGTGTCTTTCCTGACCCACACTGAACAGAGCTGGTGGACAGGCGCCCTCCGCCCGCTTTGCAGATTAAAGCATCCAAGGTCCATTCAACGTCTCACTCCCTCCTCTGTTATTGTACCGCTACACTGTTCACGGAAGGTCTTAGGACATTCGCTTAATTCTGTTTCTCTTGCAAATTTATTGGTTTTATAGCAAAAGTCCATTCATAAGCAACGTTTAAAGTATCTGCACATAGATCTTCCGCACAAACATTTTCTTTTTATTGACTGTCAAATTTTTCTGACTGACTCATTCAGTTCTGTTTATGCCATTTTACTAGTAATTGCAATTGTAGTCATTGGCTCCTCAAGAGATACTTAACACAAATGTTTGAATTTTATGTTACTGTAAAGGTGTTACCAATTAAATAGCACCCAACTAGACTGCTTGCCAATGAACTTTTTTAACCCAGAACAGCTCTTTCAGAACTATATTTTGGGTTTCAGTTTATTACTACTTGAATGGAATGTATTACTTAAAACTACTGGTGGTTTCTAATGTGATATATAATTTATAAATAAAATAATGATTGTTAAGAAACCAATTAATTTGCGATATTTTTACTGAATTAAGTGTCGCAAGACTTTTGGTGGGCACTGTATCATATGTGAGGATCAAACCAGCATGAAACCAAAGAGATGAGTAATTCTGTTTCCTTCACCATATCTTTTCAGTCTGCAGTGTGTATCTTTTCATTGTCCTGAGAGTTTTCTCTAGTCCAAAGGCTTTCAGTTCAGCCAGACTCAGTGATACCCTTAGTATCTACAATAGTGACCATGCAAATGTCCTGCAGTGGGTTCATGCTGACCTCTGCCCTACTTCTTCCAGGACAAGAATCCAGATTACTGTGACCCTGACCGAATTAGTCATGAGGTCAGGTGATGGGAATGGAATCTGGATACAGCAAAACAAACACAGGGGTGTATAACAGAGGGACACAGATGAACTTCACCTCGTCTCGCGTCGTACTGCAGGACGAGAATCTCCCCCGTCCTCTGGATAGTCCCCACCACGTAGACGCAGTGGCCAAGGGCAGCGGTAAGGGGGACGTCATGGGAGAGCGACATGGTGAAGCTGAAGTCGTTGAGGGGTAGGGAGGCCACGAACACCCAGGCGTCCGCCCAGGGGTCGTAGCGCTCGACGGCGGTGTAGAGGGACGTGCTGGAGTCAGGCGCCACCAGCGAGTCCAGGTACCATCCGCCCACGGCGAAGATGGAGTCATCACACACAGCGGTGCTGAAGTGGCGTCTGTGCTGTAAGAGGCACGTAAAGGGCTGTCAAACCCAACTGGGGGAGATCATCAGACTCCCTCTCCACCTTGAAGAAATACCTCAAGAGCCAACTGTTCCAGGAACACCTCTGCTAGCTTGATACCACTCCAAGTTCCCGGAATGTTCTAAATTGTTGCACTGCCTGCTGATTTGAGCAGTCGTCTTATTAGGTTCTTGCTTAGTTTGGAAGATGTTGCATGGCTCCTGTTTCAAATCTGCTTACACATGTACCTGGGCACTCGCGGGAAGCTCAGCCTAGCTGCCTTTACGCCTAGTTGACACCTTGTTTATAATGTACTATTTGCCTCTCTATTTGTCGCTTTGGACAAATGTGTCTGTAAAATAAGATGAATGTGGTGTAATGTAATTCCTGATTTAACCAAGAACCTGCCAAAGGAATAATCAACAGCTAGTAGCTAAACCTTGCAATGGGCTGTCAGTTTACAGCAATTCTGCACACCATAGGTTTTAAACCCTGCTTTCTCCCACAAAGACCTTACAGTTCGAATTTTTAAAAATATTTTACCTTAATAAGAGGAGCTGTAGGGACCCAGGTATACATGAAGGGATTGTAGCGGAAGGAAGCCATCTTGAACTGGTAGCCCTTCTTTGCCCTGTGCCTGTAACCCCCGATGAGGTAGAGGTAATTATACAAAACGGCCACGGTGAAGCTCCATTTGTCAGCTGTGAAGGGGACCGTTGTCACTTCTCGCCAATCCCCATCCTCGTCAGAGCCCACCAGACTGTAGAGTCGGCGCAAAGCATCTTCCTCCGTACCTCCAGAGACCAGGTTTTCCTTCCTGAGGGCACAGAGCTGGCAGGAGCCTTGGGACCGCAGTCGGATGAGGTCGGCCTCCGCCCCAGCTCCCAGGCTCCTGGTCAAATCAGGCAGTTCCAGAAGTCTCCTGCTCAAGTACCGGTACACTGTGTCCCGCATCTCAGCGCAGCAGATCTCCTGTGCGAGGTCTAGGTAGGACCGGCAGTTCTCTGGGCTCAAGCAGTCGGCGAGGGCGGAAAGGCACCTTGCAATGAAAGGCCTCGCCTGAAGGTAAGAGCCAACCTGGATGTGTGCGCCGAGGTCTTCCTGTGCCACCTGGAAACGCTGCCAAAAGGTGAACTCCAGAAGGTTGTGGAACACCGCAGCGGGTACGTGGTCCAGATGAACAAGCCGCTCCATGGTCTCCCTCATGCTGGACTGCGATAGGGCTCGGAAATATTCACTGGAGTCCGACAACTTCTCCAGGTCAACCTCATAACCACAAAGTGAAGGAGAATATTATTATAATTATTGTTCACCTTCCAACTGGAATTATTTTTTACAAAGGTTAAAAATAAAATAAAATAAATAGTTTGTATGAGGGGCGTTCAATAATTTATCTACCTGAGTGTGAAAGAAAGTAGCAAGCATGTTGAAACAAGTCTGGGCAGGTTGTGACATGGGCTCAAGATTATGCCAGTATAACATTTCAAGAGACCCGGAAATGTTACATTTGGAGCAACGTTCAGTGATCTCACAAAAGAAGGGGAAAAGCTAAAGATCCATGAATTCATGAATCCAGTTAACGGTGAGTCTGCTCCAGCAGCAAGCAGTTTAAGTGGGGTAGGGAGTCCCAAAATGGTCGTAGGAAAGAAGCACGGATCCAGGAATGCGAGAAACGCTGAGCTTTAATATGACAAGCGGCGAAACAGACAGAACGCTTCCCGCAAACCCAATTAAGGGAAGCGCCGCCGACCGCGGCAGCGGAGCGACTGTTTTAAACACGGGAGCTTCTCCCTGAGGGGAGCCGAGGCGAACAGAACCAGAAACGTAGGGCGAGAATCGAAGTCGGTAAATGGGGGGGGAGGTCAGCAGCCAGGGAGTCAGTCCGACGGAGATACACAGGACGGCGGGACACGAGGAGAGCAGGACACAGGAAGCCGGACTCAGCAGGAAAGGTAAGTCAGGGACGGGATCTGGGCCGCGGATGGAAGGCACAAGAGGTAAGGGTCCAACAGCAGGTAACTGGGGTAGGTACAGGAGATCCGGTAGACGGAAGACAAGTAATCGCTCAGTACGGCTTCTTCTCGTCGGCTCAATACTTCGTACTTGTCTGATGTTAGTTCTCTCTTTTTAACTGATCCTTCATCTGTGGAGAAGGAGCTACACCTGTCCGGTCCCACCCCCCGTGGGCGTAACGTCAAGGATTAAAATTTTGTCAGTCAGACAAATTAAGGTTTCCTGAATAGCTGAAGTAATGGGCATCTCAGTAGGTGCAGTTTGGAAAATAATTCATGAAAAATTGGGCATGTCAAAGGTCAGTGCAAGATGGGTTCCAGGAATGTTGACGCTATGTGTAAAGGCCACGAGGCGCCAGTGCTGTCAGGAGAACGTGGAGATGCTTCGTGAAGACCAAGTCAATTTTTTTCATCGCTTGGTAACTGAAGATGAGACTTGGGTCTATCAGAGGTCCTAAGTCAATGCAGTAGAAGCACAAATCATCTCCCACCTCAAAAAAATTCAAGACAGAGAAATCTGCAGGCAAAGTCATGGCAACTGTCTTGTAGGATTTTAACTTCTGGAGGTCATGCCACATCAGACATCCATAACTGAGGACAATTGCTTTGTGGGAGTCAATCAAGGAGAAAAGACAAGGAAAACACACAGCAGGCGTGCTGCATCTTCACAGCAATGTGCCAGTTCACGTGTTACGTCAGACTGCGACCTGAGAATGTGGGCTCCATCAGCTGACCCATCCACCTTACAGTCCTGACCTGGCTCCCTCAGATTATTACCTGTTCAGAGTTTTGATAAAATCTCTGCGTGGACAGCGGTTTTCAAATGATGAAGACGTCAAGGCAGCTGTGACGTTCTTGTTTGAAGGTCAAGAGTACTTTTCAAAGGGGTTAAAGTCATTGCAGGAAAAGTGGATGAAGTAGTACAGGGGACTACCCTGAAAAATAAAACAAATTAAAACAAATTTCTTTCCTACTGAGGTAGATACATTTTTGAACGCCGCTCATATCTGCGTTGTAGGGCTCTCAGAAGCACGTGACGCATCGGGACCTCCTTACATGGAAAGCGTAAGTGCTGGTGTACACCGTTACCATGGTTTCCCCGGAGCAGCTGTAGGTTCTCAGAGCAGCATCAGTCTGCCATGCTTCGCGTTCATCCCCCTCGGCGGTACCGAGTCCGGGAGCGGAGGGGAAACTCCTCCAAATCCCTATCACGGTGAAAACCCAGCGCACCCAGTCTGAAAAGGACTTCAGCCAGGCGCCTACTAGCGGCAGCAGCTGCAGCACGGGCTGGATCTTCGTACTTAGTGAAGTTTGTCTGCAGGTTTTCATTTTATGATTATTATTGCTATTATTATCGTGGTACTACGGTAAACAGGTAATTGTAGCTATTATCCGGTAGCCGTAAAAGATGGATTTAATAAATAATGGTGAAGATGATCATTTGCACTTTGTGTTTTACGAAAATCAGCTAGAATTTTTAGTACACCATACTAGATTATTTAATAATGTTAATTTGCGCTTGATTCGTACGCGCATAAATCACGTTTTTTTGTAGATTTTTAAGATTTTATGACAGCGAGACGGGGATGTTACATACGTGACCTTATGGTTAAATTAGCGTGAGGCGCTGGTGGTACCTAAGCCATCTCCAATAAGAGGACTCCCGGTATGGAAATCACATGCATGTAATACCGGCACGCAGACCTACTGTTTCACACAGCCCGGGAGCAGCTTCAGGCTGCCTTCTGCCAGTTATTTAACAAACCCCCCCCCCCTTTACAGACCGCAGGCAGCTTCACATATAAATTACCCATCAATAAAAGAGTATTTCGGACTAAACTCGGCACCAAGGAGGCGATTTTCTAAGCAGACATTTATCTGTCCCATGACCTGAAACGCGACACCCCGCGCATGACGCACTTTCCCTACAAGAAATATCTGGGCACCCTGCCTTGTGTTATTTTTAGTTTATTTTCATCTAGGTTATTTTTATCAATGAACTGCTAGAGTTTTACTTCTCATCCCTGCTTGAATGTATGTCACATTACTTACATGCTGGTATAGAGTCAGTGTTTCTGTTTCAGGGCTTGACCATCCTCATCTTCAACGAACCACAGATTCTTACTTTAAATGTAAAGCTACATACGGAGCTTGGCCTTTAAAATCACCTGATTCGGCACATGCAAGGAAAACCAGAAATTTAGGGACGTTTATAATGCATGCGGGGAGCCCTATTTTGAGTGAATGATGATTACATTCTGTCCTTGGACAATGGATTCATTCCCAGAAGTTTTAGGATCCACACTCAAATTGGATCCATCAATTGTTTTATCGTAATAACTGAGCAGGCAGACCAAGGTTTATAAAACACGATTTATTGAAACTTACAAAAGCAAGGCAAACAACTGAGATTTCATTGACATCAAGACATGCGACTTGGCCGTTTCTGACGGGCAGTTCATGAGGCATGATTTACTCAAACTCATTTAAGAGGCATAACTCCTCAGCCCGTATACCACTCCTATTCGGCGTATCATTCTTATGGACACAAAACGGATCTCTCTCTCACCCCAGAAAATCGAGACAGTCTCGATTAGGAATTTCAGCGAATTTGACACGCAATTAAACACAGTAATCACCCGGGATTTACACGCCGCACGCACTCACTGGGTACATTTTCGGGAAAGCCCTTCCTAATTAATTACAGTGCATCGAAAAGCTGACGTCACGGCCGCAGACAGCACTACCTTTGCATAGTGTGATGCGCGAGCTCCACGCAGTGCTGCTTCCTGCAGCTGAAAGCTAATACTGTGCATGAGCCTCATATTGGACCCTTTACATTTACTGAATGCGGGACCTTGATGGATTCATTCAGCCACGGCAGTGCAATATTAAAGCAATTAGGAAACGCCTATTATTTCAGCTCCGAGCCACAGACGGCGAAATATTTAGCGCTGAATAACTTGTCTATGTTACATGTTCACTGCTGAATTTACATCGAATACATTAATATGGACGGACGATCTGTAAAGGTGCTACATTTGTATTTGCAGTCTGCGCAGTTTATAGAGTTTTACTGTCATACGGACAGAAAATAAGCAGTTTCGCTGTACAATGAAATTCTGACTTTGCACATCCTTCGTTCACCACAGAAAATAGAATAAGAATATACATGATCACGTAACATAAAAATGATTGTTATTTCCTTAGTGAAACTGAACATGCGGGAAGGTCAACAGAACAGATGGTAATCACAGATCTTTCCTCGTTTCCAACTGTTTTTTTCTTTTTCAAAGAACTGTATCAGTAAGATTTCACAGCAGCAAGATGCTTATCAACATTCAAATTCAAAAACAATCCATTAGATCAAGGGCTGACCATTCAAACATCAAAGTACAAGCCAGTTATTTGTTTATGTAACAAAAAAAAATGTAATTCACAATTATCCCAATTGGATACCAAAATCCATCATCACAGAGAACTCAGCACTTATAGCTTAGCTAATAGCGAAATGTTAGTGTGATCCCAAAACAACCAGACCAGACTGACACCCAGCACAGAACCTGATTATCAAAACAAGCTCTTTGTTGTGGAAGATTGTACGGTGTCATGTGACGCCATACCAGTTTTCTGCTTAAGTGATTTAACTTGCGAAACCTCTGACCTACTGGTGAAACATGAAAAAAATAAGAATAAGATCAAACAACCATGAGAGGAACGGCACCTAGAGGATGGATATGAAGCCAATCCGCAGAGACGGGGGACAAGCCCAAGCCGGGATCTACCTGCTTCAGGCCTGCTGCCTCAGATCAAGGCTTATGATTCAGCTTTTACAGTACAGACACCGGGGTGACCCTTCGGCGTCCATACATAAGCAAAAGAAACACCATCTACTCCGATGGTGAAGATCAGTCTTTGGCTGAACATGCGATGGACAGTATTAGAGGTTTTAAAGCAAATGCAGGAATGAACAAGTTACGAAAAACCACTTGTTGTCACTCATACTATTTCTTTGAAAAAGGTCGCATGCCCTCTGCAATCATATAACCTTCATTCACAGAAAATCAGTGTAGACAGACAGATGTGAAGCCTGTAAACATATCAGGACGACAGAGCTGGTCATCATCATCTATGCTACTAGGTATCGACCTCTCTGAACCACCAGAAGGGACATTTTCTTCTCTCCATCTCTGAGACAGGGATATAGTTTAACTGTTTTTGTGGACGGTGCGGGGGGGGGGGGGGACACTTTTGCTTTTATGCGACACTAAAGCACTTAGAAGATAAGCACTAACCTAACAAGCAGAATCCACACCTTTTAAACAGGCTACGGCACTTTCCAGAACGTGCATAACACATCCTGCCTGTTCTATTCACTGTTGTCGGCGGTGGGAGGGAAGGTGAGTGAAATATTTTTTTTTTGCTTGAAGTAGCCATCAAAGCGACTCTGCGCATAGTCCTGGAAGGCAACAAGAAAAGGCAGCGTCAGGGACTCACGACTTCACAGAGAGCCACCCAGGTCCTCTCTGAAGCAAGTCATCACATCCTGTCTAGCCTAAGGCCAGCTGGACACGGCCAAAGGTCATCAGAGGCCCCTAGCTGGATGTCTGGCAGCGGGTAGCGACGTACGAGCGTACCTGCGTGTTTTTACGACTATCTGAGCCAATAACGGTATTAATAGGAGCTCAACAGAAACCGGCATGCGGTCGGTAAGCTGCTGCCATCACTTACCATGTAGCCAAACTTAATAGTGGAGATTTTTGCTTGAATAATGGACCACAAACCCCACAGGAAATGAGATGCCAAAGCGTAACTATGTAACAAAGGAAGGGGAAGAATGTAAATGTAAATGCTGGACTCCTGTGCACAAGGCCACTCAAGAGAGGATTCTGAAATACATCAATATTTACACAAATATATACATTGATATATACAATATATTACACATCAAACTGATGTACTTTATATAATTACAAATATCATTCCTACCGATTGGTTTCAAGAATCATGGCTTCTTCAATCCTTGCTTGGTCTTCTTGTGTGGAATTTAAGTATTCACTATTTTCAGATAAATAACTTCTAAAAAAATGCAACTGCAAACAGACAAATATTGGCACACATTTCAGAAGGTATTACATGGCAAATTTAAGTAAGTACTATGTATAAACAACTCCTGTATCAAATGATGCAGAAAACTATGTAGAAGTTTTGGTCTTATCCACTAGGTGGCAGAAAATACATGTTGGTATTTTGTTCCAGCCAGGCAGCAGGTATTTGCATAGAACTAGTGTTGAATTTAGCAGCATAAAATCGAACTATTTAATATTCCAATTCATCTCTGAGGTACTTGTTTCAAAGTCACAACCAATTAAGAAAATAATCTGGGTTATTTTTACCCAATAATTATGACTCATACGAGTCACATGATACAAATGCATGTCGCATGCAACACAGATTTCCCAACTTTCAATACGTCGATGAGTGAGAGAGAATCCAAAAAACTACAAAACGTGGAAATAAACTGGCACACACTAGTGGTCATCAGAACCAGGCACTACAGACACTGCAGAAACTTCCATGGTTGGCACCGTTCAGTTGCGCGGTTACAACTACGCTTTTGGTAAACAGCACTGAGTGTGACGACTCACCTGCTGGTCTCTGGTGGGGTAGTTTTCCAGCTCGGCCTTGAAGAACGGCCACTGGTCATAGGTATAGTCATACACCCACTCACAGAAATGGTTCCCAAAGTCGAAGCCCCTAGAAGCGAGGAAGGGTCCCATTTACTGGCGTCGCGGAAGTTCTTAGGGCCCACCTGTGGAGGCTGGCCGGCCTATGGTGGTTACCATGGTAAGCACCGCAATATAAACCATCCCCAACCCACGACGCAAGGCGCTATCTTACCTATAATTATAGCTGCTGTACTCAAAGTCAATAAGCATCAGCTTTTCTGTGGACGAGGCATTCCTGTTGTCTAACATAAGGATATTACCTTAGAAGAGAGAAAAAGGGGGACAGGCAAGACAGACCTTAGGCTACAAGATCAACTGGGGATACAGTAAACGGCAGACAAAAAAAAAATGTCAAAGTTAGGAAGAAAGAAATCTATGGCACTGAGAAACCACAAGAGCGGATGTGCCGCTTAGAGACGTCAGTGACCCTCCGGTGGCAGACTTTACATTACCTTCCTGAACGTCATTATGGCAGAACACCACCGGTGACGGAGTGTCCATGAGCAGCGTCCTAGTCGGGACACACACACACGGAACACCACTGTGACCTCAAAGCTGGGATAGACGGTCACTGTGAAACACTGTCACCCTAAACGACGCAGCTTGCAAAACTGTAGACATACAAAAGTGAAACTAGTGCAAAAGTAAACACACACATCTATATTATATACCGTGTGTCTATAGTGACTCAGTACACCAGCACGGTGTGGGTGGCTGCTGTAGTAGTGCTTCAGTGAAAATGACACCAGAGTATAGTCTCTGTGATTGATTAACCCGGCTGGCAACTCATGCAAAGACCTTATATGCACTTGTACGCCTCCATTTCCTGAAATCTGATAGGAGGAACTGGCTTGAGATTCTGGACAGTAGTACTTGGCGTAAAGTAATATTTCATCCGAGCTTTGCCCGCGCACACACTGGACCGGAGGGCCTTCTCACCGGAGACTCTCCAGCTCCTGCTGCAGGTTGTACTTCATCAGCTTGCTGAACTTCTTCACGTGAGCCTCGCGGACAAAGTTCAGCTTCAGTATTTGATCCATGTACCTGACAGACAGCAAGGGGGGGCAGGCAGCTCAGCTGTGAGTCCTGCCAGGGCTCTGAAGTCTGGGCTTCCACTGAGACCGTTCCATTTAAAACATTTTAAATATCCCGAATGCTTAACTCTGCTCTCTCTCCCCCAATGGAACGAAGCAAAGTTTTAAAAGTTTTACTTGCTGTCCCATTCAAGCAGAGAGCCAGATTCAATTTACAACAGGGGTCTCCAACTCCTGTCCTGGAAACTCCCCCCCCGGAGAGCTACTGTCCAGTAGGTTTTCTATCCTCCTTGGCTTCTGATGAGCCACACCTGCTCTCAGGTAAATACCAGGAATAAGTGTGGCTCATGAGAAGCCAGGTAGGATAGAAAAAACACTGGACAGTAGCTCTCCGGGGGGGGAGTTGGAGACCCCTGTTGTGAATTGAGTCTGGCTCTCAGCTGGATTGGGACTGCAAATGAAGTGTTTAAAGCTCTGCTTTCTGATTTACAATTTATCAGTCTCTTATGCAAACTGACAAGAATTTATGAGAGCACAGGGTCAGACAGTCCCTGGAGCAGCTGGGGATTAAGGACCTTGCTCAAAGATCCAATGGTGAAATCACTCTGTTGACCTTGGGATTTGAACCCACAGCCTTCTGATTACAGGAATAGTGTTCTAGCCCACCGAGCCACACACTACCCGAAGTTCAAGTGACAAGCCTTTAGAGTTCATACACTAGTACAGGGGGAGCTTGGAAAAACCAATGCCGAATGACCTCTGACCTCTCCCCCTCCTCCCCACCCACCTGTCTATGGTCCCAAACAGCCACTTGGGCTCTTTGTTGAAGGGCATAACCATCTTGTGGAACTGAGCCATCTTCACCGCTATCTCTGCCGAAAGTTCTGGAATCCGGAGCTGTTCGGTCCGCAGGCGCTTGCTCTGGGTGGGGACCGGCAATTAGACTGCTGGTATCAGCCAACATCTGAAGTGAAGGGCGGTTCTGCTGGGCGCAACGAGAAACACAAAACCCAGGAACTTGTACCGACCGGGACGTACTGTTCCAGGCGGCCCTCTGGGAATATGCCATACAGTCGGGGTCCCAGGGCCCGTTCTGCCAGGATGGCGAACATGACGCTCTCAAGCACAAGAGAGTCCACACCCTGGGAAATTAATGCATGTCACATGACATAGTCCTGCCAATCAAATCGCAGTCACAGAAGAAACTGCAGTATCTGCTATACATTCTAGTTATAGTGATTATAAAACCTGAATTCATCAAAATTTTGCTTAATTTCACCAAAATGTCCCATTTTTACATATGAAATCAGTTCGGGCATTTCCATTAGGAGAAAAACAAAACTAAAAACCTTGTATAAACAGTTTTTATTTAGTGCGGCATTTATTTGTAATGTCAGCTAATTATTTTTTGTAAATGCAGCCATGTAAAGCGCAGGGGCACCTGCAGGATGGCGCCATACACCCGCAGCAGCACCTGTCCCGGCTCCCCGTTGGTGGTGGCCACGCCGTCCGGGAGGCTGCACAGGTACAGCAGGTTACTGAGGCCGCCGCTGGGGACAAACACAGAGGGCATCCGTCGCAGTCACAATTAGCCACGGGATCCGTAAAGTCAATCTTCATCTTCAGGCTGCTGGAGAAGAAGCGGCTTCGCACACCACGGGGCACCAGGCGGAGTGTCGTAAACTGGGCTTTTTAAATGCACTAATAAGCATTTTCAAGATGTTCAGCCATTCATTTGGACTGTGTTTATCTGGGTCTAGGTGACAAACGGAATCCATGACCTGTGTCTAAATTACATGTGCGTCACCCAATAGGTGGTGAAATCAAAACCGGTAATTCCACATCAACCTGATTAAACATAGCAGGGACAAAGGTCAATTAGCTCTCTGCCATGTTAATGGAACTTATCAGACGTTTAACATGTTACTGTGTATATTATATATATATATATATATATATATATATATATATATATATGCATACACACACATTAAATATATATAGACACATACACTCTATAGATGAGATAGATAAGACAGATGAGATGGAAAGAATAGACAGATGTATAGATACATACTCACATACATACATATGGTATTTATTACCTGACAATACTAATCTGAAAATCCGCCTCTGAAATTGACTTCCATGACCCGGAGAGAAAGTCCCGGCACCAGGCGTAGGCTCTGCTCTTTGTATCACGGTCCACTTCGTCGGTTCGCCCGTCCCGGTAAGATTCGGCCTCAGAGTCGTCATCCCCGTTGCCGGTCCGGAGACTCGGCGCCTTCAAGTGACACTTCCCGGTTGCAGACATGTCCCCCGCCTCACCGGCGACGGCGTCAGCGGACTTCTGCGCACCGCCTCCGGGAAGGCTCAGGCCGCCGCCGTCGGCGCTCCCCGTAACACTCTGCCTTGATTGCACTCTTCCGAGCTCCATTCACGGCAATATAACTAAATGACAGACAAATTAAAGCTTTTTACGCGATTGGCAATAAATCCGACCTGAACGTCCAGCTTAACGACTGTATTATTCAGCATTAAAAATGCATCTCATACAGCACTGCGGGTCCTTGTATTAATGCCCCAGATACGGTTCTAGGATTAATTAATTAAATGCCCAGTAATTATAATATCAGATGTGGACACACATCTGGCAGCTACGTTGTCTGTTTGCGGGACTCCAGTATTGACTGCTCAGGAAAAGAGATGCCCTTTGCCGTAAACCACGAGTTCAATCCCGAACAGCGCAGGCTGGGGACTGAGGGACAGAACTGTGCAAACAGGGGTCATAACTGTGTAGATGCGAAAGTCGCCGAATGCTCACTCCCCGGGTGGAGTGAGTACACCTACAGGATCAGGAATCTATTACCAGCCACGTTGAACGGAAAACAAAGCCGATTCCAGACAACACGCCACCTAGCCACTCAAATCCATGAAACGACACACTATTCATTAGTTCCAGGAAACTGCCCCCAGTTTTATCTCAGTCGTAGACCACGCACCGCTACAATGCCGGTAAAGAAGTGCGCGTCCATCTGGGTTTAAGGCTGAAGGACGGTAACTGACGGCATAACTCCGCGTCAGCATTACACGAGACTATGGGTCATGTATTTTTTATGCTAATTCAATATATATCGTCGTAGAATTATACAGAGTGTAAGACGCGGTAAATATACAAAGGAACTCAATATGTCAGATTCCATAAAACTAAATTTAATCTAAAAAGAATTCTTCGGTTTTCAACCGTTATGATTTTTTACAGTCGAATACTGTGCCTACGTCGGCTGCGACGTCGAAAACGTTTGCTTGTTTTACGGCGCATCTATGTTGCGCAGAAGTATCTCAGCCAATGAACGGTGTGCATGACCCGCTCGTGGCGCGATCAGGAGACCTGTGTGAAACGCGCGCAGTCTAGTGAGGTGTGTCGTGTGATTGATGTCTTCGCATCTGACTGCAACGCCGATATAGGTATAACTATTTAACACATATAAATTGCGGAAACCGGCTGCAACGTATAGCCACCACTTTTATGGTATAAGCAGTGCATTATAGCCATTGGCAGGAGAAGCTAGCTTGAGACCCTGTGAAGAAAAATTAAAGTGCACGTATTAAACATGCGACAAGTTCAGTTTATTTGCAGATTGAATTACGCCAGTTGCGTGCCTAAATAAATATTATATTAATCGATTTTAACTTACCAGTTTGTTTACATTATATTTTTTAGAAATGCCATCTAATGTGGAAGTGAAAGCTGCTGTTCGTAACATGGAGCTCTTAAGTCAGAGGGCGAAGGAGCTCAGCAAGTCCGAGGGGACTGTAATTCACCAGCACGATACGTTTTTCAAAGTACCGCAGGGCCGCCTTAAACTCCGAAAATTCACGGTAAGGTTATTAGATGGCCTTAACATTGTTAGGCAGTTTGTGCTGCTGTTTTCAATTATGTTTTAGTGAATTTAGTAATTTCATTTTCTCATATTGTAAATGAATTCCTTGGGATTTTTTCATATATTGTCCTTAAATTACAATAAAGTAATCTTATTGTTATAGTATGTTGAGTCTTTGTTCATCAAATCATAATAAGATGTCTGTATATGCAATTGAAAATATGAATCTTAAAATTTCCGAATGAAGAAGCCTTTTACACTGTTTGCTGTCAGCTAAATTATCATTAGTTGCCTTCTCAATTACAGGACGGTACTGGGCAGATGATATTTTACGAAAGACCTGATCTGGACGGTCCTAAGCTTTCCAATTATTCTATTACTGTCACGCGTGACCCAGACGGCCTCATGGTAAGTGCACTAACCGCTGGCTCTTTGCACAGGTTTATATACATAAAACATAGCTTGTTTACAGTAAATATAATTGGGTCTTTGTTGTGATCGAAGAAGCCCGGCTTAGAACGCTATTACTCTGCTTTAACACATCCCTGTTGTTTACTTGTGCGGTCCCAGTTATGTTAAACTGGATACTAAGCTGTGTATTTGAGATCATCTTACATCATTCACCTCTTAGCAGTAATATGAATAAATAAATCAGTATCAAAGAATTTGATCAATGAGAACTGTCTATTTTATTTGACTTTTTTTGCTGTTTTAAGAATTTGTTTTATTTTTCTATAATTTACTTCAAATACTGGAATCATTAAGACATCAGCTGAATCCTTCAGCATTTAACAGGTTAGTCACTGAATCAGTGTTTATTTAAACACTGTCCTTGGGTGTGAAGAAAGTTCTTTCAGATGCTCTGGGGGTCTTGGGCACTGTGGAGAAGGAACGTCACCTTTTCCTGGTTGGACAGACCAGAGTCCATGTGGACACTGTCAAAGATCTGGGGCACTTTATGGAGCTGGAGGTGAGTAGCAGGTTGCCTGAGGGTAGAGGACGGGTTCTGAATCACTATTGACCTGAGTGGGTCCTTGTCCACACCCAGCGGCATAGCCTAGTAATGTATGAATCTCCTTATTTACTGGTAAGAGTCAAGCATCCTTTTTTGTCAGGTTGTCATGAAGGAGGGGCAGAGTGCAGAGGAAGGGGAAACCATAGCTCAGCAGCTGATGGACCATCTGGGAGTGGAGAAGGATGACCTCATTGTCGGTGCTTACGTGGACCTTCTTCAAAAGAAAGGAATGAAATGCTGATTCAAATACATCAGTTTGTTCTGCCGTTGTGTGTCAGATGCTTTTCCTGATCTTTCGTGGCATTTTTCTTTGTTTGGTTAATTTTGAGGACCACAGGAAATTAGCCGATTGGGTCATATTGACCTGTATTATGAAACAAAAACTACAAGCTCATAAGGGGATGAAAACTACATCTCCCACGTCACTGCTCCGTGCAGTTTTTGTAGTTATGGAGTGACATGCAATTGCATCGAAAATCCTGTGCTGTTGTGTAAAAGTAGATAAAACAAGTTTAGTTATTCGCTGATTAGCTTATGTTTTTAGTTGCCAGTTAGACAGCTGAATATAATACAAACAACAACAAACAAATTTATTTTTGTATAGCGCATTATCACAACATTACATCGTCTCAGAGCGCTTTACAGCATCCCCACCCAAAGCCCCCAGTGAATAAGCCATAGGCGACATGGCAAGGAATAACTCCTGAGAAGGAAGAAACCTTGGGAGGGACCAGACTCAAAGGGGGAGCCCATCCTCCAGGGGGCAGCAGAGGAAGCCCTAACCCTAACCAGACTCAAAGGGGGAGCCCATCCTCCAGGGGCCGGCAGGGAGAGTCAAACTGTAGAGATGGCTTAGTGCCATGTCACACTGTCCAAACAATAAAGTTTGAAATAATATGTTCTTTAATTGGCCATTGTATTTGAGTGTGTGTATGTGCTAAACTGGAATGGCATCCCGTCCTGGGTGTACGTGTGCCTTTTGCCTGGGAGATGTATATCAAAGTGTACCTCACCTTTTTAACCATAGGTGGCACTCCAGTGTACTATTTTCGAAGTGTTTTCAGCACCCGAGTCATTGGACAGCTCCATCACAAGTTCTTGTATGTCATCTTGGCCCGTTGCAGAAGCCATACATTATATTTTGATAAATTGTTTACATGGATTCATTAACTGTACACCATATGTTTCTTACTCTAATTACATCACCTACAATAAAATTGCTTTTTTTTCATCATTTAATTGCGATGTTGGATGTGCTTTATTTATGTTCTGAATGGTAGCATGTAAATTTTATAAAACGATTTTTCGGTCACCTGATAGGGGAAGTAGACTGATTTAACCGGAAAAGTGTATTTTTGTTAAAATCAAATGTCGACCGTTTATTTTATAGGCACGAATTACCTTAAGATCACAAGACAGTAAATGTACTATTTCATTAATTCACATGTAAAGTTTTAAAATGTTATGTTATTTTAAAAGTTTACTCATTTTGTGTTTCCCTATCAATATGGTTCTGTATTCAGACATTATTCCTGATCTTCGGTCCAGAACAATACAATGATGTAATAGATCTGCTTTTAATCTTGACTTCTAATACATTAAATAATAAAATAAAACGCGTGCCGTTGCGTAAATCACCAGAATTGATGTCAGAATCTAAATATCAACCTTCTTTTAACAGATAATAATAATTACTAATATGTGGGGGGGACATTAATACATGACGCGTATGTGTGTCAGTATGCGTTTAATGAGATGTGCCAATACGGATGATGTGAGAGCAAGCTGCGCGCCTCTGTAACGCTGCGTATCCGCAGTGCCGCTCCGTACTGCCTACGCGCAGCATCAGCACCAGCGCCTCAGCCCGGACTCAGACTGCGCGTCCCTGCACGGCTGCGGGGCTGCGCTCATTCACCCACCAGCAGAGCTTCTCTCTGGCTGCGCAGGTGCGTGCGAAGGAAGGTCCCCCTTTACGGATATTGAGCAACCGAGACACCGCCCACAGCAGCATCTGCACATCTTAAATCGTTTTTTTTTAAATTTGTCATCTTTATTTTCCGGCCCCAACACGCTATTGGGATTAAATGTATCTGATATAGGGAGGTCGCGTCAGCGGCATCTGCAGTCTGGTCGTAGAAGGAGAAGATCTGTGATCGTCACCGACATTGATTTTGTATTTTTTTTCTGCACCCCTGTTTCCTGACTGTGGATGGGCTGTACTCTGTGATTATCCGTAGGCGCTTTCGAGTCATTTCTGGAAGAAGATGGCGGACAGAGCCGAGATGTTTTCGCTTTCCACCTTTCGTTCCCTGTCTCCTCCAAGTTGCAGGTAAGCCTGCGGCACGTCCCCGGCTCCTCCAGCGGCGGAGAGGCTGCGCTTGTGGCTCGCTGAGTCGCTGCAGGGGCAGCGCTTCTGGCATGGCCATTTCATGTGAGGTTAATTGATATTCCCGTATGTGTGGCTTTTGAGCAAGATTTCAGAAACTGTCATAAACCATATTAGCTTTAAAACGCATATTGCGTGATCGATCACTATGGATAGATTTCGACGCAGAGACGCGCACAGATCCCGAGGTTTATACCCGTCGTGACATGTAAATGGCTTCGTTTTGGAAAATACCGTGAGCATTGTACCCGAATGGGAGCTGGCCAGGGACGATGCAATGGGATGCATTGATTTTTTTGTTGTTCCAGATGTCCGAAGAGTTGCATCGGCGAGGCCCCGCCCTTCCCGAGGCAAATAAGCTTAGCTGAGCCCTAACTGAGAATTAGGCATGTATCTCGTATGATATATAAACATGAAATTACCCAGCTGTTATTAATGTAGTGTAATAATGAACAATAATTACTATTGATATACATAAAAATATTAAGCATGATATATAAATCCCAGTACAATGTGAAATTTGTTTGCTTTAGTAAATTAGTTTGCATTGAATTATTGCCGTCATAGTTCCTTTGCTGACCGTCACGCATCGTTTAACGTGATATTTTGTTCCGTTGGAAACTTCATTGTGTACCCAGTCACCTCAAATGCCCATTACAACCACAAAATGGAGTTTCTGATCAGAGAAGAGGCTTCCGGAAATCAAACACGGTCCTTTATTGACAGAAATATTCATCCAGGAGTTTATTTCAGTCTGTAATTTGAATATTAGTGCAGGTAAGGATTTAAGAATAACAGTGCATGCAGATGCGGTGAGTACAGTAACTGAATGTGAACTACAGAGTGACAGCAGCTTGGGCAACTCTGGTGTGGAGCATCAGCAATATGATATATAGACTTACCATTTAATAATTGCAACCTTAATATTTTGGACAGAATTTATAGGATTTGTCAGTCATTTCTGGACTTTATCTTGTTTAGTAATGCTCTACATTAAAGAGTTTAATCTAAACTCTGGATTCAGCATTTTTCAGCAGTATTGTTCATATAAAAAAAATCAGTTTTTCTCCTGTACATCGTGAAAAACACCCGTGTCTGAGTGAAATGCCCAGGAGCAAGGTCGGCCCTTTGGGGGCCCAGGGTCGATTCCCTGCCCAGTCCATTTCACTCGCCTGTAGGGCCCCCTCCCCATAAGGAGGACAATGTTATTTAAGCGGCAACGGTGGGAGCGACCTTGAGGCCGTGGGGGGAAGGAAGAGAGGACTGGAATTGACAGGCAGCCTTCAAAAGACAGTATTACAGGCCTGGAGGTGAAGGGAGAGAAGAAGAGGAAAGAAATGAACAGCGGCTGGAAACTCGGCCAAATCAGGGTAAATTCAGGCAGAGGCGATGATAGGAGTTTGAAAGGGGTGGAAATAAATATGATTAACATAGAAACTGAGGTGCATCCCTCCAGGGAATAGCTCTGCCTAGTGTATTATGCTGTCTGTTGCCCACGCAACTCTGCTCTAGATAAATGGATGGATGGATGGATGGAAGACCAGCCTTAGCTATAGGATGAATAGTGAAATGATAATCAGTTTTCTTGGTAAGATGCTTCCCAAGTAAAGCTTAACTGAGGGACTCTGAGAAGGTAGATCTGGCCCTGGATGGATGGAACGCAAACTAAATGCTATCATCTTCTCTTTAAGCCTCATGCAGGATAAACTGACCTCTATCCAGTGGTATTAAGTTTCTGCCATGTTTTTGCTGACCACTAGATGGCGCATAACCCATGATGCCCCTGATGGCTGGTTCTCGAATTCACACATCTCTTTGAGAAGACAGAGGGCAGTAGCGAGGCCCATTAAGCGACGCGATCGGCGCTTCGCCTGCCTTTGCACGCCTCGCTGGATGGCCTCTGTCCTGGCCACCCTTTAGTATTCAGCAGCTGCTTATTGTATCGATGTGCTGAGTGCGGAGTTTCACCCAGCAAGGTCATTTACAGAGGAATGTCAGTGCTGCTTTGTGCCCACAGCGTAGGACAATTAGCCTAACTGCATGTCGCCAGTAGGAAAGTCACACAACACAGGGAGATCATGTAAACAACAGACACACAGATCGGAACCAGGATTCTAACCCGTGACCTAGGAGGTGTGAGCCAGCAGTGGTATCCACTGAGTCACCCATGAAATTCATTTGTTTGTTTTGTTACATATCGATTAATTAATGAATGAATCAATCAACGAAGCAATCAATCAATAAATCAACCAACCAATCATTCAAGCAATAATTCAAATAATTAAATAATTATCACAAAACCAGTCAAACAAAAGATATTTTTTCAAGATGATTTTTTGGAATGAAGCAGATTAGCTTTGAAATTGCAAGCATGCGGTTTCTATTAACCGTCACCTGAACCAAACAAAGAAGCAGGGGTATTTCCCGGCTACAGAGG
>JAABNX020000001.1:6543977-6560629 GCA_015163995.2 Mormyrus lacerda
GATTGGTCCTCTGGATCAGCACTGGTCCTGCTGCCCTGTGCAAGATGGATGGATGGATGGATGGATGGATGGATGGACACTATTTCGATATGTGTCTTCAGTGAAGGATGAGAGGAGTGGGGTATGTCACTCACTCTGTATGTGTCTCTCTCTCCTGAAGGACTGTCTCATCCTGGAGAAGAATGAGCACCATCCAGTCTGCTCCTTTCAGGATGACTTCCAGGAATTTGAGATGATTGACGATGAGGATGAGGACGATGACGAGGATGAGGAAGACGAGGCAGACCCTGAGGCGTCTCCTCCCTCCCCAACTTTGGGGTTGCTGCAGAAGAGCCGGCCCACCACGCTGAACCTCACCTCAGCTGTGTCACAGGTGGGAGTATTCAGTGGTGAGGCCACACAGGCACTGGCCCCAGCTGCAAGCTGATTGGCCCCGGAGTGACCCCTCCCTCTCACTCACTGATTCAAAACATTCAGTCCCTCACCAGCTGAAACCATAGCGTGGCCCCTGTGTAAGAACTACAGGCCCTCTTAGGCCTTGCCCCTGTTGGCAACACCCATGTGATTGACACTCTCATTACCCATTAAACTTCCTTCCTGCATACAGCCTCAGCATTAACGTCTTTCCCGGTGAATCATTACATTCATCCGCACTATTAAACCGGCTATAGTTCACGAGCAGACAGGAAGTCCCATTCAGTCAGTATGACGATTGATGTATGTGCCTGACTCCCCGTAGGACTCACTGAACAACAACAACAGCTTCTCCCCCCGAAAAGGAAGCTGGCAGGAATCGCTTCGCTACCCCGCCCCACACGGTAAGTGTATCCCATTCCCGAGCTCGGTGACTGCTTCTGGCATGAGGATTACTATGAGGCTCCTGATACAGGGCCTTCAAAACGTCTGCCACCAGAAGAGCTTAGTGCGTTATCTTCTGCACTCATCTTTCTTAATACTTTCCCATTAATATTCATTGATATTAACATATAATCTCACTAGTGATTTCCATTAGAAGTGTAAGTGAGTTTAAGTTATAATAATGTGGTCAGTTTACCTAGTTCTATCAGCATATAAACATCCATTTGAAATGGTATTTTATTAGTGACTCCCTGAAATCCAAACTTCACTTGCTGTTGACATTATTTCATTTCTTGCCTTCCTTTCTGTCCTGATATGGGCCCTTTTTGTGTTTCAGGAAGGGTATCTCCTGATCGTTCCGGCCTTGAGGAAGGTGAACATTTGAAAGGTCAAACTGCTGCGCCCCCGGTCAAAGGTAGACTTTCAGGAGAGTCCAGGGATGCTGGCCACCTGCCCTAGGTCCCTCCTGTACAGAGAGGAGATCAAATAAACAACATCTGGTGGTAGACGACCATAGCACAGATGTTGTCTAGCTGCCAGGATCTCTATTAATTCCTTCGTTCCCTGATAGGTGGATGCCACTTAAGCACCAGGGCAGGTATTTCGGTACCAGCTGTTTCAAAACTAAATAAATAGGTAGTGAGTTCATTCAAAAGATTGTAGCCAGCTAACTGGTTAGCAGAACAAACTTTTTCAGGATCTTGTAAATAAGGAACTCATTTATTAAATATTCATTGTAGTGACTGTTTGTGGCCAATGGGGGTCAAACCTCAGACATCCCACATACATGCATAGTTTGAGTTGTGGTAAATACTACCATTGCCTAAGCAGTGTCTCTTTCCAACAGAGTCTTTCAATCAACACAAAATGTCCAGCAGCTCTGACACCGAGGGTGAGCCCAGCGTTGAGGCCCCAACCCAAGGCGACGGCGTGCCTGTTGTAGGCGAGAGTTCCCAGTGCTCCGACACAGAAGTTGACCAAGACCTCAACAGCGCCTGTGCCAGAAGGCGCAGGTCCCAATCCAGACAAGCCAATGAAACATATACCATCACCACTGAGTCGGCTGTTGACCCTGAGCTGGAGAATGACGTGACTTCAGGCACCAGCAAATGCCTTTCCCCTTCAGCACCAGCCAGCAATGATTCCGGAACCCCCTTGACAGAAGATGAACTAGACCAAGATTTTGATGTTGACTTTTTGTCCAAGAATACGAATGACTTGGTCTGCAAAGAAGCTGAGGACTCATTCTATGTAGAGTTTCCTCCGATTGAACCGTGCGAAATAACCTTTATGTCATCATCTGGTCAGCCTAATGCTGAACAATTGGAGGTTTTCTCCGACCATCATGCAGACGTTCAAGATCATGCATCTGGTGCCTCCAATGACACAAACTCCCCATCATCTGACCCGGGCATTGCAGACATGAAAGGATGCAACATGTACGCGACTTCGGACCAGCAGAGCGATGACCTGAGCACTCCTGGCTCTGATTCGGACGTAGAGGGTGAGCTGGAGGCAGCCTTTGCCTGCGGGGGGCCCTTGGTCAGTCACATGATCTCATCCATCTCAGAGACTGAGCTGGACCTGACAAGTGACAGCAGCAGCGGCCGCTCATCCCACCTCACCAACTCCATCGAGGAGGCCAGCTCACCCACTTCTGATCAGGAGTTAGAGACCGAGCTGGAGCAAGACAGCGGGATTGTGGGTATCAAGGCTTCTCTGCTCCTGGGGCAGCCCGAGCCCATCAAAGAGGCTTCGCCCACCGATGAGCCAGAGATGCAGGAGCAGCTGGACGACAGTCAGGCATTGATGGGAATGCAAAGTGCTGATGATGCCATCTATGAGCACACGGCCGACCCTGACGAGACTCTGCCACCCACAGACTGCTGTGACGATAAGCTTTCCCAACAGCTGGTGCTGAAGATTGAACCAGACCACAGCCTGGAGAGCTTTAAAAGGTCCTTCTACTTGCCCATAGGGCCAAAACTCATGCCGGCCGTGGATGACAGCGACTGTGATTCTGAGTCAGAATCAGAGGATGAACTGAGCGAGAATTCGGATTCCCCCTGGCTGCTCAGCAATCTCGTCAACAAAATGATCTCTGAGGGCTCCTACCCCATCAGCTGTCCAGAGGACTGCTTTAAAAGGTCTGCCTCCATCTCGGACACCATTTCCCCCTCATCAGACTTGGAGGCAGATGCCTTTAATGATCATTTTGAAGCCCAGCAGCAGAGGCCGAAGTCGAATGATGACGTGCAGGAGGAGAGTTCAGATGAAAACGACAAACGCTTAGGTCTGATTGCGTCATCTGATTCCAAGGAGGAACTCAAAGGTGATGAGATGGTTCGACCAGAGAGCAGAGTGGGCCTATCAGGAAACAGCGACACATCAGACACGTGCGTATATGCAAAGGACACCAACACCCCCGTCCTCAAGGAGGCATACAGCAACCCAGGAGGTCATGGTGGGGACTCTGGTCCAGCTTCTCCCAAAGACCTAGACAGCTCTCCTGGTCCCAGGTTAGATAAAAACATTATACAAGAGGAGCAGGAGCCTGATAATGACCTGTCAATGAAAATGACAGGACTTCAACCCCGGGAGCTCATTGAAGATATGGAGAGCGATGAAGAAAGAGAGAACATGAGGTTACTGGACCGGATGACTGAGGTGAAGAATAGCCTCACTCTGGACATTCCCACCACCCAGACTAACCGCTGCTTCAGCCTGACCTTTTCCACTGACAATGACGAGGGCTCCTTCCCAGTGTCCCTCCACGGTTCCCCCTACGGCGAGGCCTACCTGGACAGCTCTCCGCCCGTCGACGAGAGCGTCCAGGCCCACAGGCCCACCGAGAATCTGATGGGCAGGCACATGGATGAATCACTAGCCTACGACTCGGTCAAGTACACCCTGGTGGTGGATGAGAACGCCACCCTGGAGCTGGTCAGTCTGAGGAGGTGCACATCCGTCCTGAGTGATGACAGTGACATATCCACGCTGTGCGACGACTGTCCCTTGGAAGTGGGCGGCGAGTTTGGCCGGGGTGGAGAGAACCTGGATGTCATCAGTTCTTCTGAGGACTCATCCCCCGAGGCTGAAATTCCCTTCTCCAAGAAATTCCTCAATGTCTTTGTCAACAGCACCACACGCTCATCTAGTGAGTACAACCCCAAATGAAACAAACTGTGAAAGTTATTATTGCAACAAAATAGCATTTACTAGTATTACAACTACTAGCTCTGCACAACAAGATCCATGTAGAGTGTGTCCTAGGTTTCCCGTACTTAATTGTATACGATTAATCTTTTTTACATTCCTTCACATTAAATCACTTGATCTTCTACGTAGTATATTTTAAATGTTTGGACAAATTAGATTAATTGCTAATATGAAATGAAAATATTTCACTACACAAAAAGAAAATCCATTGTCTTTAATTGCTATACCAATGGAACTTTGTACTGTTGTGCATTTTCAGTTCCTGTTCGAATGTAATTTGGTATTATTGATCTGTCTTATCTCTGCCTTTTCATGCAGGTACAGAGTCATTTGGGCTTTTCGCTTGCACCATTAGTGGGCAGGAGAGAGAACAGACACACAGGGCTGTATTCAGGTAAATCTTATAAGGTAACACTTTTGATGGTGTTTTTCAGCCCAGGGAAAGATTTTTGTCGGCCAACAGCAAATAGGGTAGCCTTCATATTGTCTGAAAGGACATATGATTTTCTTGGGCTTAGGCCCATTGTATTAATCTCTAAGGTTACACTGGTAATATGAAGTGAAATTAAGCTTCAGGCCAGCCAGAAGCTTAAGTTGCATCACAGTAATTGTATAACATGCGTTTTATACTGTATTATTGGGCGCTATTTTTTCATTATAAAGCTCTATCGACAAAAAAGCAGCTGGGATTAACACCTGACACCATGCAGGCTGACCCTGGATCTCTGCGGTGGTCCCTCAGCCTGACGCTCAGGACAGGGAGCAGTTCAGTAGTTAAGAGGCACAGATGACGTGACAGGAGACTGCAGTCACGGTGACGTGGTTAAGGGTTTGGCAGCGGAACCCAAAGCTCCCTGCTGTGTGACCTTAACAAAGCACTTGACCTTGGACAGTATTTAAGTATATGAAGGGATGCAGCTATATGAATGTAAACGGAGTATCTCTGAATAAAAATTGATTTACAACAAGGTCAAAGGTAATATGTATGAATTGCAAAGTCCTCTCTGTTCTGCTTATAGACTATGTGTAAGGAGAGACTATGTTCAGCCATGTTTGGCTCTGCTAAATTCTCCAGGGCTTCTCACTGTGGCGTGATGCTCGCATTCCGTGTCACGAGACACGCTGGAACCAGGTGCCGTGGAGACAATGCCATCTCCCATGGCAACTGGCTAGGAAGAGAAGCAGGAGGAGTCACCTGCCCCTTGTGCCTGAGTGTGTGACTAGTGCTAAATCCCCCCCAAATCTGCGTCTGGAGGGCAACGTGGCGGGTGCGTAGCGTAATGAGAGACCTCATTAGTGTAGAAGCCAGCAGCTCCTGGGGGCAGAGTGCGGCGCCCCCCCCCCACCCCCACCCATCATGGAACAGAAGGGGAACACCTCCCACCACATTCTCCAAGGGGGTCGGGAGCAGCTGGACAGGGACACGGGACCGTCTGAGGCTATTGTGTTACAGCGCTAATGAGCGGATGATGTCACATCCACGGGGGGGAGGGGGGGTATTACTGAAACCCAAGCCTGACCCAAAAAGCAAATTATGCCACATACATTATGGAGTTACTGTGTCATTATGGTCTGCTCTATATGCTCTATTTAAATAATTTATGTTCCATTTCTCATATTCTGTTGGAATTCTCCCTGTGGGGGAGCAGAGATCAATCCATCCACACTGGAAACGAGTTACCATTCTGTGATTTTAGGCTTATTTTCTGACGGCCATCCCGGCTCTCTGCCGCCCCCTGCAGGTTCATCCCCAGGCATGCGGACGAGCTAGAGCTGGATGTGGACGATCCCTTGTTCGTAGAGGAAGAGGAGGATGACTACTGGTACCGAGGATATAACATGCGCACCGGGGAGAGGGGCATCTTCCCGGCCTACTACGCCCACGAGGTCGTCGGTCAAGCCAGGGAGCTTGGGGGTGAGCAAAGCCAGAAATGGGAATCATGATTTGGAGGAATTGAGTATGGATCAGCTTGATGATGGGGATGGTGAGTGACAGCACACTGAGGAACAGGAAAGGAGTGTGACATGAATCGTTATGTCAGGACCTGATTCCAGGTCACCTTGTGTCACAGAAAAACGATAACATCAATGTATATTACAAGGAATGCAGGATGAGGAACGTTAGGCACTAATCAAGGCACTCAACTCCGCACACCTGACACAGCCACCTCGGACACTGAGACTACCATATGCTTGTAGCATTAATACGCAGATGACCATGGTCTTGCAGGGTTGAAGAGGGACACATCCTGGATGGAGAGCTTCAGCGTTCAGTTCCTTGGGTCGGTGGAGGTGCCCTATCATCAGGGCAATGGCATCCTGTGTGCTGCGATGCAGAAGGTAGGCTGAGCAGACCCTTATCCTCGGTCTTCCTCAAGATCTCAGGCATTTCACCTTCCGCAAGGCTGTGGGGTCAGTGTGGCATGACACAAATAAACCGGCCACATAGATCACTTTCAAAAGTCCACACTTATGCACCAAGATCTTCTCAAACCCAACAGAGATGGATGCTGGATGTCTTGCACCAGGGGTATGGTATGCAAATAGTGACCCCACCAGGATCAGGGTTGAGGTTTGGCTAATCCTCCCCATTGTTCCTGCCGCTGTAGATTGCCGTCACACGGAAGCGGACAGTACATGTGCGTCCCCCTGTGCTGTGTGACCTGGAGATCAGCCTGCAGGGCATCAAGCTGGTCATGAGTCTGGATGACGACTTCGGGGAAATGGATGAGGTGAGACCTGGGGTGCCTTTGCAACCTGGAGTGCTTTGCCCTCACTGCAGGGCTCTCTCAAGGAGCGTCACGGGCAGGACAGAGGGTACCACTGCGGAGCGTCACGGGCAGGACAGAGGGTACCACCGCAGAGCATCACGGGCAGGACAGAGGGTACCACCGCGGGGCATAACGGGCAGGACAGAGGGTACCGCCGCGGAGCGTCACGGGCAGGACAGAGGGTACCGCCACACAGCGTCACGGGCAGGACAGAGGGTACCGCCACGGAGCGTCACGGGCATGACAGAGGGTACCGCCACACAGCGTCACGGGCAGGACAGAGGGTATCGCCGCAGAGCGTCACGGGCAGGACAGAGGGTACCGCCGCGGGGCATAACGGGCAGGACAGAGGGTACCGCCGCGGAGCGTCACGGGCAGGACAGAGGGTACCGCCGCGGGGCATAACGGGCAGGACAGAGGGTACCGCCGTGGGGTGTAACGGCAGCAAGGCTTCAGTGTGTCAGGCACAGAGTCGGGACTGGGTGAAGACCCACATGTTAAAGGAGAATCCGAAATGGGGGGACGAGTTAGTTAGGAACAAGGATGTAAAAGATGGTTACAAAGTGAGGCACTCTTCAGCCCAGCATCTTGGGGGTGGAGTCAGGGCTGTAACAAAGCAAAATACAGCAAGTGATATTAATTACTGGGAATAGGGGTGATGAAATAAATCATCTGCCACCTCACCCCCTCCCAATTTAATGGCAGCCCCCCTAACCCTCGCCAGACAGTGAGTCGGTGCAGTGAGAGTGTTAAATGAAGCAGCTGCCATCCAGGTTTGTGATTCATTTGCCCTTAACCCCTTATTGTCTGACTCCCCCCAAAGAAAATGCTTCAAACAGACAATATGGGGGCCGAGTCCAGCAGCTGGGACAAATCTGTCTGCTTTTCTTCAGTTTGACAGGTGCAGCCACTTCTTCCAGATGAAAAACATCTCCTTCTGTGGATGCCACCCCAAGAACAACTGGTATCTGTCCACTAGGGGGTGCTACACACACATATCTATATACATACACACACACACACACACACACACCCACAAACATATAAACAAAGGCACTGTGTTGGGTTCACATGCACTAAGACAGCCGTCCCTGGACTGCTTTGGGTAATATAATAATAACTCTTTTGTATATATAACCAAAGCTGCACAAATGTAGTACAATTGTATGTTATTCATGCAAAAATGCATGATCCTGTCAACTGTATAGATTTTACATAACTATTGTTGACAAAGCCAGACAATACTTATTAGAAAATAGTCATTATTATAATTATACTTTAAATCTCAAGCACAAGCAGGAAGAGAAACTCTCAATTAATGACTATTTCTCGATAATCTACAACCAGGAAAAGCAGCTTTTATCTTAACCCCAGTAAAAGAAATAAACACAGGCTAATTAAAGTAATTACACCACACACCGAATAAAAAGAGATGAAGGGACACTCTGATAACCCACATGCTGGGTGTCTGTGGGACCCGACTGCTGACTGAGGACATAACAGCCGTTCAGCTGGAAAGGCTCAGTGCTGACGTCACACATTTTAATAAAGAAAGACTATTTATTTTTTTAACACAAAACCTGTATCATTGCCCACAATTTAAGCCAATGCATTTTCTTTGTAAATTATTCGATGTTGATTTGACGTTGAATGACAGCATATTAAACTTAAGGTTTTTCCTATACTCTCATTTTAAAACTCAGGCTAAAAAATTTATTTGCTGAAGCATTTTAGACAAATGTGCCATGTGTTTATTACAGTTTTTGTAATTGTAATGTCTGTTTTAGTATATTTTACATTTTACTTCATTTTTTTATGTTTTTTAATGCATCTTTATGTTTTCCCTCTGGTTTTTATGCATATTGTTTTTTTATTATTGTAAATCACTTTGCTCAGCCACTGGTTGTTTTTAACTGTGCTATATAAATAAAATGAAAAATGACTTGACTTGACAACTTTGTCATACATAAATAACTGAAATCAATTTCTTGTCTTCACCTCCAGCTACTTTGGGTTTATCACCAAGCATCCAACGCTGAACCGCTTTGCCTGTCATGTATTTGTATCCCAGGAGTCTATGCGGCGTGTGGCTGAATGTGTAGGGTAAGACCCCCTTTAATCCCTATTTTCATGGAACAGGACAGTTTAAATGGGGGAAAAATGCCGCACCTTGAGCCTGAGTTATGTAAGAGAACAGTGTGTCACTTGAAACAGGGAGACAAAATTTTGCGCTAATGGTCCTTCCCGTGGACAGTAGTGTGTCTTGTGGCTGAAAAATCCTTTCATTAGCAGTCAGCATAATTGATGCTAATGTGATCATCGATGGCACTCAGAGAATTGGCATTAGCGAACACATTTGCAGCTCATTTTATCCATTTTTTTTGAGCTGTCAGGCCCAACTCAGCCCTTGACCTCTGCTTCTGTTTCAGACGCGCTTTCCAGGAGTATTACCAGGAGCACCTGGAGTATGCCTGTCCCACGGAGGACATCTACCTGGAGTAGCAGAGACGTCAAGCCCCTGTCCTCCTCTTATTATGTATGTTCCTAAGTGCTCCACCAGGGGGCGGTGTGTAGCTGTTATCTATTGTACAATACATTTTGTTCCGACGTTTCTCTTTTTGCCCCAGTGCTCTCACTTTGAGAACTCCTACCCTTATATTTTACTTCTTTTCTACAATATAATAGGGATTTTTTTGGCAGCTCTGCAAACCTGCAAACATTTTCTTTGATTTTCTTTCCCGTCATGAGTTTAAAATTACAGCAAATTCTGTACGTGACATTCATGCATGGCTTTATGGGTAACGCACAGAGACAAAGACAAGCAAAACAGCGAAGATTTTCTGTTGTGCTAATCTTGGGTTTGGGTAGGCTTTATATAACTAGAAGATTAAAAAAATAGGAGAGTGTAAATAAGAATTTGTTCAATATCAAACAAATGATGTTTTGATTTCTACTGAAATTATTATTCTGGAGAAGGTAAACAGGTGGTAATAGGTTTGAGGTGGGCCATATCAGCGTGGGGTAGAGTCTCCTAGTGAATAGGCAGAGGAAACATACTGTAAATAAATGTATAGATTTAGGAGAACGTTAGATTGCTTTAAGAACAAGTGGTTATTAGCATCCACACGGGTTATGACTAGGTACTGTCAGGACACGGTCAGTGACCTGGTGTGGTCTGCTGTGTGAAAGACTGGACTGAGAAAACCGTGCATCTGCTGAGTTTTAAAGCTTCCGAGATCGACGTCGCCTTTGTTAAAGAAAAGCTACAGCTTTGGGAGAAAAAACACACAGCATTGACGGCTTCCATCATCTCTGGCGAGGCAGAAGAGAATTGTAAAAAATACAATGAAAATCAGCTTATATGCAATTAGTTTGTAGTCGAAGAAAACAATATATGTATACACATACTGCAAAATGTTCTTGTAATAATGACAGCTAATGGCACGGCGTGCATTCATCTGGCTGCTTTAAACATCAGAGGGGTACATTTGATAATTAGAGTCCTAGAGCCTATCACATAGGACGAAAGCCACCAAGGACAAAATCTTGAAAAGTCTACGGTAAGAACGGCCGCAACTTCATTTCTCTTGTCCTGTCTCTGTACAGCTTATTTCCATAAATAATATTTACGTCATTGTATGGCCAAGTGGATTCTGGGAAAAACTCGCAAAAACTATTTTTTTCCCGCGCGAGGCGAGACTCAATCTTTCTTACTTAGTGTGGCTTTAATGTAGATACCGGTCTTGCATGTCGTAAAACGTGAAGAAAACCTTGGTTCTGTAACGAAGACCTTTGCCGTGTTTGTTCCCCTTTCGGTTCTCTCTCTGGATTTTTGCTGCTCACTCTGAAAACTCCGGCATTAAATCTCCAGCAACATCACTAGTGATCGAAGCCATAATATATCGGACTGTTCAATAATATCTTTGGCTGGAATCTCAGCTGCAAATGCTGTGGGGTGCAAAACACGCCCTCCCCCGATTCCCTGAGCTGCTCGGACAGCCTAGGGCTGAATGGAGAGAGAGAGAGAGAGGCCTTCTTTATGTCCAGTATAAGACCATAATCCCAATGTCCATGTCACAAGGGCCTGTTAGCTGCTGGGGTATGTTACACCACGGAAAAGGGTTATCAATAAAGAAGGAGAAAAAAAACGCAAAACGAGGTCCTTCAATAAGTCTTTTTTTTATTCTTCTGAATATTGTTTTAATGATCATCATATAGAGCAAAAGTATTTATTATATAAAGCATATGATCACAGACCAATATTGTGTCTACAGGTATTTACTATTTTTCTCTTAACGAAATGAGTTACACGTTGAATGCTTCACGTTTTAGGTTTCACATCTGTGTTGGTGTTCATGTGCGGGTTTTATGGATACAGTAGATTGTGACTTTGTACCTTATCAAAAATAAAAGGAGAGAGAAATCGCTGTCATTGGAAATCTGGTTGGAACTCAAGCCAAAGATGGAAAGCGGGTCATTCCCAGGCTCCTGTTGTCCGCTTGTGGGGACTCGTCTTATCGCCGATGTCTGGTCTCCATCTTGTTTGCATGATTTCCATAACGTTGCTCATGTCCTTGTCCTGACCTTGACAAATCCTTAAGAAAGCACTAATACCAGGGGAGATATCCGTAACAAAAAGCACAGGGCCGCTGTCCTTAAAGCCAGCTGCAGTACATTTTAGCCATTTATAAGAAAGCTTAGCCATTCTCAGTGGCTTTCCGTTGCCAGGATGAGTAAAACCTGAACGATGAACGGGATGTGTTTCTATTTTTGAAAAAAGTCAAAAACAGACTGAACCTGGATATTTATCTTAGTGTGTAAGGGTGCTATGCCATTCTGTTAATAATTTATGAACTTTGGAAACAGGAAAGGGTGTAAGTCAGGAGAGTGGAAGCGTGTTAGATGTTGATTGTATTGATCGTCCCCTCTGATTATTGATATTACTGTAATTGTAAAACAAGATTTTGCGGGTCATTGTGTTTTTTTTAGTCTAATCACTTATTCTATACATGTACAACTTCTCTGGGGTGCTCTGTGCCTGAGCTTGGAAGGTTGTGAGGTCAAATCCCCAAAAAAATGATATATATATATGTATATAATTTTGGCTGAAAGCATTTGCTAATGAAATGTAAACTTCTCTACGTAACAGCAGAGGGGAATGATCTAGTTGCAGTTTGAACTAGAAATTATGCTATACATACCGACATTGGGAAAAGCACAGACCGAAACAGATGCAGACTGAAACAGGCGCAGACTGATGAGGCAGAGTTTGGGGTTCAACTTAGGATGTGCAGTACCAGCCAAAAGTCTGGACACAAAATCATTTGCTTATCAACTAGATAATGACCCTAAGCAACCTGAAGGTTATACAGTAAGTGCTGTGACAGATGTCTGGCCCCCACAATCCCCCAACCTAAACCCTACAGAGCCGGTTTGGGATGATTTCAAATGAAGAGTAAGAGCAGGTAGCTGACATGTGCCCAGGACTTATGGAAACTCCTTCAGGACTGTTGGAGAAGCATTTCAGGCGGCTACATCTGGAAGCTGATTGAAAGAATGCAATGCCGTCATCCAAGCAAACGGGGGCTATTCTGAAGAGTCTAATATCTTGAGATGTTGAGCACTTCTCTTGGTTGTTACAGTATTTAGTATGTATTATGTCATTGCCTCAAGGCCTTGTACCATAAGGTGACAAATGAATTAAAAGCAAGTGTGTCCAGAATTTTGATGGGTACTGTACAGGAGCAAAGCCTTGCGCCAAAAACTGAACTCATAGAAACACTCACTACTGCTTCCTACGGTTTACTAGCTTGCATAAGCTTTTTATGCATTTTAGGGTGGATGTCCTCAAAGTTTATCCTCTCCAGAATGCAATATCACTGCTGTTGGTGAGAGATAACAATCACTTCCTATTTTCAGGTGATTAGAGGTGAAGATTGTGTGATGTTACAGGAGAGAGCACTGTAAACACAATAGGGTCTGATTCCTCACTTCAACTGTGTGATTGAACACATAAAATAAAGAAAAACAACTGTGCGACTTTATGAGCATCAGCAATGGGAGACTGACGGATTTACAGAAGTACTTCACCATTCATCCTTTTGAATTTAGGTCTCATTTTCATTCTCTGTTCTATGTTCCTCCGGGTAAAGGAACACCTCGCACTGTCATCTCCTAGTTTACTAAATGTAAACATGCTACAGTTTGTTTTGCAAGGATCTAAACTCTCCAGAATTTGTTCGTCAACAAACACCTACTTGTAAAGTCTGATGTAGATTCCATGACCCTCAATGCTGAGAATAGATTTAACCCAAAAACCAGCTGCAGATAATTGTCCAAAAGGGTGTTTTATATACAAAAGTGTATCCACCTGTTTCATATTCCTCTGTATCATTTTAGTCCATTAAGGTTTCAGAACTCTTCCAACATTGGTTGTTCCAGAAGATTCCATTAGGGTTGGTTTAGCAACTCTACTGCATCCAGGCAGCCTGTTTAACATCAATGCTAATCAAACCCTGATCATCTGCTCTTTAGCTAAACACGTCAAAATGTGACAGACACTGTATTGTTTGAACAAGGACTTATAATGAAGTATAAACTTTACTCACTCTGCCTTGTCATGGATTTGGTCTTATGAATAAAATATATGCTTGATGTTGACGGGTGTCTCTGTGAATCGGCTAAAACCGGCCTACAAGCAGATTGTGGAATGAGCTGTATGGTGTAATACATTCACCCATCTTCCAGCGATGAGGTGGTGGGCCTTCCTGAGGTTGACCAACAATAACATCTGTTTCTTTCATGTCTGATTGATTGCACTGAAATATGATTTTAGTCAGTTACCTTTATTAGCATTAAGACAAATCTAGTATCATTAAGGCACAGAAAACCTTATCAGAATCAATATTCCTTTTATATTAATTACGATCCTTTACGTATTTTCCAATGTGTACCCTGAGATGACGGAATTCCATCCTTAAATAGCACCCATGAATGTATTCATGGTCTTCTTACAAATTCCAACATAATATAGGGTTTGCATTGATGTGCTTGAATTAGCCTCAGGTTGCTTTATCCACTATTTAAAGCGTGTAGATGCTCCCTGGTCTAACTCCAGGTTGCAAACCCCTCCTTCATTTGGACTTTGTTTGTTAAGAAGGTAAACAAGCACACTCAGACAACAATCTCATTACATGAAAAGCATTTCAAAATCAAATCATAAGCATAAAAATCATGCCTTTGGTTAAATATTTCAGCCAATAAATTTTTTTTCAGATTTTGTAAGTGGCATATGATTGGTTGTGTGTGATCTGTTTGAAACGGTGGCTGTTTTCTGATTTGACCCCAGGCTAGCAGGTACAGCAAATAGGTTTGGGGATGCACTGTGGGTTACAGCAGGGCTCCAGTGCGGGGTCCAGTCCCTTTGCTATCTGAGACTCTCCGAACACCATCGTCTCCTCAAATCTGGTCTTCACGTCCTGGATCATCTGCAGCACGGCCTTGTACTCGGGGTTGGGGGAAGCAGCTAGGTTGTAATTCTCTGAAGGGTCCGTGTCCAGGTCGAAGAGCAGGGGGGGGTCGTGCTGCTGGAGGGTGGACTGCCAGCTACATTTGGGGTCTGCTGTGGTGTCACTGTGCGGAGAACCTGAAACCACACAGAGATCTATAATCCATCCCTGACCAACCTACAGCTAACTGGGCCACTTCACCCACTGGATCATGGGAGCTTCCATTAAAATCAGAAAAAAATATTTTAACTATGATGTTACTTCCGCTAGTTTGGCTAGAAACTTCCAGAAACTCACCTCTTGTGTAGTAGTGGGCCTTATACTGTCCCACCCTCACGGCAAACAGCCCATACGTCTCGTTAGGATCAACAGGGTAGTAAAACATAGCCTTTCTCTCACTCTGAAGCACAGAGACATAACCTTCATTACAGCTCCAACATTATAACCCAATGCATTGAAAGCCAAACATCAAGAGACCCAGAATTGATCAGGTAAACATGGTATTAACTTTTTTTAAATGAGCTGCCTGAAGAGATATCCTTTTCACAGACAGTCCAAGATACCTTGAAGAGTCTTGGGAAATGTTACCCTATGGTTCCCTTTCGAAAGAGAGGTCATTGGCAATCTTATTTCAGGGCGACGGGGAATCTCTACTCCTGAGATCATGCTTAAACTCAACATCTGCATTCAGACAACTAACATAAAGACTGGAAAATGAGAATTACCGGTCCGGTCCCGAACAGGATGGATCTCATATCAAACCCATCAAGATACACCTGGGGAAGCTTTGCTCCCCCAAGGCTAGCAAAGGTGGGCAGGATGTCCAGGGTGCTGGCCAGCTCATGAGTGACACCTGCAGGAGAAGACTGTCAGTAACAGCAGCATTTCCTAACCTTGACATTCAGCAGTGGGGGTGCTGCAGCTCACAGGGTTAAGACCCTGTACTTGTGATAAGAAGGTTACCGGTTCAAATCCTGTAGGCAAGATGACTTTACCACACGACCCTGAACCCTCAGCCCCTGCAGGGACTGGTTGACCCCACTCTCTCAATTATAAATCTCTTTGGATAAACGCATCTACTTAAATAACTAAAATTTAATGGTGGTTATTTTCTAGCAGATTTAAAACTATCTCTACTAGCAATTGATTGTAAAAGAAAAAAAGAATATTTTAGCCCAAAATGTTTATAGCAAACTGTTAAGCCTAATTATAGCTAAATGAATTGGATGAGTGCTTGATCTTAATTAAACAAATTAATAAAAGCATTTCCACATGCAAATACAGCAAGCACATGAAACTCAGGACACCGGTAGTATATTCTTAAAAACACACATTCCCAAGAATATCATTTTCTTCTGATGAACCAGCATCCATGGTATCCGAAACTGAGAGTCATAAAAGAGCCTCGCTTTTCGCTAATATCCCAGCAGCCCGAGAATAATGTGTCGGCCAATGAGCTGTCGAAATTTCTTAATGGTCCAAAACTGGAGTGTCTGATTTGATTGAGTGGGTGGAGCAGGACACTTTGCTACAATGAAACGCGAAAGGCACAGAGTCACGGCCCCCAGATGGAAGGCTAACCGGCACAGGGCCTCCCGCCCTTGCGGTTGCTGTTCGCCAGCGTGGCCCGAATGACATCCTCGGTGACGGCCTTCAGCTGCTGTGACACCCACCTGGCTGGATCTTCCCGGGCCAGTAGGCGATGGCGGGCTCTCTCATTCCCCCTTCGTAGGTCGTCCCCTTGCCACACTTCAGGAGGCCTGAGTTGCCCCCCCGTGACATTCTCATGAGTTCCGGCCTAGCGGGAGATAAGACGGCTCCATATCAGTTGCCGATCGGGAACTGAAACTTAAACAGGCCTTAATGTCCTTTAATGTCTGCAGTGTTAAAGGAGATAAACATGGTTTGTCTGCTTTTGGGTTAATGGCTTTGTGGTTCTGTTCGGTTTTATTTGGTAATAGTACATTTTCACATTACATTGTGTCAATGCGCTCTACCTTTTCCCTGCCCAAAGCCCCCATTGAGCAAGCCAGAGGTGACAGAGGCAAGGAAAAAACTCCTAGTGATAGAGAGGAACCAGATTCAAAAGGAGAGCCAATGAACAAAGTCCTGATTTATACAGAATCAATTGCGGTAGGTGACCGCTAGCAATGAGAATGTCCTGTAAGTATCTGGGTCAAGTCTCAAGACAACTTGACGATGCCTCAGCACTAAAACTGTGGCAAGGAGACAAAAAATTCTAGCATTTTCATCCATCCATCCACTTTTAGTACCTGCTTGTCCTATTCAGGTTCGG
>JAABNX020000001.1:6572425-6583651 GCA_015163995.2 Mormyrus lacerda
CCCCCCCCCCCCCCGCCCTATGTAGTTTATCATTCTGTCTAAACAACTCTGAAACTTGGGCCTTCATTGCCACCCCCCCACTCCAAGGGACTACAGTACTGATCTCTGCATGAGGTGCGTACAAGAATATTTCAGGATTATTCTTCTGTATTGCGTGGACAAACAATGGAACCCAGTTAGACAGCTGTAGTGTGACTTTCCCTTTAACTAAACATCTTACAGCTAACGGTGCAGTCTGGCCATGCAGACACTCCGCCCCTTACACCCCAGTGAAAGTAATTGAAAAAGTTCTGGATCTAGAAAGCTATGTGCCAAATCTTTTTAAAGTCTCAGGTAGCTCATTTAAGTTTGTAATTCCAGTTTCTCCACCATACTCAGTGAGTGGAGCACTTTTAAAATGAGGTTATGGATGGTTTGAATTTCTTGTGCCCCCACTTTCTGGAACCTGATACCCTTCTATAGCTCTGACTGAAAAGCCATTTGGTCTGTGCAAGTCTGAGAAGGTGAGGTACCTAATTAATCTGAGATTAGGACAAGAATGGCAGCTATCCAGCTGCTTCAAAGCGTCACCGTTCTTATGGGGCCATAATCGTTTGTTTACCTTGGTTGTCAAGGTGACTTCAAAGGCACCTTCATGGTGCTTCTCTCTGGCCAGTCGTTATGTTATTGCCCCCTCTCTGCTGCCAGTTTGTTGTCATGGTGATGCCCCCTGCCTCATGCCTATTCCATCAGCATGGCACAGAATGCAGTGGGAATCTGCAGCTGTTCCTCTCGCTGTTTGATCCAGCGTGTGAATCCTGGTCGTTTGGATTTTATGCACTGCCAGGCTGGTCTGGCAGAGAGATCCCGGCACTTCCTGATACAACTTTAATGAACGGGCAGCGCCGGGAGGCCGGGCCAGTACCTGACAGTTGCGACCTTTTCGCGGGAGTCAACGATGAGTGGAAGAACTGGGCCGACAGGGTTATTTCATGATGAAGTGACCCCAGCCCCAGACACACATTCCTATGGGTTTGCCATTCTGCTCCAGGGAAGGGCGTGGCCTCCCAGGGACCTGGTGACGTCACATGATAAGCATGTTCTTAAGTTGCTTAAAGCCTAGCTGCCATTAGACACCCCCTCCCACCCCCGATAACCCTGTCAATGGCAGGAAAGATGACAAATGACAAACAGGTTAATGAAATTTCACATAGAGCCCCAAAAGGGGTTGGGCTGGCCATGAACCCACCTGTGCCTTGACCAGTTTGGGCAGTGTTTGGTTATCTCATAGCCCCTCCCCCTGCCGTAGCCCTACCCAGGACTCAGAGCGTCGTGTCGTGTTTTCCCTCGTTATGCTAATCCTAGCTCCTCCAACCCCCTCTACAAATGTCCACGCTCCTTCAGTACGGTTCTGGTCATTGCCCTGCCCTCAGGAAGCTGTTTGACTACAGAGTGAGAGGCTGTACAGCCTGATCTCCATTGGGGTCTTGGCACCTGCCAGATGTCAGGTGTAGATGTCATACGTACTGTGTGTAGAGCCCTGTTTTTTAGTGGAGTTTGTAAGGAAGGCCGTATTAAATGTGAAGCGAAGTGTCACTTAATAAACCTAATAAAAGCTTAATAAAAGCCGATCACTGCACAGTGCTAGGCCACCAGTAGTGGGCACCAGTGAGTCACATGTCTTAGGGCAGTGCTTTCATAATGGCTGTTTGATCTGCATGTTTGTTCAGCCTCAGAGACACTGAGGTGACGGAGTGCAAATGGACTCATTCTGTTTTGGCCAGGAGAACCACATTGGCTTTGACTCCCCCCCCGCCCAACATCGATCTCTGAAACAGGGCATATGAATAGCTTTGGACAGAATAAGGCTCCTGCCAGACTGGTACTAGTGAAAGATCATTATCTGCCGTTTGTTTGTTTTAAAATAAAATGACAGTCTGACAGGTAACTTTCTTGGTTTAGAGTATATTTGAATGATAAATGTTGACGCTGCATGTGGAAGAGGGGCTGGCTGTGTTTATGATCGCATGAAGTGACAGTAACGCTTAACCGTTTGTGACGTTCGCGAGGCAACACACAATTCATACTCGTAGGTCTTTGGGTTTTTATATTCGTTTACCTTGGGAGTTTTCCAGTGCTTCTGCATGCTATGTCATAGGGCTGTAAAAGGGTCTAGTCATCTACAGGAATTATTCTGCCATTTCTCTTCCTCATTTGACCTTAACTAATTAAAACTAGCTATGCAATTTACTAGAATGCCTGTTCTAGGGCATACAGATCATCTCATTTTGGATAATGGCAGCATGTATTGGAAAGATGCTTGTGTTCAGGTCTCCCAAACTGATGATTTGTCATTGCTTGATTGTCTCAATTCGTTCCCAGCCAAAATTACCTTTCCCAGATTGTTTTTGTCTGTCTTGCCCCTCTTTTCAGCAGAGGTTTGCTGTGTGCTAATGTTTTTATGAATGGTGCATAACCCTGAGTTAACACCAGGGGGCAGTGTGTGATCAAATGGTGCAACCACCAGCTTTCTAAAGGAAGAAACTGCGATTGGGGCTTTCAGGCTAGTGGCGTTTAGGATGTGGGATGATGCAATTACTGGGTATTTTGTGTGATTATCTGCTTTTCTCTGTCCAGTTAAAGGTTACTGTATCCCTGTCAGCTCAGAACAAAAAGCATCCAAGTGCAAAAAAGCTCTGTTTGTTGGCATTATCTGTATGCAATATTAGTGGTGCCAAGTAGGTCCTGCTTAGGGGTAGAACTCGAGATCTACTAAAACCAGAAAAATATCATGAAGAAATCAAGTCTGTGACAGTTCAGGGATTTACAATCCGGCACCTGCAAGGACGGCTGGCGTTGTCGCTCTTCCAGCTGTTCCAAGCTGTTTCCAAAGCCGAGTTGGTCTCGGCACAATAAGCAGAATGATATCGATGTATAAGAATCTCGCTGATAGGAATGTTTCGGCCAGGAAGGGTCCTGTTTATAGAGACTGTCAAAGTCAATTAAATCCACAGAGACAAATTTGATGACTCTGGAGAAGCTGCACTAATTTTTTAGCTAATCATAAAAATCAGGTCCCTACTCATAACTCTCCAGGCTGCCATTTCTGGCTCTGGAGTTTTTCCTCGTAAGGGATTTTCATTCAGCCTGATGACACATTCAGTGATGATCAGCATTTGACCAGCCAATTCTGAAATTACCGTGGTACGGAGCCAAAGGAGATAGAAATGGCCCCTGGGCAAAACCCAGAGGTGGGCTAAACCTCATCCCCTGTCTGCCATTTTTTACATTGTTCCTTAATGAGAGCATTCTCTCCTGGGCTCCTGAGTGTCAAACAGCGCCCCCTGGACAGATGATGTGGCAGTATGATTATCACTGATTCTGACAGTCAAACAGTGCTGGCCCTGCTGGTTCTGGATATATATATTTTTCTGCCCACTTTACTACTGGGGGGGGGGCACATTTCCAGAAGGATCTAGCAGATGTGTAAACAGATGCCCAACAGACATGCCAGAGTGGGTTTGCACATTATTTAACCCCTGACAGGTTGCCTTCTACTCATATGTCTGAGCCTTCCTGGCTGATAAGGTCTGTATTTCCTTGAGGTGTATATTTCCTTGAGGTCTGTATTTCCGTCGTTTCCAGGTGTGTAAAAATCCACACATTCAGGCAAGAGGAATGGCAATTCCTCAAAAGGTTATTATTTATTTAAAAGATTTGTGTTTCTACGACTTAACACCCGACACGGGCGAGGCCTGTCGGGAAGATTTATAACCCTTTGCGGGCTGGTCCTGCTAATGAGGATCTGCAGCAGAACGGACTGCAGGCTCGCCATGCGCCGTGCCGTCTCCGGAAATGGCCGTCGTGAAGCTGGAATGTCCGCGTTTCCTACCCAAGCAGTTTCAGCTTCAGGGACCTCTTACCAGAGATGATTCTGTGATGGTTACGCACTGGTTACGCACTGGCCTTCAAGGGTGACAGAGCAGCCTCTTTGTGAAAAGGTAATGAGGACACTAACCCCTCCCATTTCCCATGTATCACTAAATCTTTAATCCCTCCTTCGCCACCCTTTAAAGCTATGAAATTTTGTTAGATAATCCGGCTGAAGACCTCCCCTTTCCCCCCTTTTATTATCAGCTCTGAGCTGCCCTACAAGTATCAAAGGTATGAAATTCCCAAAGCAGGCAGCAGAGGGCGTAGCAGATAAGGAGTTGTATGTTCCCAGCATGTATACATCAATAACAATATGTATAATATGGAAGTTTTGTCTATTATTGAAGTTTATAAACGCTGCACTTGTTTTTGAGAGGGAAGTCATTTGAGCTGCAATGAGAGAGATTAACACAAAAGATCCGAGGGATCCATTTTCTGCCTGTAGGTGATGGATGTTTTGGGTCAGACCGGCCGAGACGCTTCCCTCCAAGCGACTCCTGTACCGCCTCACCATCGCCTTCCTTGGCCACGTCCTCCGCTGCAAGGAGCTCGAACAAGCAGCCTGAGAAGCAAAGATTCCTCCTTCTCAGGGATTCCTTTCATCCTGCAGACCGCAGCGGGATCTTATTTAAGGGTCTGATTTGCTGTCTCACCGTCGACTCCTTCAGATTGCCTTTATGGGCCGCGAGTCTCCTTAATGAGCGCTGCGGATGAGGGCTCCACATTGAAATTTGGAGCTCGTTTTGTGTCGACAGGCTAATGAAGGCCGTGGTATCTGGTCCGGGCTCTCCGAGCCTCGGGGACGAGTGAGTGACATTCTCCTGTGTCACATGATGCCAAGTAGCACTGGGTCAAGAAACGGAACCTAACGACCTCTTTGGAGAACCGAGCCTGGAGGGTGCATAAATATTAGAGAGGCCCTTTGGGTGGTGTTCTGATGCCGATTCTGAGTGAATTTGGCAGCCCCCCCCCCAAGGACATCTTAAGCCAGGTGAATATTGAATAATGTGTCTTTCTTGTGTTGTGTCTCATTCTTTTCCAATAAAACATATAAGTTCTCAAGGCTGATTTATATATCAGGGCATCTACACTGATATGATGAGACTGACATGACTTTGGACATAATTTTGAAAAGAAAAATAAAACATTTTGAAAATGATTGTACTAGCAATATTCAAGTAACTTTTAACATATGCAGGGAGTAATTAGCAGGCACTGTAGATGAATCCATCCAAATATACAGACGATATTTCTGTTGTACCTTAAGATGGGAAATTACCTTCAGTGTTTCCCTGATTCCTGGACAGCATGACATGTCCTGTAAGCAGAGATGGTTAATAGGATACACTTTCCTTATTCTAATTCATGGGTCGCTCATTTTTGTAGCATTAGGCTAGAGAACGTCCTCAGTTCATCTTACCTTAACTGCGTGTTGGAGAGCAGGGTGGATAGAGACATTAAGGATTAAGGAGCCAGAGAATATTGAGTATATTTAATGAGCAACCCCTCTCTGAATAGTTTCAATTAGCATGGGTCTTTGAACAGTGTATGACTTCACTGGTTGGTAGGTGCCTTACAGAAAAGGCCAGGACCATTCCTGTCACACCGAGGGGAGATGGATGGCCGGGGTCACAACGCTGACCTGAAATGGGTCATAGATTGGAGAAGGAGATCCCTGTCAGACATATAACACTGATGTCATCTCTCTCTCTCTCAGCAGTGTTTTTTCTGAGCATTGAAGTTACCAGGCAGTGCACAGTGATTATGGTGTGAATGTCGGTGTGTCTCTGACCCCTTTGTCGTCTTGTTTTGATACAGGGAATGAGCTACATACCAAAATCTATACAGCCAATAAAAATGATATGGAATGCTGTACAATGATGCTGGCGTGTATGGCAGAGATCATCGAAGAAACGTGCTCATATTACCCACAATTCCCACAATACCACTATAAAGTAATTATAAATTACTCCTGAGTCACTTACCTGTCAGATTTTCCTATATATTTTGTCTGACCGATAGAATCGCACAAGCTTGCTTGTAATATGACCCAATGTCAAGTGCAGAGTCGCTCCCACTGACACCCGGTGCAGTTAGTGCCCCCAGAATGCACCTCCCAACTCTGCCAGTCTCCACCAGCGGCTCACCCATCTGAGCTGACGCAGACGGATGCTCCGTAACAACGGCTCCACATGCCCCCCCCCCACCCCCCACCACCTTGCAATCTGAGGATCCTGCAGGCTGTAGCCGACCCCAATTAATGTGGCCTCTGTTCCGAGCCCTGGAGCTCCTCCCCCCACTCCGTAACAGACCTTTTTCTTCAGGTCTCGTCCCATGATACATCTAAAACGGGCCTGGAGGAGAAGGGCTGCGGCTCAGACGTGCCAGAACCTTCCAGGTCCGCCAGCTGAAATGAGACCGTCTCCATTCTACACACTTTTGTTAATCAGACACCGGCTCCTTGCTGCTTGGGTCTTTGTTTTCCAACTTATTGTGCAGTGACATTTAACATATAGCTCCCCTCATATACTAGATGAATATCAGGAGCATTAGTTTTTGCTGTTAGCAAAAAATTCATTAGCCGCGCAAATGCTATTGTATCAAGTCACAGCCTCAACATGTCTCTCTCTCTCACCCTCTCTCTCTTTCTCTCTCTCTCCCTCGCTCTCTCTCCACTTCATTAGAGCATATTGCTAAGCTAATCAGCGTATGAATTACATGAAAGATACCAGTCATGGTTTAACGGAGTAATTGTTTTTTCTTTCTTGTGCAACATTTGACTGGTCATTTAGCTTCTTTTGTCTAATTCCATTTTAATTTTACTGCCCAGAAAACCTTTTAACATAGTGATTAGATTGAACACTGACCTGAAGTCATTGAGACGGTCACGGTTGACATCTTTTCAGTCGTGACAGTGTTCTGAGACGAAGTCCAGAGAGACGATTTGTTTAGGCTGGAGGCCGTCTGGGTTCTGGCTCATGCGTAGTGAGACCAAGCACTGCTGCCAGTCCGGTCACATTAGCACATTAGCGATTAGCCTTATTTTCCAGCTATTTTCCAAAAGTGTGTGACTGGAGCCTGTCCCGCCACGCTTTCGTGCTTCTCATCAGTTATCGACTTTTTAAATGCTCTAATAGAGCAAATGGACTGGATGCATCCTGAAATTTCTGGGCCTGTTTACAAGCTTTGCCACCGCAAAAAGTGCTAAGCAGTTAGCTAATGGCTAGCCCTGCTGTCTCGCCATCAGTCCCCAGCTTTTTCTTGTCTGTCCACTATCTGGGTTTTCAGGGTGCACTGTGCTTTAAACCACGCCAGGTTTTATTGGTCCTTCACAGAAATGTAATACACCATCGCATCTCTACTGTACTAAGCAGCCCTACTCTTGAATGCATCCTAGAGTAGTGGGACAGTGTGTAGTGTAGTAGGTCAGTGTCTCAGACAGTATACTTGTTTTTATCCCTGCAGGGGTCCAGCCGATACGCGCAATAATCGATATTCTGATTTCAAATGCACTAGAACAATGGAGGCACAATCTCTACACTGCTGCCGGTTACAAAACAAACAGCGAAATGAGTTTTGTTGCGTTTCAAGCTTTATTTATTCACGTTCATTCGTGGAGGATTTGAATGCTGTGAGACGGTGCTGCATGGATGAGGAATTCATTTACTGTGCGCAGTGGTCTCCGAAGTAATCCGGAGGAATCCGCGAACATCGCTGAGCTAGCGGCCAATGATTGTTAACGATGGTACAATCTAACCTGTGCCTGGACTTGTAGATAAACTATCAGATTACCTATCACTTCCAATGAACTCGTGTTCCTCTAGCCAACGCCTGAAGTCATAGAATCCCTGTATCCATGACACGTCGCAGCCCCCAGCTGTCCCACGACGCTTCTCCGTGTCTGACTTTAATTCCGCTTTTTGCGGGTTTCTAAACCATCCACTGTCACTTTTCTTAAATCGCTGCCTATTCAAGGCCCGGTTCTCTCTGATTTTTGTTTTGATTTTCCGCAAAGAAAATCAGCCTAATCAGCAGGAGACGCAGTTTTTGCTTTACATAATTTTTTAGTGCTATTAGTTTATACTTGAAGCTAATGTTCTGAACGTAATTGCAACAACATTTTGATGTCCTGTTTTTTGCCTATCTCTCTGTAATTGTTTTGTGAATTCTCTGTCTGGTAAAGCTAAAATATTACTTGGGGGGAGGGGGGACATCTTTTTGTTGAAAATTCAGGGGGTGAAAAAAGCTTTTGAGACTGACCTGGCATTTGAATACCCACCCTTTCTGCTCCAGCACTTTGGAGTTTTGTATTTTGCTCGTCTAGACAATCACCTCATTTTAGATTTAGGGATTTTGTTGCACTTCTGCAGAGAGATCAGCCAAATGTGTTTTCCCCCAAGGACACTTTTGAGATATCTGGCTTGGAATTAAACCCAGAAGGATTTGAAGAGGGAACACAACTGTGAGAAAATGAAGGTTCACTTTGTACATGAAGATGGATTCATTCAACTTTGTGTCCCCTCTGAGTTACTTTGACAGAGACGTCAACAAGTATTATGTATATAATGGGGTGGGGTGCTGTTTAAACCAATGGGACTGAACAATGTGGCCAATGAAGAGTGAGAACGTAGTGAAAATGAAATGCTGTTGGTGATCTACAACACAACATTTCAATTCTACTTTCAATATGGGGGAGTTATTTAATGTTTAATTCAGGCAGCTAACTTTCTGCTTTTGAGGGTCATCATAGTGCAGTTGTCTGGCAGGAGGTGGGCCAACCCCAAAACACTGTGGCTGTTGAAACAAGTTTATTTGAACCAATTTTCATCTCCATTGGGAGGCAGAGAAAGCCAAAGGTCTTTCTCTACACTGACTGTTGAACATTGTTACAACTGTTGTGTGTTATTTACTTGACATTATTTACACTGACTTTTTGACTGGAGTGTGACTTGTACATTAATGTGAAATTCAGCAAGTTGCCTGCGAGCTCTTACGTAAGAATTAAAAGGGTCCCGCGGTTTTAAGCTGCACTGGAGCAATTAAACGGGGCATCAGTCTTGTTTCGTGGGGGGAAGAGATCGATATTTGCTGAAATGGCTGAAATGGAATTTGCGGTAGGTGGTTTTTATAATAAGGCAAACTGGCTTCAGCCCAGTTGATTGAAGGTCCGCATTCGCACGTTCGTCTAGCCCCGTTAGACTGGATCTGCGAGTGCCATTGTTCCTCTTCAATTATCCAAACATGATTCTGAGGCCCTTCACTAAATTATTCATTCTCCATCCTTTTTCCTTCCGAACGAAGAGAAAGTGTGACTTGGGTCTTTTGTGAGACCACCTGCCCCACCCTCGCCCCTTGCAACTTGGCATGTACGCAATGCTAACAAACAGCTGGCTGAATACAATGCCTCCCCCACACACGTGTCGATGCACCTTCCAGAAACATGCCGACCATTCCATCTTCAGGACTGGGGTTTTGCAGATGAGGATATTCAGTTCTGAGGCTATGAGCTCCGTACAGCTACTTCAGGCAGTTCCAGAAAGCTGGTGCCATGAAGCTTAGCTCTTCATCACGAGACCGTGCCTGTCTGTCGTGGTTAGGAGATGCGTGTTTCTGGGCCGGAGAGGCCGTGCAGGCCTTTGAGCGCGGCCCCCTTGCCGCGTGGGCGGACGCCTTACCGGCGCGGCACAGATGGTCTCGTCCTGAAACTTTCAAGCAGAAACCGCCGTAAAGCTGTGCTCGCAAGCCGGGCCGAGCGATGGTTCGACGCCAACTCCCGTCTGTAGCCATGCGTAACTCTGTACGACACGGCCGACCCATCAGCTCGATATTTCAGGCTTACTGGTAACTTTGGGCTACAGTTGGATGGTGACCATGGAGTCCGTAGAGGCCAAGAGTACGCAAGCTTGAATGAGGTGTGGCCAATGTTTGGGGGTGCGACTAGGCATGGGGGGGGGTGTGGAGTGGTTATCCTGGTGGCCTGTTTGAAGTAATTTTGTCCCGGGTCCAGGAGTTATGCATGGTGAGCCCGGCAGTGAGGGACGCTGTAGGGTCACCTGGGCAGATTCAGGGGGCCAAGAACTTAACAGAGGCTCTTGAATACATACATTTTGGGGGGGTGACATTTTGTCAGGAAGCCCAGACAGGGAAGCCACTAGACATTTTGGGCTGTAGGAAAGCTTATCACATAGCGCCCCCTCCCCAGACCACTCCAGCTGCATTTCAGGTCCCTGTCACTCAGGGACCCTTGGAATCGCCCCCCCCACACACACACACACACACACACTCCTTTATGGCAAATCTCAGGCCATTTCCAGCTACGTCCCTGCCTCCAGTCATTGTACCTGTACAGTTCAACTGTTTTATTCATAATAAACACATTCTGTCAGGCCCTTAACTCTTCCCTAATATATCTGTTTTTTGCCCTTATGCTAATTTCCAGACGTGGAGCGCGAAACACGACCTTGAAACTCAGCGGGTCAGAAAAGCAGATTCATGCTCTGCTTGCATAATGTTTACTGGGGCCTCCTGCTGGGCGGCGTGTTTGTACTGGGATGGGTTCCCTGGCCTACAGAGCGGCTCCTCTCATCCCACCGAGCCACCACACAAAGGCTCCACTCTCGCTCCACCTGTCCTATTTCTGCAGTCAAATAACGGGACAACGGCGCATGAACCAAGGCGTCGTTCCAGAAACCGGATGACACGCAGTTGGGTCTAGACGCCCTGGTGCTCTACGGAGTCCTTCCTCTCTCCTTTGTAAGCAGAGCGCATCCCGGTGGGGGCAAGAGCAGCAAGTCACGCCTGCGTTTTCGCTGTTACCGTGCCGTTGAGTCATGTGTGCTGCTGGGAGCTGGGGGAGGATTTGCCGGTACATCTCCTCCTGTATATTTAGCTCTGATTTCTGCAAGTATTATAAGCAACCTGCAGATGTGGCTTTCCCCAGACCTTTCAGATTGTCTTGCTTGTTGTGACATTTATGCAGATCCGTCGCTGCGTACATAGTCGTGCGTTTGCTGGCGACTTTCCGTCTGAACGTTATTTATACGCTATCGACAATGTCGCTTTGTCTTTGCGCCGATTTAAACGGAAATAGTGCAGAATTGTAAACTATTAGGAATAATGTCTCCCCGCCCGCCCAGGCGAAAATGATCCATTGGAACCTAGACAGGCCAGGGACTGTACTTTGGCTCATACTAATGATGGCAATGGCTGATCATGGCTGAGCATGCAGCTGACTGGGTTGCTGTACAGAAGAGGAGAGGATGGACACTCGACACCGGTGGGGGGGGGGGGGGGGGGGGGGGGGGGGGGGGGGGG
>JAABNX020000001.1:6642012-6668953 GCA_015163995.2 Mormyrus lacerda
GCTCCCTCCCGGTGAGGCGATGAGAGCCCTCTGAAGTGAGCGCGGCCGAACCCCTCTCACGGAGCATGCCTCTGAGTCCGGCAGCCGGCAAACATGAGCCAGCGGGGCAGCAGCGGAGGCAGGAGGCAGCGCAGACGCAGCGGCAGCAGCCGTGCACGGCCAACGGCGACCGGGCCGACTCCGACAGCTCCAGGGACGAGCCCATCTACGACAACGTCTGTGCCCTGGCCGAGACGGTGACCTACGGCGGACCCATGGACGAGCCCCAGGGCAGCACGGTGGTTATCCGCATAGGCATCCCGGACCTGCAGCAAACTGTGAGTGGTCTCAGCCTCGGCCCCCACCCCCTGTGAGCCCGTGAGCAGGTCCGTCAGCCTGCTTCTTAAAGGGACGGCAGTTTGAAAGGGTGTGCAGAACGTTCTGGGGTCTGAGCGCCGGAGTTTGTTTGACAGAGTTACTCTTGTGCTGTCAGACTCTGCAAAACGCGGGTACCTGTGAGTCTGGACCAGCACCGAAGCGAGCCTGGAGTGGGGGGGGGGAATCTGTCTGCACACCGTGAAGCCTGGTAACACATTCCCCCTGCCTACTGCAGCAGGACATCCAGCGCAGTGATGGATGTGTCCACGCATGTTTTAAGTGCTCCGCCTGTCTAAACGTAACCACGGTGATGTAAGTGTCCGATGGCTCTCCTGAGAGCCCCAGTACCGTTCTGTGAAGTTCTGGTGGCACCTCCGAGACTCAGGAGTCTGATATGTGGGTTTTTGCTGAAGCCGCGTCATTTGACAGGAATCAGCTTCACCATACAAGGGTCTGGCCCATCAGCTGTGCTTCTGCTCTTTTTTTTGGTCATGTGCCTAATTCTTTTCTGGATTGCTGACTGTAATGATTCAAGAAAGGTACTTATCCTTTAGAGCACAGACGGCTGTCGCTGGCTGTGAGTTGTGCTCATGGGAATATTCTTGAGGTGTTCCTCTCTGGGTTTAGAAGAGCTCTTTCAGTGCTTTTAAAGCCGCGGAGGCACAGCTTGGAGCGGGCAGGTGAAATCCCCGCAGTCACCTGAGGGTCAGCGCGGGGCTTATGATGACTCAGGAGCTGCTGGGAAATGGGATTTTATATTAACGCCTCAGTCTTATTCCCATCTTCATTTCATTCAGGATACATCCAGTTATTAGTGACTCTTGGACCTTTGCTACGGTCACAAAACTTTAATTTAAACAGATTTGTCTTCTCTTTCCGGCCTGATTCATCGCGGAGCTCTCGCTCACGGTGCCCTGCAAAGAAGATATGAAACTTGTGAGAACGTTCGTGAAGAGCTGTTAAGTTTCATGATAGAATCTTCAGCCTTAATTTATGTGTCATTTCTGCTGCTCTCCCAGGCAGTAAGCAGAGAGCTGGCAATAAGATTTTCAATTTTGATTTGATTAAATGTGTTTGTACAGAAAACAAAACTGCATGTGGGACCCAAAGTCATTCCTTGCCTGTCAGGTATAGTGTGTGTGTGTGTGTGTGGTTGACACTTCACCAGTGAAGGTCAAAGTAGAACCAAAGTAAATCAAACTGCTCACGCTGTGATTTTATCAATGTATATATACTGTTTGGCCAAATATTCTCCTGTTTGTGTGCTCTGGTGGGTGGGGGGGTGCTATGTTTACTCTTCTGTTAGCAGCATAAAAACACACTGACATCGTCTGACCTGAGCAGAATGCAGCCCTGCATCAGGCATCAATGCAACTAGGCAAAACTAAAGCCTCTTATTCTGGTTAAAAGAGTCACAGTCCCCTTTCCCACAAGGCTTTGCACAAGGGTACATTACTTTACTTTCTGGATTTCTATTATATTAAATGAACAAAACACAGGTTTAGTGCAGATCAGCGTGACTGAGGCCCGCCAGGACATTAACTTACTTGACAAAGAATGAGTGGAACATTTGGCTTTTTAGCCCATGTGTGAGGGGATGGGGATGGGGGGCTCAAGCCATCAGCTGAGTGTGGCATCAGATAAGCCACCAGCTGCCACCTTTGGTCCCACGCAACCCACGTGGTCCTGGTGACACTTGAGGACTCCGGCTTCTGCTCCAGACAGACGTCAGGCTGATTGAATTATCTGTGGATAGACATGCTTCCGAGTAAGTCATGTGGACTTTCCGGCCCATTGGGTGGTTTTTCTGGATCTCCATTCTTCTCCCCATTGCGCTTCTGCTTTCCAGGAATCTTTGAGCATAACCGTGAAATATGTCGACATTCTCAAAAGCCCCCAGCAGTTTTTCTCCCTCATTTTCAGGACGCCTAAATCTGTCAGTGAGGCGCCCTGATTCCGGAAGCTTGCCACTCTCCCGTCGCTGGCCTCTGCGTCGGGCTGTGTTCACGGGGCACCTCGCCCTTCCTGCTGCTTCCCCGGCGCCGACAGCGGCGCTGCGGTTCTTGCGCTCCCCGGCGCCATCCGTCATCCCGCCGCACCGCTGTTACACAGGCAGCTCACGTCTGGCCCGCTCCTATTTTTAGCGCAGCCGGACCTGCACGCGGCCGGTGCCCCGTCTCGCCGCCGCGAAGCACGACGGGGTGTCGATCGGGGAAACGGAGTGGGCGGGGGGGGGGGACGGAGGCAGGATGTCAGGTTTTTGAGAATGCTGGGGAGTGGGGGGGCAGTATGAAAGGAGAAGTTGACTCCTCTCCTCTTGACAAGGACAGAGGCATTTCGAATGGTCTTTAATGCACACACAGATAAGACGGCCTTGGTATCCACACTGAGACCCAGTCACAGCCCCTCCCTTTCCCCGCACCAAAGCTGACTGCCCCCTAACCCCATCGGCCAAACAATCCCGCCTGGATTTGTGTATGTTCTCCCGCAGATCAGGGAATAACGCAGCCCTGTTCCTGCAGTCGGCCTCATGAACGTTGCGCTCATTTACCTTTTGGATGTTTTGGCCGTGGGACTGACGGTGACATTTAGACTGATCACGCTCAAGAGCTTCGGCCTCCGGGGTGCCATACGCACCGTGATCCTGAATTGCACAGCTTCACTGCTTTGGTCCTGCAGAACGTTTCTGTCTGGGAAGAGCAGAATTTGGCTGCCATTGAGGTATATATGGCTTCTTATGGCAAAGAGTGACACGGACATAGAAAGATGTCTCTGTGTTATTTATATATAGCGTAAAGATTTCCAGTTTTTCTTTCTGAATAAAAAGTCTCCCAAGTCCTGAGTCTGTGCTTCAGCCCCCTTTCAGACGTCCCACACCGGAGTAGGGTAAGCAGGCCGCCGACTTCGGTTGCGTCTCTGTGGCTGCAGCAGGTGGGGATGCCGTTCAGGGTAATCCTGGGGGAAAAATAACAGAACATGAGACGCACGTAGTGGAAGGGAGGTGGGGAGGTGGAGGGAGTGCCGCTGACAGCTCTGCTTGAATCCCACCCCCACTCTGCATGTGTGCACTTTGCAAGTCCTCTCCAGTGCTTTGTGGCCAGGCTGCTCCCCCACGTCAGGCCCAGGCTGTGTGGTCGGTTTGGTATCTGCAGGTGCTATTGAGTGATACAAATAGGGCTCTGACTGACTACAAGGTGCACTTTCTGGATGCCAGTGACAATGCTGCAGTCACATAGTAATTTTCCCGGTTTAAGACCTGGTCGGGGAAGCTTTGCAGGAATCTCTGGGCATGGGGTTAGATTTTAACAGTCACAAGAAGTCATTACAGTAGCTACTGTAGGGCTTGAAGTAATAAGTGTCCATTTTATGCATCTTTATGACAGGAAATGCCTAATTCGTGTGAGATTACTCTGGGTTCCAGTCCAGTGCTTGCTTTCATTTCAGGTCAGAAGTCTGATTTTAAAGTTAGACTTATATATTCAATATTCTCAACAAAGACAGGATTTTACAGAATACCAAACAAAGCAAATGTTCCTTTGTAACATAGGAATAGATTATACATTTTTTTCTATTCAATTATATTCTCATTTCAGTATGTTAATTTACTCAAAACATTTTCCATCACTTGCTGTTCCAGTGCAGTGGTAGTGTTTGGTAACACTATGAAGAGGATTAATAGGTATCGAACGTGACGAAAATGACGGAACAGGTATTAAAAAACGTGTATGTGATTTTAGTGCAGCGATGGGAAATGCAAGCTTCACACCGCTCATTTTGGACGAATACTCCTTCCGTCCCCAAGAGTAGCGTGTGTGACGGCTGTTAATGATGAAAGCAGTTCATTATCCAAATCTGTGCTTCCCTGTCCTTATGTCGCCATGTTTCCTCCTCGTACTCAGCTTATTACTATTACAACTCAACACGCCAGGGGCACGACACGGAAACCTGCTCTGCTTTATGCCACACAGCATCTCATTATGATCCGATTGTCCCACCGGAAATATTATTTTACCTAAATCAGCAAAGATATGCAAACCGTCATTTTGAAAGTGAAGCAGTGATCGAACCTCCCCCCCCCCCAAAAAAGTGACTTTTTAAACGAGGCTGATTTTACACTTGTTTGTACAATACCTTGTTTTTCATACCAAAGTGTCCCATTTTATAGGACGAGGCGCGGAAATACAGGGTGGAGGTTTCCGCAAGTTCATAACTGTACCGAGTTATACAGAGTTACCAGCCAATCACAAAATAGCATTTGTTATTTCTGGGTGAATTGCAAAATAGGTTACATGTGATCTCGCTTCGAGCACATTATTCTGCATACACAGTGGGAGTGCGGGAAAGGTGGAAGTGTAAGAGCGCCATCCGATGAATGTGGTAGGCAGGGCTCCAAAGTGTCACGCATTGACCGCGAGACGCACGTTTCGCTCCTAATATAATCTCATACAAAACTTTTGATGAAACTCGAGAGCCTTAGTTTATTATTCTGATGGCTTTTTCGGGTTTGGCTTTCTCTCCCCGTCCTGATCATCGGATGAAGCGCACGTCAGTTACCGTCACAACTACTGGCGCCTCCGAAAGCAGCCTGTCAATTAAGGCTCTTTAACTCAGCCCTGATCTGTTACCGAGATGGATAAGGCACCGGCAGACCGCAACGACTTAAACAAAAATCTGATTAACTGTCAACTGTAGTCCGAGCGGAGAAGCAGTCCGGGCGGACGGGACGTCCCGGATGGCCACTAGGTCGCCGGTGCGCGGATGAGATCTGCGGGCGGGGAGGCCCACTCCCTATTTGCGTTTGCCGAGAACAGACTCGGTCCTGCGTTCCTTCTGATGGAGGAGCTCGGCTGTGCGCGCACGTTTTTTTTTTTGTTTGTTGAGGCGATTCTTCATTATTTTTAAGCGGCTTTTTAAAATAAATATGTCGCAAGCGATTAATTTTCAAGTAGCTGCATTTGGAAAAGGACAATGCGGACCGCATTGGCTACCGATTCGCGTTCATTATCTTGTAAGCAGTATACTTAATCGGAGAGGTCATCCCGTGAGTATTATTCTAGTTATTGTCGGATGTCATCGAAAATAAGCCGGACAGCCTTTATGTGACAGACCTTTCTCTACTCAAATGGTTTGGGTAATATCAGCTTAGTCGTCTGTCTTTGTGTTCAGACTCCTTTTGTGGTGACAATGAAGTATGTATGAACTTTAGTCTTAAAGCACTCCTTTTCATTTTACCTGTGAGTCAGGTGACTGTGACTCAGATGGCCTGTGAGTTAGGTGACTAATTCAGATGGGCTGTAAGCCAGATGACCATGAATCAGGTTTTGTTTAATTTTGTTTGCTTTCAGGTTTCTAAATTTCTAAAATTGTTTAAAGAATCCAACAATTGTTTCTTAACATAACACTTAGAATGGAGAAACTTGTGATATCCCATATCCTCCCTGATGCCCTGTGCCCTTCAATTGGAGACCCTAGTGACGTCCCCTTCCCTCCCCACTGCCCAGTGCCCTTAGAATGGAGACCCTGGTGACGTCCCCTTCCCTCCCCACTGCCCAGTGGGAAGGGGACGTCACCAGGGTCTCCATTCTCTCTCAGTCTCCTGCTCTAAAATCCTGAGTGTGGCATTTTTTGTGTGCAGATATACATGGAGTGCATGCATGTGTGTGCGTGTTTGAGCAGGTAAACCTTACTTTATGGGGACACAATGTCTTCACAATGTGACGAAAACCCGTTTTTTTCCATTATGGGGACCAGTTTCCTGGGAATGGGACGTCACCAGGGTCTCCATTCTAAGGGCACAGGGCATCAGTTTCCTGGTCCCCATAAGAGGAAATTCAATTTAATAAAAACCTGTCACTGCAATGAAAAAAACTAAAGTTGCAAAAACTTTTATTTTGCTTGGTTACTTATGGTTAAGGTTGTCATAGTTAGCGTTCGCATTTTTCCCATAGAAATGAATGAACGGTCCCCATAAAGATAAGATTAATTGACATGTGTGTCCGTGTGTCCGTGTGTGTAAATAATGGTTTGGAATGTGGTCGGAGCCGGCTGACCATTAAACTGTTGTCACCCTCTTCTTAGACTTGACATCCTTGAGCGGACCTGGAACCTGCAGAAGATCAGTCAGGGTTGCTACATGGTGGTGTCCCTGGCTGGAGTTTTGAGAGATGTTGATGTCATTTATCCCACATTACCCACCCCATAACCAGTGTGTGTCTTAAGTGCTTTTCATTTTGGGGGGGCACTTTTCATTTTGAGTGGGGTGTTTTAATGTGCAGATTTTGGGGGGAGTGGTTTGATGGCCTCTTTTCAGTTGTGTTCCCCAGACTGCGCACAGACTGGTCACAGGAGCCCCCATTCAATTCAAATCGAACCCATTTCCGTTCTGGTCTCATTTCATTGTCCCTCCAAAAGCGGGTTTGTTTTGGGGTTTATTTCTAACAGAAATCCCGATCGGTTTGTGATTGGATTGTTATTCCGTGTTATTGCGGGAAATGCGGTCGAATTTCACTTGGAAGGTGTTGCAGTTTATGCTGCTACATAATCAGCCATTGTTATGCTAATCTCCAGATACCTTTTTAATACAAGGCGATTAAAAAGAAAAAACAAACGGATGATATACTCTATTGTCCCGTTGTTGTCTTTTCCTTTCATTGTTGACATATGATGCCTGCATGGAGTGTCGATGTGATTTAGTGACCCTTCGTGTTTGGGTTACGGTGACAGTGCGGTGCTGATCCGCCCCCTCGTCCCGCATGCAGCATTGTCCTGTAGATGGAGATGTATTTCTGCTTTCCAGCACTCCTCCCCAGATTCCGACACGTTGACTCACGTTAATGGAGTCGAGGGCAGTTTTGCCAGCCGCCCTGTTTGGCGATTTACGTTCCCGTGGGCCTTTAATCAGATTGTGGATTTGGACGGGCTTCAGCAAGGACCGGAGGAACGAATCACGAATAGACTTAATCCGACAGCCACATGGATGGTGGATCGGCGACGACCTTTAGCGATGTCCGTGGACACCTGGCGCATGTATAGTCGCTGAGCTGCCCGGCGGTCTGTGTGTGATCTAACCCTGCACAGGAGTTAGAGCCGCACAGGAGTCTCGCAGTTCTTGTTGGTGTCACGATCCGGTTTTCCGCCAGAGGGTCACTTATTTTTCGCCGGGCTCGATGTTTGTCGTGAATGTCACTCTCTGAATTCACTGTGCCGTCGGCCCCAAGCCTCACAGGACCAGCTATGTCACTTTGCCGTCACACTGTCATGTGATGTCTAAGTTTCCTGGATGGCACCAGGCACCGGTTTCTATACGGCTGCCCCAATCAAAATACTTTGACCATGCCACATTTAACCTCTGGTGCCTAATGCTGATAGGCAGCTGCCATGTTGCCAAGGGTCGCGGTGACCTCTAACCCTGCTCATTGCAAACAAGTCATTAGTTGATGCTCCGCCCCTTGTTTTCCGATTTGTCCACAAATGCCCAGGAACACCTTGGACCGCAGGAGCTCCTCGGAAACCATGTCCGTAAGCCTCCGACGTGCTGCAGTGGACTAACCCGCTTCAGTTAATTTTCCAAATTTCCCCGGAGGGCTTTTGAGCATCGCCGCAAATTTAGCATTAAACATTCCGGCTGCGAGTCCTGAGCAAACATTTACAACAGCTTGGCAAACGGACGCCAGCAGGAGGAGGTACCGCTTGCTCAATAACCTTGAGTGGGAAGTGGGAGGAAGGTTCTAATAGAAATAACCTTTGTTAAATGATAAGGGAGGGCCATCATGCAGAACCGTATGGTAATGGGCCGGGTGCCGCTGCTGGGCCGCTCTGACTGCGAAGTTACGGCCCGACCTTCCTTGAAAAGCCTCCCCTTTGCTTGCGACTTCTTTTCCTGGCCATTCACAAGCTGCTGTTAAACTTCCAGTTTATTTTCTGGACACGAGGCACTTCTTCCTCATTTTAGTGGATTACTCTGTGGCCGCGTGCATATCCGGCAGTTACGGATTTGTCGCGGCGTAATTTGTCACAGGCTATGTCTTGTCGCTGACGCCGGTGGGGGAGTTAATGGAAACGTGGGAAGATGCTGCAAAGTGTAGGAGGTCGAGTCTCGACCCAAAATCCCCCCTGCGAGCCTGTCGTTTTGTATTAAATGCCGTCCTGTTCAGAGAGGCGCTTTGCATTGCGACCGTAGTCTTTATGGAGCCGACGCACAAACCCGGTCCAGTGGGGATAAGTAAACAAAAGGTCAGAGTGTGGAAAAGTCACAGTTTGCATTTTTTATTGACTGCACTGACATCGGCACCTCTGTCGAGGTTACTTCAGGTCAAACAAGACACGATGTATTCCTCCCCACCCCCATGGGAAAATCGCGGAGCGCAAACAGTACAGGGGACAGGGCCATGGAAATTCCCCCAGATAAAGACCCTTTCCCCGTATCTTGCGTTGTAGAACACTTACCAAAAAAGAGTCAAAGCCTGTTGGAAAGCAGTGCATAAAGCCTGACTTGAGGCCTTCGATGGGCAGTGGTGATGTTTCTGAGTGGTACCCCTGCGCCAGGGGGAGAAGCTCGTAGGAATCCCTCGATTGGCAGACCTGTCTCATCTGCACACCCCAGTGCATCTCCCCATCTTCCTATAATTGCCCTGTGTGAGCGTCGGATGGGATCTCTGGCAAGTTCAATAAGCCTCTGCGGTCAGAGTGGCTGAGCGCCATGTTCTCCCGGGTTATTTTTCTGGCTCCTTTCAGAATTTCACGCTTATCTGAAAATAAGCCTTTTGGAGTGTATTCTTGTGATGTTGTTTGGATGGACCATATACAATGTTCCTCTACTCCCATTCCTATGCAGGGAACTTAATTGGCACAATCTGTAATGAATCTGGAACATGTTTTTACCTGGTAGCAGATATGCCTTGTGTTTTAATGAACATCTGTTTCAGGTGCAATTGTGCCGTGAGGAAGTTGCCGTTGTGGAGTTTAGCTAAAGCTGTTGTTTTCTTTTTTTTTTTTTTACTGTGTTCTGTATGTTTTTATTGGCTGGCAGGGCGTCGCTTGATGTGTTTCAGAGTGCTACAGATGAAAAACCACTTATAGCAACGTGGGGGGGAGGGTGGTCTCTCTAGGGGGCTCTCGAGGAACGGACCAAAAGTTGTGCATTCTGGAAAGTTTCCCTTTTCTTCTCGTAGGGACTCAGCATGAGTCACGTCACCATCATGCTGGGGATGACGAGTGCAGGAGCATGTCCTCCAAAACACCGCATGTCATCCCCTGTCAGCAGAGACCAAAGGCCTCCCCCCGCCCTGCACACACCGCTGGCACGGAGCCCCACACGCACACCCACAGGGAAACTTCCTGCTCAGATCTGTCTTTTTCCTTCTTTCATGAGAAACACTGCATATCTCGCTTTCAACTCTATCCTCCTGTCTGGATATTTCCCCCTGAAATAGATCTTGGAAAATCAAAATGGAAACAACCAAAAATTAGCTATCAGAGAGTCAAATGTGCAGAGTTATATATGAGGAAGTCAAACTGGTCATCTTACGGTGATCTTGGAGGTGTCCTGAAATTCTTGGCGTGGCTGTAGTGAGACTTTTCCTGGACCCAGCAATGATTTATTTTATAGATCCAAACATGCCTGCAGGTGATTTCCCATGAGGTGTTTCGATCCAGGAGGGACACAATAAGAAGCTCAGACACTGCAGCTTTCGCTCTTCTCTGGTTGCCAGGACTAGTCAACTGGAGATCTTCACTGGGACACCATGGCTTTAAATGACCTGAGCGCAAACAGGCCTAACTGGTGGGCTTAATGGATTGTTGTTACATGCAGTCTTGTCCCTGTGGTAAACTGGTACTTTCTGTGAATGCTTGTTTTTAGCAGGTACTGAGGCCAGAACACATGAAGCTTCTCCATGGGTCAATGTAGTTGGAAAGCTAATCAATATACCAGCTTGTTTTTTTCTTCTCTTATCCAGGATATTTTGTCCTGGGATCACTATATAAAATGGTCTTCATGCTTTCAGGTAGCATTAACATCGTTTTGCTTTTGTGATGCTCCCGTCGATAGCAGTGATTTATGACATTACATTTAAAAACAGGTCATGGGTACGAACACTGGGCCCTCGGGGGAACCTTGCCATATTGTTTTTGTCCAGAAGTCCAGCGCCTGAACAGTCATGCTGATCGCTGCACGAGCCAAGCATGACGGTCAGTTGCGATGCCTGACTGATGTTTGCACCCGTCTGCGACATCTGCAGTGTTGCAGACTGAGCAGCCTTGCAGATTCTTTTGGTTAATTTTTTTTTCTCCCCAAACTACGAAGCATATGTCGCATTTACAAATAGAATGGGCCTTCTGAGGTCCCTCATCAGGACGCTGGGATTACGGAAGCCATGGGTGCCTGTTTGAACCTGCCTGCTGTGAGCTGGGGCCTGGGAGGAGATGGTATCTATGATAGCTTTTTTACAGTATGTCCATCTAACTCTATGCACATTGTGTATGGGGATCGCTTTGGAATATGAACCCTTTTCAACAGCGCGATGTTGAGACAACTGGTCTGTACTCGCAGGAGGGGGGTTTCTGAGCTGGGGAGCGGAGCGAGGGTATTGTCTGCCAGTTAGGACATCACAGACGTGAAGATGTGGGGTAAAAGGAAGAACGTGCAATATTTACACGGTATCAGATACTCCCAGGGACGCCTGTCACAGTGTAAATGTGGTCTTTAATGATTTATTTACTGTATCATTTAAAAAATGGTCATGACCTGAAGCACCAGGCTTATTACACGCGCTAAAGATGAAACTACTAAAGACCACAATGAATTATGCGAATCATCCGATGCCCGAGCTCCTGGTTCACAGCGATACCCACTTTACCTGATAGCAGTTAATCACAACTTTACATTTCTAAACAATCCAGCTGCTGGGGCCAAAAGAAGGAGAAAACGAGAGAGCTTAGCCGTCCTCCTCTGGGTGGGTGTGAGTGATGCTGTTTCACTGAGGATGACATTCCCTGATTCCAGCATGGCCCTAAATAGCATAAATGCAACAAACAAGCGCATATGAACGAAGCCACACCCACTCCCTTATTGCATGTAATATAAGGAAATGTCTCAACATCTGATGGTTATATTTGAAAACTTTCTACAAACATTTAGCACATTCATTCTTATATACTCAATTTTTGTAGCGGTACCAGTTACATTTTTTTTCCTTATTAACCCGCGATAATTGTATAGTTAGCGAATTAAAAAAAAAAAATTACACTAATTCTGGATGCTGCCTTTTTTCAAGCATTAGCGGCTCTCGGGTGCCATGCCCTGCTTTGGTCTTGATCTTGGCTTGGGCTTGGCTTTTTAAGTGCGGTGCTAAACTCCAAGGCTTAAAAACTGTTGCTGTCAGAGCGACGGGAAAGCAGGAGCGCTGCCCCCACCTCTGATGAATGGGTGTACTCACCGAGTGTGAAGCACCTTTCACAAAGGAAGATGGAAAGCAGTGGCAGCGGATGGAGAACCAGATAAAATATTGCATGAGATTCAACTGCAGAGGTTGAGCTGGTTGGGCAGTAACATGGGGGCACTGGAAGCTTCCAGCAGGGGGAGCCCCATTTAATTCAGGATTTATAAGAGGTTCAAAACAGGAATCGTGTACAAGTGCGGGTACAAGTACAATGAAATTCTTAATTATGTTCCTTTTTGCAGGCAACTAACATAGGGCAACTATACATACAATAAATATGATATGGATACAAAAGATAAAATAAACATACAAAATGTAGAGTTTACACATAATGTACTATTGTTGTAACAATACTAAATTTGCAAATTATTAAATTAAATTAAAAATTATTTCTGCTGCAATTTTGCTTGCAGTAAAAATGTTTTTTACAGCCTTTTTGTAAATTCATGTCACTGTAAAAAATACTGCATTGTCAGTGGAAGCATAGCAATGTTAAGTACACTGGCAGCCATTGTAATCACAGTGTAATTGTGTTTGGAGATATTCATGAGCAGTAAATAATTAAGCACTATTAAAAATCAGATGTTACTTTATATTATTATTTCAAAGCATAATAGAACGGCTGTGTTACTTTTACTTTTTCTTCATCTTGTGTCTCAAGGCACAAACACTTCTAACAATGGCATGACTAAAGGTTTGTATGGGAATGATAAACACTGATCAGCGTGATCTCTCGAAATCGCATGGAGACAAAACTCACCGGTAAAAATAATTGCAGACCGTTGTCTTACTGCGGAAATGTTTAACTGACTACAAAAATGTTTTAACCTGTAGAAAAAAAATTCACGTCACATCTCTACTTCAACTGCAACTGGCTCCTACAGATTAATGTATTATGCAGCAGCACGGCTTTCAAACAGCCGTGCAAGCCTCGCATATGTCCAGTGGTTTTCCATCTACATTTGGCACAAAGTCAAAATATTAAGCGCAGTGGCTTCTCAACTAGTCATTTCAGTGACACCCCACATGGGAGAGTGCACTCAGATCTATGTGTGCCTACGAGTAATCCGGAAGAGCGGGCGGCAGAATCGACGCCATGAAAAATGAGTATTGAAACCATTTTGTACATGAAAGAATTGATACTTTCAGTACTTTCAATTCTTTTGACATCATTACAATATATGCTGCACATACCCAGCGTGCAAAATGCTGAACCAAGATTGAAATGCAGTGGTCAGTTATTCACAGCTGGTGTGGTAATCTGTGCTTTTATAAGTCGTATTGCTATTAGAAAGTTACTAATAGCCCCTGTGTTTAGTAGTGCGAATCTTGATGGACCGGTAGTGTCTTCTGGTGGGGAGGGGGGAGAAATGTGACTGTGCTGGATGAGCTGGTGGGGCAGGTACAGATGGGGTGGAAGTAGCGGATTGCATTCTCCATCACACAACAGGCTTTTGTGGGCCTGTAGCCCAGCAAAAGAGCTGAGCCAGATCAGGACCTTTGTAGCGGACAATGCCGGGTTATTGATTCCCTACGATTTAAAAATGCCTGTTCTGCCTAAACGTGTTTTGTAACAAAATGTCACTGGATTATAGTGCAGGATCTGAGCTGAGAAGGTCACATCTCCGTGCGTCACACGCGGGATGGAGCGGGCTCTGTGTCGCATGACGCTGCTCCGTAACTGTCTCCAAGAGTACACAAGCACATCTTCATGATCTCTATCCTGACTGCTGAGGGGAAAAGGTCCCGTCGAACATCATGTCTTATTGGCGTAGACGTGACAGCGGTGCCTTTTGACCAGGTGAAGTCGATGACAAAGCAGGGTCTTTGAGACTGGTGGTTACTTCCCAGTCACCCCCATAGAATGAAAAGATTCTGAAGCTACATCAATATAATTATAGTAATTTATGACAGCCAGTAAGTAGCATTTTGACATCCAGGGTTGTGGGTTACGATCCCACAACCAGCTGTATTGCTCTGTACTCTCTAGGTTTCTGTGGTCTTTCCTGCCAGGGAATTCCAGGGCATCCCCTGCCTCGTGTCCTGCACTTCCAGGAACAGGCTTCAAGCTCACTGGGATTCTGCACTTCATAAGCGATTATGGAATATGGATGGATGGCTATGTATTATAAGATGTAATACAAAGTCATCTATTTAAACAAACTCTAAAGAGTTGTTGTTACTGGCATGTACTGCCTTGCTGTAATGTATTAACCGGTGTGAAACATTTACCGGTGTAGACGTTCTGGTTCTCCCTGGTATTCAGTTCACTCCTTCACACCTGTATTTTTCTTTTGTTTCCACATCACAGCTTCACACCAAATTTCAAATAAAGCAGTCAACTGTTTCTCTCTCAGAAAACGGGATTCGGGAGAGATGAGCCGTTTTCCGGGTTATTAAGCGATATCAGGATGCAGGTTTTTGAAGGAAACCGCTGTTAGCTGTCTGCATTTGTTTCTGAGCGCGTACATTCCTTAGGTGTGGAGTTGAAAATGTGACATTGTTGAATTGTCTGTCAGTATAAACCCTTTGATCCAAATGCGACGGCCTCCCATTGGCTGGTTCCAAAAGCACAAAAGCTTGGGCACACGCGGTTCGCGCAGACGTACAGATCAACGGGCGCATCGGCTCCAACAGGCTTCTCCAGTCATAAAGTGACTCATCCCTAAGCCCCGAATTTGTGGATGTGGTCTGCTTAGACCTGTGCAGTACCTCCACGGCACTGAAGAAAGTCATGTAGGCATAGTCATTAAATAAAGATCACAGTCTGGTGGGTATACAAAGGGTCACCGTGCAAAGTGGGTCATGGTGGAACTCAAAGCCAAGGTTGGCTGCCTGTAATCTAACCCCCTTGGTCAATGAGTGTGACGTAGCCAGAAACTGAGTGAGCTGAGGATCTGTATCAGGTCTTCAGGCCCTCTGCCACGCCGTAGGTGGCTAAGCTGCTGCCGGAATTTTATTAATTTTCATACAGGAAAATAATTCGGACCACTCTGCCTTTTAGGCCTTTGCCTTTTTATAGAACTGAGTAATGTTTTGGGGAAACATTACATGGTATTTGTGTTATAATACTGTATTTGTAAGGTGGGTATTTCTGTTTTTTTAATGCTAATTTATGACATCACTTAATATTTTGGTTTATCCCATCCCTCATCCTGACATTTCGCTCCATGCCGGCTGCAAAGCCAGTGAAACTATATACACACACGTGTGCTCAGGGAACATTCTGGTATACAGAGTAGTTTGTTCTGTCCATTTACTGCAGTGCGTGTGAGTTACCAGCTGTAGAATGATTCGGTGTCTGAGCACTAGATGGGTTTTGAATTGTCTCGCGGCGTTAAGAATGGCATCTAGCGGGATGGCATTTTAATACAGCCCCGCAGTTTGGAATAGAAGTGTGACAGATTCTCTCTCTGTGGCTGAATGTTGAGATATCGGCCTGTTTCCGATACTGTGTGTGACGCGCGGGGGCCTGTCGTGCAGGGGGCCTGTCATGCGGCTCTGTGCTGCCCCCGACAGGCCGTGTCCGTCAAGACACCACGGCTGGAGCTAATTAGCAGAGTGCAGACGCTTAGCTCGGCATATGTGAGAGGTAAGCAGAACAGCGTTAACCACATGGGGAAAATCAGTCAATAAAATAAATAAAAATGACAATTAGAGCTGATATTTGCAAAAGCTGGAGCCACATCGTAGTGCAATCCTCACCGAAAACAATGAACAATTAAAAGAAATAGGTTTAATCGGCCTGAATGGAAAAGCAATTTTGCCTTGTTTAGAAAAAAGGTGATTTGCTATCCATGATTTTATCCTAAGGTGATAGACGTGGCTTCGTAACACCTCAGTGATTCACATATTTGCAGACAATCTGTAGTGACTTTGAATGTGAATTGTTTATATATCAAAAAAATAGCTGTAATTAAATGCACTTCCTGTTGAAAATACAGTTCTTTATTTTATATGTTAGCACTGACTGATGGCTTATTTAGTAGATGGGCAGCTACATGACCTGTGCACATCCATCCATCCATCCATCCATTCATCCATCTATGCATCTTCTGGTCTGATATCCTGTGTGGGTCGCAGGGTTGTGGAGACTGTGTTTGATTTTTTGCTCAGGCTTCCCTTTCACCAGACATGCTGTGCTGTTTCTCTGTTAGAATCTAGTTTGCCCATTGGCTAACAGTCATCTCTGAAACCACAGACCTGTGCAATGGTCAAAGCTGTGTCCTCTTTATCCTTCTGCTGCAGTAATGCTGCAAATTTATTTTGTTTGTTCTTTTTTGTCGGGAACAGACACTCACCAACAAGCACGTCAAGCTGCCCTCCTCGACGTCCCACCCAAGCCGCAGAAAAGCTGTTCGGTGGCTTCCTATAGTTCAGATAGTTCCCATAACCTTCATCGACGTGCCTCCAAATAAAATCTGTGCATCCAGCTTTTCATTATAATGAAATCTGGGAGCTGAATGATGTGTTTTGAGGGTGTTCATCTCAGTCTGACTGTAATAAAACCCAAATCATTGCTTGACGTGAGGTCAAATGAAGGGTGAATGATCGACTTGCCATGCTTTCCTGACCAGTATATGAATTTTCATTAGAGCGGCGCACTTTATCAAAGCAGACAGCAAAGTGGGAAGTCTGGAAAACTGCTGCTTCTGGCCGGCTCTTCTTGTTACGTAACATCTCCTGTATAGCGACTCCTGTCTTTATCTGTAAAGGCTTTGGCTGTGAATCATTCAGCTTTTCATGTCTGGCTGGGTGTCCATCTGCATCCAGAGATTGGCGGCAGTGTTTATTGTTTTGGGGGCAGAGACCAACATTCGACAGGGTGGCCACTTTATTAGGCATACCTTGTTAGTACCAGGTTGGACCCCTTTTGCCTGCAGAACTGCCTTAATTTTGTTATGCCATGGGTTCAACAAGATGCTCGAAACATTCTTCAATGATTTTGTCATTACAGCATCACGCAGTCACTACAGATTTGTCATCTGCACTGTCATGATGAGAATGTCCCACTCCACCGCATCCCATAGGTGATCTGTTGGATTGAGATTTGGTTGCTGTGGAGGCCATTTGGGTACAGAGAACTCAGAACTCATTGTGTTCAAGAAGAAGCAGCTTGAGATGACATGAGCTTTGAGACATGGCACGTTATTGTTAGGGATTGGCTCCTCATTTTTTTAGTTCTGATCCGATTCCGATACTGCTGATATCAGTGCAGATTCCGACACAAGAGCTCTTTTTACTCTTATATTTTAATATAATAAATATGTATTTATACTTTAAATATTATTATTTTGAAGCTAGTAAATACAGATGAAAAAAATAATGGCAAAAAAAATGTAATTAGGTCACTAGTTTGTACCACCACTTGTATCCACCTCATTTGTACACCTTGTTTTAAGCATTTTTGAGGCCTTTTGAGTTCAGTCTGAATATTTTGCAAGCATGGATATGCAAGCGGGAAATACTCCACAATTCTTCTCCCACTGCCAGCGGCATCACTTGCACTTCCTTGCGATAGCAGCCCCTCGTGTATCACAAGCTGTAGTGAGAGCGCAGAACAGCCCAAGCTAGCGACTCCCAAATCATACATTGCTTTTTTTCATATTGCTCACGTTGTCTCACGCAGTTGCATGTGCTTTGTTTAGTGGGATTTTCCGCTACTCCCATCTCTCAAAGATTGTATTTACAAAGATTGCAAGTTGCTGCCACTAGTTGCTGTTAAAAGCTTAAAATACTTGCAGATAGTCACCCTCTTACAGTATCTGATGTTCTTACACTCCCCGTACTGTGAAGGGTACGCGCATGACGTCATAGCACTGTGGAAGTCACTGTGCTCACACCCACTGAGTAGCAAAAAAAGTGGCATTGATAGGGTTCAGCTTGAATGATTCAAAAAACAAATCTAAAATGGGAAAGAATGTTGTGCAATTGACTGTACAAATAGATTTAATACCAAACAGGAGCTATCTTTTTAGAGACTGCCAAAATCTAAATAAGCAAGTATCACATGTGGATCGGTCACATATGGCCAATACCCGATCCGTCAAATAGGTTGGAATATTGGATTGGTGCATCTCTAGTTATTGTGCTGGAAGTAGCCTGAAATGTTGATATAAGGCAGGATGGATCCATGCTTTTATCTTGTTTACGCAATTCTGACCCTACAATCTAAATGTCACTCATCTGACCAGACAAAATGTTTTTAAAATTCCATTGTCCAGTTTTGGTGAGCCTGTGCCCACTGTAGCCTCAGTTTCCTGCTATAAGCTGATAGAGTAGCACCTGGTGTGGTCTCCTGCTGCTGTAGCCCATCTGCTTCAAGGTTCGACGTGTTCAGAGATGCTCTTCTGCATACCTTGATTGTAATGAGGGGTTATTTGTGTTACTGTTGTCTTTCTATCAGCTTGAACCAGTCTGCCCAGTCTTCTCTGACCTCTGCCATCAACAAGGCATTTTCTCCCAGAGAACCGCCGCTCACTGGATGTTTTTTTCTTTTTAAGCCCATTCTCTGTAAACGCTAGAGATGCATGAGAATCATACTAGATCAGCAGTTTCTCTAATACTCATAACAGTGCGACTGGAATCAACAACCATGTCATATTCAAAGTCATTTTAACTCACCTTTCTTCCCCATACTGGTATTTCATGTAAACATCAGCTGAAGTTCCTGACCTGTATCTGCTTAATGTTTTTTATATTGTGCAACTGACATGTAATTGCCAGATTAGATATCTGCTTCAACGAACAATTGAATAGGTTGTACCTAATAAAGTGACCAGTGAGTGTATATTAGTTTTCAGCTGACCCTTTATATATAGATTGTTTCCCAGAAACTGAAGGAAATGAAAGGTCAAAGGTGACAGGCACGTGTGCCATTATACAGAATTACTGTAGTATTAAAAACGTTTTGGGGGGCATCTGTTGAAATGCAAATTAGGAAACTATATGAGGCAATTCTGATGCAGACTAGGGGAATTGGGGGAATACGAATCATGCGATATTTTCTTCAGGGATTACACTGTGTTACAGGGAAAAGATCTGATGCCAGTGCAATAATTAATTTACCTGCATACAAGATGAACAAGATGCAAGCATGAAAACATACATAGACACCCATGAGCGCATGTGCATGGTGGAAAATGTGTTCACAAACACACACAGAGCGGGTATGAAGCAATGGGGTTAACCTAAGCTGCCGGTAGGGGGCTCATTGTACTGACAGTCATAAATATTGCTAGGCAGGTCAGTAAGTCAACACGTCTTTTTCCCAGGGGTAGTAGGGGGGCAGGGGGGAGTGGGTTTATCCGCAGGTTCCCAGAGAGGCTCCTAATAACCATGCGTCATAGAGGTGTGGCCTGGTGTTGTGGGTTGTGCCTGGTAAGGGTCCGGCTTGCAGATGGGTCCTGTAAGCCCACCTGTGTCATAGGGACCCATCCCCCGGCTAGGTGGTCTTTCAGTTATATCCTCATTCCTCTGCATCTAGAATCCAACTGTCCCATGTTCAACACACAACCGGGTGCCTTTGCAAAAACCAGCTCAACATCTAAGTTCTTATGAGACCCTGGTCTGCACTGCCCAAAGTCTACCAAAGGGGGCACCAAAGAAGCGGAAATGCAGGAGATAATACCTGGTGGTATCAACATCATAGTGATTTTGCAGTTTTAATTCTACGGAGCCTCTTAGGTCTCATGGTTGAACAAAACATTTTCTCGTAGTAATTTGTTCTCTCAAGTTACTGATTCATACTTTTGAGTTAGTAAATAGTGCTCTTGCGTTAGTAAATTATGCTCTCAAATGAGTAAATTGTGCGCTCAAGTCAGTAATTCATACTCTTGAGTTACTAATTGGTGATTAATTCGAGGGATCGAATTACTAACTCGAAAGCATGATTTACTAACTCAAGAGTGGGAATTACTAATTTGAGAATATGAATTACTAACTCGCATGCATGAATTACTAACTCGAATGCACAAATAACTAACACGGAGAGCTCAAATTACTGCAAGATAATATTTTTCTTTACCAAGACACATAAGGGGCTCTGTAGAATTCCTCATCTGCCTGTGCATGATTAGGAAAACAAACCAAATAACCTATTCTAATCATCATTCAACTGGCGTGTATTAAACTGGCACGCTGGGCAGTCATTTTACACATTATAGCTATTTTATTGTCTTACAACTTTGTATGTCATGTGACTATTTTGGTCTGGAGCATCCAGGAACTTTCAAGTCAGCGGTGTGGGAACATTTTGGTTATGGAGTGTAATATTTTATTTTTAAATTATCTGAATCTGCTATACATGGTTTTGCTATATGTCTGTTCTGTGTAAGTACATTGAGAACAAGGGAAAAAACAAAGGCAAATTTTTTGTATGTGGAAACGTACTTGGCCAATAAAACTGACTCTGATTTTATTGTTTATGTAGCTATTTTATCCATCCATCCATCCATTATCTGCCGGTTATCCGGGGTTTGGGTCGTGGGGGTAGCAGCTTCAGGAGAGATACCCAGACCTCCCTCTCCCCAGCTACCTCTACCAGCTTCTTGGGGGGGACGCCGAGGCGTTCCCAGGCCAGCCGAGAGACATAATTCCTCCAGCGAGAACTGGGTCTGCCCCGGGGCCTCTTCCCTGCATTTTCTCTTATTGTCACCCCCCTCCAAAAAAAAAAGTAAATAAAGCCAAATTATGAACCGACCTGTGGCTCAAAAATTGTGCTCTGGACTGAATCATTATACACCTAATGACTGTCGTAGCTAAAGAAAAAGGTGTCTTGCATGAACAAAGAAGCTATTGGAAATCTCTCTCTTAGGAGTCGCACTATTCCACAGGACAGGATTCCTGGAATTACTGATCCAACTTCTGAAAGGACAGCAATGCTCAAATACAACTGTGCCAGCTTAATCGCATATTTTGCAGCTTTCTCTCTGAAGCCTAGCAGAGAGCTCGTTTGGATCTCGGAATACCGATCTCTGGAGTATCTTGAAGAAGCCTCACTTTATTTACACTGCAGTCATCACAGTGCTCTTTGAAACAAGATTACTGTCCATTACCATCTCAGTCCCTGACCTCCACCGACATCTGTGGTCAAATTTGTCATGTGACTCCTTGGTATGTCTACATTCATTTTTGAGTCTCTTCTATCTTCTTTTTCGTGCATGCTGTTCATCCTTTTGATAGCAATTTGAGAAGAAATTATTCACACAACAAAGCCACTTAAATGGCTAAAAATTGGCGTTTCTTCTAAGGAATGAATATTGCTTGTGTCAGCAGCAGAATTTTCCCATGAGGCAGTGTTGTTCTGATTGTGTTTTTTTAATTAGTTTTATTTATTGTTTTTTTTTTTTTGGGGGGGGGGGTGTTGCGGATGATGAATCTTTACTCTAATTCCAAAATGTTACGATGCAGTGATTGAAAATTTATCTCAGTCGTCTCACAAATTGAAGGACTTATTGCAATAAGCAGAAGACGATCTGCAGGTGTCTGTATTAAGGAACCACAAGTCTCATGTCTCAGGGAGCCGCAGGGCACGAGTCCTGCCATTTAGGGGAATGGCAGCATGTTGACGTGTGTCGAATAGTCGAGCGCCTTCGCTCTGTCCATGACGAGTCTTTTTTCTCACAGCCATAATCGAAGCCATACTTTACTTATAAATGAGCAGGCGAACATAATTACAAGGAAGTGTTGACGTCCTGCTGTGAGGCAGCGTGCGCGTGTGTGCATGAACGGTCCTCGTTCACTCCTGTCCATTTCCTGTCTGTTTGGAAGCCGCAGAATAGATGCGTCTTCATTCCCACCAATTAAAACCACCTTTGTGAAGAAAGTTAAGACCCGTAAACCTTTGCTGTCTGTCTCACATGGGCCCACCAGCATACAGCATAGAGGTTCTTCACCAGCTGCCTGGTGATGGCTGGATCATGCAGAATCTCCAGAGGTCCTGGAGCTGGATGCTTCAGCTGAAGGATGCAGATTCCAAACTGGAAATTTCTGTTTAAGTCCTTGTGAACCTGCAACTCTTGTAAATTATAGCCAATAGAATCTGTCTGCCCAGCAACTGAGTTAAGTAATGAATGTCTTCTCCCTGGTGCATTCCGATCCTATTGGTCGGGTTATTAAAGCTGTTCATCCTGTGATGCTGACAGTCCATCTTAGTCCTTCTCTGTCTCCCGCAGAAATGCATGAAGTTCAACATGGAGGCGCCCATCTGGTCCTCCAAGCAGCGTATCCTGTGTACTCTGAATCAGAGCCTGAAGGACGTGCTGAACTACGGCCTGTTCCAGCCCGCCTACAACAGCAAGGCCGGCAAGTTCCTGGATGAGGAGCGGCTGCTGAAGGAGTACCCTCTGCCAGCCATCGCCCCTGTGCCCTACCTGGAGGTAAGAGGCAAAGCATTGCTGCCCCCTGTGGAAGGGAGGACCACAAAGCCAAGAGGCAATGGCAGATCTTCACATTCTGGAGTATTTAGGGTTAAGGGCGATATGATTATTTGGCTGGCTTTGGGATTCAACACAGAATCTCTATCATGCTCAGCTACACACCTGCACATTGTCCCTCTCATGTGTGGGATGTAGGGGACCAGTGGTGACATGATTATTCAGCCTGCCACTGGATTCAAACCCATGACTGTCCGGACACAGGTGCAGATCACTGACTTACTGAGTTACTCACCATCTCGCTGAGATTGTCTTGGTCTCTGATACATTGTGGTCCTTATATAGATAATATACAGATAATTCGACTTGGTTCTAAACTGTACAATATCGTTTTGTTACAGCACTTTAGGTCAGTATTACATTTATTTCAGGGTGTTTTATTTATTTTTTTTATTTTTTGTGTGTGGGACTCATCTATTTGAATGAAGTAGAGACTGTCTGGCCATTTGAAAATATTTGTTTTGTAGTGCACTAAAAATTTTACTTTCTTATCCTACCGTTTATTATGTGAAGTTCTGAATAAAATTTTTGTGCAAATAATTTGGGTTGTCGGATGTCCTTTTACATCCCCGACCAGCTCAAAGAGGTTATTGTTGTTAAGCAGGATTAGCTGTCAGCCTCACTCCAGACCTTTGGAGCTGGCAGGTGCAGAAGCAGCTTTTTTGTGAAAAATGCTAGAGCCACATTCTGCCTGCAGCCCGACTCACCGAAGTGTCACAGGAGTCACTAATAATGGCAGTTAGCAGCAGTAGCAGGGTTTGTTTCCATCACTCTGATTCTGGGCAATGGGCAGCTGCTTTTCCCGAACATCAGTCAGGGAGCCACTTACCGGATCAGGTTCCCCGTTCGAGGGCCGTCCTTCTCGGTTTCCGCCGTGGAGTGCGCGAGTGATGGGGCAGGTGGCGGAGCCCCCTCTGGCCACATCTGCCTGCCTGGACACATTAGGCCTTCAGTGGCTGCTGCCTTCCCGTTGATGCTGCTGCTGTCCCACTGCTTGCTGCCACCTGATGTTCTGATGATCTCCATCATGCAACTGGCGTGACACCAAATGAATTCTGGCTTTGAATATCACAGCATGTTCATTTATCTATCTAGCCATCTTTTAACCACTCGCCCTGGTAGGGTTGGGGGGGTGAGCATTTATCCAACTGGGATATTCCAGTTCACTCCAGTACTCCGAAGTAGTGATAGTGTGTCATTGTGTGTGTGTGTGTGTGTGTGTGTATGTCCTGCCATGTTGCCTATGTTTTCTGTGCTCCAGGTCCCCCTGCAACCCCGCACTGGACAAGGGGTTTGGAGATGGATGCATGGATGGATGGATGGCTGGTCATTAATGTGCCTTTATTGCCGGATGAGTAGCCCTGGTGTTCTTTAATGGGTAGCAGTGAGCTCTGTTATTTGCTATGAAGCAAACAGCCTGTTTCATGTTGCTGTGCAGGGAATGGATGCTTGTGGCCTCTTGGGGCAGAAGGCTCTGCTGTTTCAGGATGCAGTGGTTAGAAAGCTCTGTTTCCCATAGACTGGCTTTGATTCACCACGTGGCCAAAAGTACGTGGACAGTGACGAACAGCCCTAGGTGTTAGTTGTCCTCCAGCAGGCTTTACTGCCGGAACTATGCAGCCGGACAGGTAGAGTTCTCCTGGCAGCCGGGAAACCTGGATCCATCCCTCAGACTGCCAGATGGCGAGACGTGATTCATCGCTCCGAAAAGTCCGCTTGGCCATGGAGACTCACCTCAGAAAGCTCCCGAAGAAGAAGAGCTCTCGCCCCGATGTACCTTAGAACTTGCTTGTGAGCGTTGAGACTGAGGATGGGTGATTTTCCCACACTGTGCCCTTTAGCGGTCGCCAGTCCCACTCTGTGAGCTGGTGCCACTATACAGCTGAGCTCTTGACGCTTCCAGACATTTCCACTTCACAATAACAGCACTCACGGTCGACCGGGGCAACTCTAGCACTGCACAAATTTGACTGTTTGACTTGTGGACTTGTGGCTGACAACCAATGATGGCGCCGCACTGAAAGTCGCTGAACTCTTCGCTACGAGCCGTCCCACTGCCTGTAATTTGGACATGAAGAGTGCATGGCTATGCCCTTGATTTTATGCATGTGTTAGCAATGGATGTGGATGCAACAGCTGAATGCACAAATTGCTATTGCTGTCCGCAGACTTTTGGCCACGTAGCGTATTTATGAGGCACGTCCCATCTGCCTCATTCCTTGATTTTTGCTTACAGAAATACTGATATGTAATCGCACTGAAGTGCTCGGTCCGCCATGACAGCTCCTCAGTCCATCCTGCTTATCCACTGTGACCACGTGTGCTCTTTTCAGTGTGGTGGATGATTGATGTCACTCCCTGCAAATCTCACACTTGGTCCACCTGTTGTGATTTCTTGCGGGTGCCATGCGGGTGATCTGTGTAGTAGACCACTTTTAAAATTTCTCCATATACAACACAGTATAGTAAGGACAGGGCAGGGGGGGTTAAGCAACCAGACTAGGGCCATCGTCCAGTGACTGATCGTGTCAACCCCCGGAACACACGACCAGACCTTCATCTCTATTACTTCCTCCCATCCCAAAACCCCATAGTTCTGGTTGTCGTTTTCCCCAGTGAAGGTCTTACGACAGACTGCAGTGAGGCATAGTCTGGAAAACATTCAGGTGGCCATGAACTTACTTCCCCTTCGTCTGCAATGTGCCCATCAGCAGTAATTTGTTGCTATTATTTTGTGTATGTGGCTGACCAGAGCTGCCGCTCTGTTTGTCCCTCCACAGTTCCGGTACAAGCGGCGTGTGTACACCCAGACCCACCTGGATGATAAGCAGCTGGCTAAGCTTCACACCAAGGTAAGGGAACAGGGAGCTCCAACACAGCCGTCTCCTCTCTGGCAGCCTGTTTACGGCGGTATGTTGTGAAAGGAGTTGGGTGGAGCCTCGCTTTGCCGTGGAAATTGAATTCTAACAGCTTAATTAGCCTTTTTGAGGTTGTGGCAGCTCATTGTGTAAAGGATTTTTAAGACACACCGAGCCGGTTGTGTGTGCGTGATGTGTGCGTGGCATAGGTGTGTCGTACGTTCACGTTCTGGGCAGCCCGCTTCCCCACACTAGGAAGGTGGCTGGTTCAGAGAGTGTATCTTTCGAGATTTTCAGTGGCATCCCAGCAGCGGTGTGGCAGGGCAGGGGGTTTCAACTTGGTGGCCATGTCTGCTATCTGAGAGCCTGTGCTGCAGTGTGGATCTGTCCAAAAAAACTGCAGTCTCTCCAGCTCACAATGAAGCGACTGGCAGCATGAAGATGCACAAATGGGCCTGCAGGGGGCAGCAGCACCTCCATTCAGGGGTCACCAGGTTGTTCAGTTTGCGTTCTTAGAATGACTCTCACTTTTTTTTCCTAGAGCATGTGACGGGAAGAGGGATGGCCAGTATTAGAATTGGTACTATAGGAATTTTATTACCATATTATTGGTTTATGATCAGCCATACTCATCTGTGTTAGCAGGACCCTGCTTTTTCAATGATACTGCAAACTAACCAAATCTATAAACTGGTTTTAGGATTACGTTACTTTATTTAGGGTGCTTGTCAGTGTGGAATTTGTATAAATTTGTGTTGGAAAATCCATGTTTGAGTGTTAGGAAGGTTCCAGAGGCTCTTCAGTCATGTTGAATCATCCAGCTGCTTCAGTGGAGCAGGTAGAAATTTGAAATCCTTGATGCTTTTTTTGGATAAATGTGCTAAGAAGATTGATATTCCTTCTGGGTTCTCCTCCCAAAGCTTTGTCCTGTACCTCTCTGCATTCGCCCGCGCGTCCTGTAATCTCTGCCGGCTTCACATCAGTCGCTCTCTCGTTGCGCCTTCATCTCCCGAGCTCCCAGGTTCGGCACTGAGCCGCCTCTTGCGTCGTGCTTGTCGAGATAAACGGGGGAAACCTGGAACGCCGCCGCTGGCGCCGGGTACCTGCGTCCCACAGGGAGCAGAGTGTCGAGCTGAGAAGCCTCTTTAGCTCCCCCTCCTGGCACTAGGGATGCGGCTTTGGAGCACCGGTGTTCCGGCTCACTGAGGGAGGTTCTCCAGTGTTCCAACTCACTGAGGGAGGTTCTCGTTAAGAAGTAACTTTCAGTGCGAGCCATTATGAATAATTACCATATTCTCAAGTGAATCGCGTTCCTGGGATTAAAGGAGGCTTACAGCTCAAGAGACACGCCGCGAGTTCTCAAGCGGGAGAATCTCCAGGGTGCCAGGTGCAGAGTTTTTAATTAAAGGACGTCTGGACACTTGCCAGCTGGGGGTGCCGTTTGTATGTGTGTGAGGCCGGCTGTGGCAAGGGGGTGATCGGGAGACCTGTGCACAGGATCCTAAATCTTTACCCAAAAAAAGTAATTCAGCAGGGTGACCAATCAGAGCCATGCTTGAACCCCAGGGGCGTGTCTTCTCCAGGAAGCCCATATCATTTGTTCACTTCCCTGCATATGCTCTTTAATGATATGCATCAGGTGTGTGGATTATGGCGGGTGGGTGTCAGGACAGCTGCTTATTCGCTCACCCGAACTGGGTTTTGTTCCTAATGTCATAAAACCAGGTTTGGACCTTTCTGCCAGATCGATGAATACACTATGGTGCATGCCTTTCTGCCAGATCGATGAGTACACTATGGTGCATGCCTTTCTACCAGATCGATGAGTACACTATGGTGCATGCCTTTTTGC
>JAABNX020000001.1:6670956-6710583 GCA_015163995.2 Mormyrus lacerda
TGTGTGTGTGTGTGTGTGTGTGTGTGTGTGTTTGTGTGTGTGTGTGTGTGTGCGCGTGGTAAGAGGGTTATCAGCAGCCTTGGTTTTGCATGTATGTTCTTTTTCACCTGAAGGGGTCGTAACGGCACACTGACAGGTCTGGGATCTGGGAACCTGTGGAAGCAGCTTATTGGTCAGCTGGAATCCCCTTCCTACCCAGCAGTGCAGAACTGCCGTCCGCTCAACTGTCAGGCATAACGTCCTCCCCATAGCCCTCTACCTACTGGATGAATGACCCTCCCACCGCACACACTCCCCTAGCGTGTGTGTACATAGCCATGTTCTGCACATGCATCCGATTCCTGGTGCTGCTCCAGAGCCAGTGGCCGTGGCACTCGGTAATTACCAGAGCCCCGCTGAGGCTGCGGGGAATCCTGCGATTGCCACACGGGGGCGATGTATGCTTAGTGTGAGCCCACACGTGTGATTGGCTTGCACGCTCACTCACACACATCAAGTGTGTTCACATTTTAGAGGCACCCGGGCAGATTAGAGATGTACTGGGGAGCAAGCAGGGAATTACGGGGGTGTTGGCCTGAGTGGTGCGAAGGAGAATGACGGGAGAACATGATGTTCGGGTGTGAGGAGGTTCAGAGAGATGCATGACAAGTGGGAGCTGCCCCGACCTGTGGGTGCACAGTACTCAGTAGTCGGCACTCAGTAATTGGTACACAGTACTCATCCCGTCCACTTGGATGCCCAGCCCCACTCCCTAGGCTACTGAATGGAATTCTGATGTCTCTCCACGCGCGCTGAGCAGTGGGGTCTGTGTGTGTGCGCTCACTGCCTCCAAAGCCCCTCCAGCCTCTCCCCCACCCTGCCATCGCCCCACCCTGCCTCTCCCTCTCCCTGTCTCTCTTCCCCTCTCTCTCTCTCTCGCACACTCCCTGCGTCCGGATCCAGCCGCATCGCTCGCTGCGTCTCGGGCTGCGCGCGCTGCCCGGCTTAGAGCGAAGCCGCTGAGGCTAGCGGATGGGGCTGGGGGGGCCGGGCACGTCCCTGTGCGGCCAGCACTCCGCTCCTGGGACTCTGCGCCATGGGCTCTGCTCTGGGCAGGAGAGAGACTCTGGACAGGAAGGACAAGAAGCTCAGGAGGGACAGGAAGGCCAGAGCTAATAGTAAGGTACCCCACTGGCTGCGCCGCCACCGCCACTGCATGCATGCGACCGCGGGAGGCAGCCACCCCCGCAATCTAAATGGGATTCTCCGCGCACGAGTCTGAGCATGGGGACCCCCCCTGCCCACCGTCGCAGGACCATGCTCCAGCCGCCGTCCACCGCCGACGTCTTCCCGGCGTTATCGTCTCACGGTGTCAGACAGGAGCTGCGGGTCTGGTGCCATCTCAAATGTGGGATTTCGTGTTTTGGGGGCAGGGGGTTTACTAGGCTCTGCATGAGAGACACGAGGGCAGAGTGGCGTGAGAGACAGGGAGTGTGTGAGAGTGCTGAGGCACCGTGTGACTGCATGATGGGGGCTGCACTGGGGGGAGAGACCTACACACAAACACACAAAGGTATATATGCACCCACACATACACACACACAGACATACAGACATTCACAGGCATGCACACACTCACACACTTACTGACTTACTGATAGAGACATACAGGCATACACATATACACAGACATGTACAGTACACACACACAGACATACAGACATTCACAGCATCTATACACATACATATACATACACACAGACATACAGATATGCACAGGTATACACACATATACACATAGACACACACAGACACATAGAGACATACTGGCATACACACACCCCGACATACATGCATGCAAATACACATAAACACACACACAGACTCTCACACACTCTCTCTGTCTCACGCCACTCTGCCCCCATATCTCTCATGCAGAGCCCAGTACACACAGACACATGCACATGCACACAGACGTAAACATAAACACAAACAGCAAAATCAAACACACACACACACATGCATATGCAGACAAATACATACATACACACTCATAGACACACATGCCCCAAAACACATAAACATACACACATACACAGGCACACACACACACACACACAAACTCACAAACACACACAAGCTCACACACCTTTATGTGCAGGTGTTTCTGCAGTTTCACATGACCAAACCCACATCTGTTACGATTTTTCTTTCCATGCATGCTTGCCAATTGCGTTCTTTAATTAGCGTTGCGTGTATTCAGCGTTGGTTGCCAGGTTCCCGCCCGGCCCGGCCCCCCCACAGTGTGGGTGGAGGGAGCTCATTACAGCGTCTGTCACACCAACGGCTCTGCGCTGCATCTCTGTCCGGCGTGATCATGGGCTCTGCCAGTGACCTGTGGCTGCCGTGCGACGCATGCAGATGATATGGCTCAGTAGGGGGCAGATCGTCGTCCCCGCTTTAAACAGTGCCATGCGGGTGGTCTGTTATGATGTGCGAAAAGCCCCACACAGTTATTAACTGCAGGGTTATGAAGTGGGGGCAGGGTAAACGGGTGCTTGCATCACGAAAGGTTTTCATGCAGGCGCCCAAGACAACCCGGGGTCCTCGGGAGGGTCAGATGGTAAAACATGAAAAAAATCACGGGTGTTTCTTAATATACGTACTTGGCTGTACTTGTCTTCTCATGTACCCGTTGTACATCATCTTCCATTGCCGAAGACCAGCTCTAATACTAAGAGCAGAAGTGCCAAACAAGTCCAATCCCATGATTCATTGCACCTGAAGACTTGCCTTACCAAGACTGTGTGGATGGTCTTTGAGTTCTTGTATTGAGAGACACCGCATTTTACCTGGAGGAAACATGGTGAGACAGACCCATGCGGTCAGCTGACTCGTGCTGGGATGGACAGTGTGGGTCCTGCCCACTGCCGCCTTTTTAGTTATCGTTAACCTTTAGACATCCTTTACATTTCGACACATGCTGTACGTGACAGGGTTATGACATGAGTTTGAGGCTATCTGTCATGAGGGGCGTCTGTGGTAGTGGCCTGGGTATGAAATGGCATTGACAGTTAGAAGGTTACAGAAGAGGACTTGACCGGCAGGTAAGATGCATCTTTTAATAAGATAAGATTTTATTGGCCCTCCCACCCCCTAAAGGGGGACATTTCAGGCTGGGCAAGTGACTTGCTGTGGACTCCTCCCAAGCACTGTGTCCTAGTGGAACGTCCCTTAGGAATATTTCCTGTACTGCTCTGGAGCTGCGAATAAGTGTGTGCAAGCTGGAGCAGATATCATACCACTTTAATCCTTTGACCGGCTGCCTTATATTAAACATGACTGAACTGCAAGAATCAGGAAGCATCCAAAACAAGGTACTCAGCCTCAGCGAGAAGGTCACCTCCATCAGCCTGGGAACAATCAGAGCTGGGGAAGATGAACAGAGAACAGCAACACAGTAGAAGGTCATTAATGGTTCACCCAGTCTGTCGACAAGGCTGACAATGAACCCGTGTGCTACAAATCCATAACTGGGTGTACTCTTGGACCATGCACTTTCGGTCGGACACTTGAACCACCAAACTGCAACTCCTATTTGTGTGGCCAGTGGATTGTTGGTCAATGACCTGGATTTCTTTTTGGAGAACACTCAAATTCAAATCCTTGGGAAGATACTTTGGTTGTACCCTTGATCCTGGTTCTTTACCTTAACTGCTTTGTTGGGTATCCAGGTGTTCAGTTCTGTGTGAAGGCAGTTGCTGATCACATAGACAAGGTCTTATGGTACAGAGAGCTGCTGTTTCTGGAGCCACATGGAACTCAGTAGAAAACAACAAGCAGGTGTCAGCGGGGTCACCCTGGCTCTGCTGTTGGATGCCACTGGTGGCCTGGTGCGCCTCGGGGAGAGTGGAAACCCCACCCCCTCGTTTGTTTACCTGTGCCAATTTCCAGACTCTTCCCTGACCAAAGTAGGCTTACCGGGCTCTCAGAGCACACACTGGCACGTGCCCCATCCCACTAGTCCCCGCTGCTGATTCAGCCGCTCCTCTCTCCAGCCCCTGACTGATGATACCGCACATTCCTGACGCTCGTTGCCCCCCCCCAGCACCACTCCCAGTACCCTGCATTGTCTCAAGCCCCAAACCAACCCCCGTCTTTGTAGCTCAGGCACATGTTTACTCTGATTCATGAGGGATGGGCTCTAGGACCACTGGACCGTCACGGGACAGAACGCAACATCTGTGGCTCCCGCTGGAAATGCAGCCGGTCCTGTCTGGTTTTTGCTCCCCCGCAGTGGCACCTGGGAAAAATTCACGCTCTGCCCTAACTTTTATAGTGCCGGCTTTGGCCTGTGGTCGCTGTGGTGGCGCATACAGATAGGCAGCTCTGTGGCTATGATTGAAGGTTAGCAGTTCAAATCCCAGGTCCGGCAGAGTGATATATGACCGTGGGGCCCCTGAGCAAGGCGCTGAACCCAAGCTGTTCCAGGGACTCTGTCTGACCCAACTCTCCTTTCTGCACTCTTACGCTGCTTTGGACCAAAAGCATCAGCTAAATAAATGTGATATACGTTCACTTATGTAACGGCTGCACTGGAGAGGATGAGGAGGCACAGAGTCAGTGTGTGTCGTGGGGGGGGGTATGTATATAATGCATTGTCCCCGCACAATGTGATAAAAACCTGTTATTTTGACATTGTGGGGGTCATTTATTCGATCACTACAAGGGATCACTACAGGATTGGGATTTTACCCATATAAATGAATGACAAGCACCCACAAACATATGAATATGTGGGTGAGCTCGTGTGAGTGGAGATGTGTGTGTGTGGTCCGGATGACCTGCTTGGTGGGACCAGCGTCCCGTCTTCACCCCATGGACAGTGGGCGTGTCCACCACACACAGAGGGGATTTGAGTCTGTGTGTCATTGTGTACCAGTGTGCCTGTGCATGCCTGCATGTACCAGAGTGTGTTTGTGTGTACCTGTGCGGGTCTGTGGTTGCCAGGGCTTGCCTATGTGTACCTGTGTGTGTCTGTGTGTGTCCCTGATTGCCCCTGTCTGCCTGTGTGTGCCTGTGTCTGCCTGTGTGTGTGCCTGTGTGTACCTGTGTGTGACCATGTTTGCCTCTCTGCCTGTGTGTGCCTGTGTTTGTCTCTCTTTGCCCGTGTGTGCCTGTGTTTGCTGGTGTCTGCCTGTGTGCGCCTGTGATTGCCTGTGTCTGCCTGTGCGTGCCTGTGTGTACCTGTGTGTGCCCATGTTTGCCTCTATCTGCCTGTGTGTCCCTGCTTGTCAGTCTGCTTTCCTTTCCCTTCTGTCCTTTTCCTTTTTTCTTACCTTACTTGGGCAGCATGGTGGGTTTTTTCAGTTTGGGCCAGTGGCTCCCTTGGTGAGCTGTCTTACCATCCTCCAGAGGTGCCTTGTGGGGCATGGAAGGCTTCCCGCAGGGTGGCTTTGGCGGGATGGTCAGCCGCAGTTCAGGAGGTCCCTGATGGATGAGCTGGCCCTTGCCCTTCATCTGTAGCCGTCTTCACAAGTGCCCGCTGGTCCTGTCTAGCCAGGCTCTCAGTCTTTTTTTTATTTGTGTTGAGGCTGAGATTAGATAAACTGTGATTCGTTTAATGGGGCCACCAGTGTCTGTGTGACTGAGGCAGGCGGCCTGATGCTCCCATATCTCTGCTCTCTTTTTAAAATGAAAATAATAATAAAATGAAGCCCCAGCTATCTTTTAGTAGAGGCAGATGGATTTGGGGGGACCCTGATGTTTCCTCTGGTGCTGTCTGTTGATCTGAAGCCCGAGCAGGGAAATGTGTCACCTCACACCGACGCGCAGATAAACGAATCGATTCTTCACGGAAATGGGGTCAGAGGTTGTTCTGGGAAAACGTGGAGGGTAGGCCTTACGGACACATCAAGCCTGTGTTGTGGAGGGGTTTCCATGGCGACAGGCTTCATTTCGATGCGTGAGGTCGTGAAGTACGGCAGGCTTTGTGTTTGAAGGAGGCTCCTGCTCAGCATGCTGACTTTCCTGTGTGGCAGCGTTTAATGCCCTCCTCTGAGGAGAGAAAAAGAACACACTCCATTGGCTGCGCTATTGCAATTACAAAATGCGTTTGAGCAAAGTGGCAAAGCGAGAAAAAGTCAAAGAATTGATCCTGCCAGCATTCTGTGCCCCCGTGAACATTTCGGGATAATGGTCTTGCTCTAAAGTCCAATGGGGATATGATTACTCTGCTGGCGATGGGGTTTGAACCCACGACCTTCTGGGTATCGGATCTGTAACCTACTGAGGCATGCACTGCCTGCGCATATAGGTGCTTCTTCAGCAGCCCTCTGGTCTGGGGGTTGCGGGTGATAATATCATGCCGAACCTCCCCCAGGTGATTTGTGAGCTCTGTGTTGTACCTTGCGAACATCCACTGAAGGCCTTATTGGAAGGTTCATTCCCATTTTGTACGGTTTTCCATTTGCGCATGTCGACACGTACTGTGTTTTGGGGGAGGGGGGATGCATGTGGGGCCCTCCGATTTAATGGGGTTAGTGGTCACCTGAACTGCACTGAATTCTTCGCTAATGAAGGATTTCTTTGCTTTTCCTCATGAGAATACTGCAAATACCCAATCGGCACTGAAGATTTATGTTAATGTACAGTAGATCATATCTAGTTTATATGGCTTGAAGTATGCAGTGTGTATTTTTGATACAAGTCAATGAAATGTTTTGAGTAATGTTTATCCATGATGCATTGTTAATCCTGTATAGATAGCACTTGTCTGTAAATGTATATGATTATGTTTGCGAAGTCCTTCTCAGGTCACGGTTCTTCAGTCATCTGCAGCTGTGTAGTGATTTCTGATGTGAAGCGTCTGTGGCCTTTTCTGCCGTACAGATCCTAATGAAGTCTTCTTCTGCAACATTTCACATAATTGATGTGCTTAATGGTGAATTGATGTGCTTAATGGTGAATTGATGTGCTTAATGGTGTGGCCTTTGTGAGCTGAGGGGGCTGATGAAGAGTAATGAGGGGCGGCTCGTGCAGGGGAGAGGAGAGGTGGACTGTCAGCAGGGCGGCCTTGCTGTCCTGGGGGGTGCCCATACCAGGCTGCTTGCTCCGCTCTTCCTCTGACCTGACCAGTGGGGGGGGGGGGGTCCTGTCCCTGACTTTCCTAAATAAGGCTTCTTCTGAAAAACCCTGAAAATGGAAACAGGCAGCTCCAATGTCACCTCAGAGTCCGTGCAGCCGATGCACATCTGGCCAGCTGTCAGACGTGACCAAACTAAATGTCCCTGCAGGAAAAACGGGTGCGCTGCCTTTTGAACGGCCGCCGTTTCCTGCATTCTTCATCTTTAGTGATATAAAAAAGTGGAATGTATACAGAGAAGAACTTTTTTGCTATAACTACAGAGCTAAGCGCATATCAGATTCCTCTGCCTGCTGAAAGATGAGTTTTTTTGGTTGGGTACAGATTACATCGTTTGTACTCCTGAGCCCCTAAAGCCTCGCGGATTAAGCGGCTTATTCTCTCCTCGCGGGTTGGCCGAGCCGTCCCCGCATCGCAAACACGTCTCCCGCGTGCCTCCATCCGTTTGCCCCCCCCCCTCGTTTCCATAGAGCAGCTGGAATTTCCACCATGTAATGATATTTATGATTCCTGTGATGAGGCAATGTGAGGTTTGCACCCCTCCTCATGTTTCTGTGGGTGTCCTTCAGAGCCTCCATAGTCCAAACACTCGTGGTTCAAGTGTCTTTGCACTTGTTGCCCATAGTGCAAGAGTGTGTTTGTGTATGTGTGTGTCTGTCTGTCAGGCTGAATGGACGTTCCCCACAAAGATATTAATGCAAACGCGTGTGTCTGTGCATGTGGGTTTGCATAGATCACATTTGGGGACCAAAAGTGTGGTAAAAATTGAAACTTCTTTACTGTTGGGGACATTTTTCAGGTCCCCTTTTGGATAACCTAAATTTTCTAAAAATCTGCAAATGTAAACAATAAAGTAAAAATGCCAAAAGTCTATTTTGTTTGGTTACTTGTGGTTAATGTTATAGGACTGGGCAGGGGTTAAGGGTGTCATGATTGGGATTAGGGCTTTTCCCATAGAAATGAACAGAAGGTCCCCATTTAGATAGGTACACCAAAATGTGTGTGTGTGAGTGTGTGTGTATGCCCTGTGATACCCTTGAACCCATCCAGGGTGTCCCCTGCCTCATACCCTGTGATTGGCTGGAATCCCATCCAGGTTGTCCCCTGCTTTGTACCCTGTGATTGGTTGGAATCCCATCCAGGGTGTCCCCTGCTTCGTACCCTGTGATTGGCTGGAATCCCATCCAGGGTGTACCCTGCCTCGTACCCTGTGATTGGCTGGAATCCCATCCAGGGTTTCCCCTCTCTGGTACCCTGTTCTTCCTGGGATAGTCTCTACGCTGCATCTGAGCTTAAACTGGACAGATTGTTATGGAAAACGGGGTGATTCATTATTACAGTTCTGTGCATGTGACTTGGCTTGTTGATTGATGTTTAAAGATTAATGTTTAAATGTACCCTGAAACCCTGCCTGGAATCCTCCCCACTGATTGGCTGTGCCCCCTCCTCTGTGTTGCCTGGTAACTGTTTCACTTTTCTGCTACACTGCAGCCGTGCCACACAGAGTCCCCCTGGGGGGTCCGCCTGTTATCACGCATAAGGAGGGTGTGTGAGGTCACGAGGGACTGACCCCATCTTTGAAATTGACTGGACCTGCCAAACCTGCCAAACCTGCCCTGCTCCAGGTGCAGGATAGCGGGGGTGGGGTCTGGAAGGATTTTGGGGGTCCGTTTGAAGGGGGGAAATAGAATCCATATGGCTGCTTGACTCACATGAGCTGTGTGTTTTATCTGTGTGCCTTTGTTCCCACTGGCTGATCTCTGACTGTTAGTGCTGTTTTAGGATCTGCACTAAAAGACCTGACACCGATGATTCTGTTTAAGCTGGGCTCATCCATCTATCCATCTATTCATCCATCCATCCATCCATCCATCCATCTATTCACCCATCCATTCATCCATCTATTCATCCATTTATCCATCCATCCATCTATTCATCCACCCACCCGTTCATGAATGCATGCTTCCATCCATCCATTTTCCGGCTGCTTATTATGGTCTGGGCCTTTGCTGTAATCATCATTGCTGCTCCAGCTGGGTTCTTATGGAGTTAAAATTTACAGTAAGCTTCAGACCAGCTTATCTCCTTCTTTCTCTCTCACTCTGTGCATATACTGTATATTATATATATATATATATGTAATCCTCCCGTCTGTCTCCCTCTCTTCCTCCCCCTCTCTATAGCCCCACCCTCTCTCTCTCTTTTCCCTTCTCTGTCCCTCTCTCTGTCTCTCTACCTATTTCTCCGTCTCTCTAACTCCCCCACCCTCCCACTCTTCCTCTTTCTGTCTTTCTCCCACTCTCTCTCTATCTCTTCCTCTCTCCCCCATCTCTCTCTGTCACTCTCTCCCTCTCTCTTTTTCCTCCTTTCACCCCCTTTTTCTACCTCTGTCTGTCACCACCTCTCTCTCTTTTGATTTCTCTCTTTCTTCCTCTCCCTGCTCCCTCTCTCTCTATCTCCCTCTCTCCTCACTCTTTCTCCATCTGTTTGCTTCTCTCTATATATATGTCTATCATCTCCTCTCGCTCCCTCTCTTTCCCCCCCAAGCACCCAAAGCTTTTCTGTGGTGTATGCACGCAGCCACAATGGCAAAAGGCCCCTCATCAGAAAGATCCTGATTAGCAAAAGCTTACCGGGTCTCACACACTGTCACACACTGTCACACACTGTGACACGCTGTAACTCTTAGCAGACTCATGTGCCTGAGGCAGGGACAGGGACAGCGTGAGCCCTTCTATCAGGGCCGGCCCTGACCCCGATTCGGCCGTGCCGCGCAGTCCGTGTGAAACTTCACACGCAACACCGGCTTCCGGCAGGCATGAGGTGTCTATGTGATAATCAGCACGGTGGCGAGCCAAAGAAAAAAGGAATGCAGTGTTTATGAAATGGGGAGGTGTGGAGGGTTGGGAGATGTGGAGAAGTAGGGGAGAAGTGGCGGGGGGTGGGGGGGGGCAAGGTTTGCTCAGCATTGAACTCACTCTCAGGGTCACAGGACAAATAATGCAAACGGTAGTTTCTGAGAATAAGCGTCTGGGTCACCTGAGCCCCTCTGTCAGGGCAGCTTTGCCGCCTCCTTCAGGAGTGCTGAAGGAATGGAGAGCCTTTGAGGCTGGAGCCTAACGCAGTGATGCAGGTGCACACACACGCACACACACACACACACGCACACACACAGAATCACCTGAGCGGAGCTCATTCGCCAGGTCCCTCCCTGACAGGCCCTGCACTCACGTGTTGGATGTGGCCCCCGTTTCCTAAACGGCTTTGAAATCCAGTTTGGGGGAATGTCGCCCCCCCCCCAAATTGTATTATCCCTCCAGTTTGATGTCTATCTCCTCCGCAGGTCAGACGCGCTCCATCCGCCCGAGGGAGTTTCCTCAAGCTGCCACTGGCTCCCACTCCATGTCGGTGGGCCGTACTTCTCTGCTTCCTGCCTCCAGTCGTTTTATCAAAATCAAACTGCTTAGATGGCGAGTTTAAGGGGAAGCGGCTTTGCTGTATGCAGCAGCTTCCATGAGGCCGCGGGGCATCACGACGCAGCACTGAGCCGTACCAAAGTTTGCGGCTTGTTTACCAGATCCCCGTTTGCCGTCCATGGAGTCAGGGCGCCACTTCGCACCATGAAACGGGCCGATTATCGTTCATTATGCCCAGATGGGTATCAACCCAGACAACCTGTGCTTCAGGGGGGCGGCAGACATCCTCAACCAGGTTGGAAACAGCACCTGGGGGGAGTGCACACAACCATCAGGTCCATTCTATTGGCCCCCTCCTCACTCGGAGTCGAAGTCACCCTCCAAGATGTCACCGGCTGCCGGCCAGCTATCTGTGATGTTTGGGCCGCCTGCCCCATCGCGCAGGTCACCAAAGAGGAACACACATCGGCACGTTATCAGCGGGGAAGCCCCCGAGCCACGCTCTGTGGGCAGGAACCCGCTGCCGGCCTTTATAAAGAATACATTACCCACAATGCTGTGGGGTGCAACGCTGCAGGCCGTTACCAAGGTTACAGTCACTGGAACAGGAAATAAGGTAGTCTCTGGCTGGCAGTCTAATGGGTGGTTTTATATTTGTGACGGGGTCCAAATGGATATTGGGAGGTTACGGTTCTGCTTTGAGCACTTTGTCTGGACCACATGCCTTTCAGTGCCACTACGTCCAACCGAAAAATATTTGCCAGAAGTTCGCAAGAGCTTAGGATGGACTTGTGTGGTTGTAGTCCATAACAGACGTTCAGGGGTTCCTATAAAACGTAATATATATGAAATGGCTAAATGATTTTTGGCCAACAGGTGGCATGATGGTTAAGGGCACTATGTAGCCACTGCACATGTGCGTAAAACTCTCAGACAGTAAATGTAAATCATTCCTGACAGTGCATTTCTCAGTACAAAGCTGAGATAAAAATACCCGCTTTTGTGCCGGAATGCCATGTGACGGAGTAGCTGTCGTCTTCGGCCCCGCTTACATCTCAGCAAGAGCAGTGTTTGTCATAATACCGCCGGCATCCACAGCGTCCTTGATCGTGATGGAGAAATGTTCCTGGGCTATTTTTTTTTTCCAAATCTGGCATGGGTGCGCTGCTTTGAGCTGTGCAGGAGGCAGGCATTTGTCAGACTTATTCCCACTGCCTGCGGCGGGCACTAAAGCCCCAGGGGCAGGGGAGCCGAGAGACTTTCCGGAATATGGCGGAAGCCGCACACACCCACTCGAGTGCTCGAAAGTAGGGAGTGCTGTTTGCTGCGTTTCCTGTAAAGCGATCGACACGTTTACCCAAGAGAAGAAGCGGAATGCTGAGTGGGAGTAGGACGGCGTCTCTTTGGGGTATTAAAGAAGAGCTCTGCCTTTTAGGTGAAGTGTAACTCAGAGGGTTAGGAGGCTTTGTCTGTTTTTATGGCTGTTGGTTTAAATACTGTGGCCAGCAGAGCAGTTTTCCTGTTGCCCTCAACCCCTAAATGCTGTATCGCTGTGGATAAAAGCAACTGCTAAATATATAAAATGCTTGATCCAGTACAGCTTCAGGTACTGGAAGGAGCTCAAAAGACATCATTGGGCATAATTAGCAGCTCCACCCCCTAACCCTAAACCTAACCCTAACCCTAACCCGGATGCAGTTTGTCCTCACGCTCATCACAGTTTGGAAGCAGGAGGGTTTGTAGTAGATCAAGCAGAGTCTGTGGCTTCTTAGTTTCAATTTCATGCTACATCTCAGTGATGATCCCTCCCATATCTGTTCGATCTAAATGGGGATATTAAGTAATCCGGTGCGTGTGCGGAGGCCGGCCATGTGACGGATGGGTAAACGGCTCGCCGGTCAGACCTCTACCACCCGCAGGAATGTTACACATTGCCTTCATCTTCTGTGGCTGCTTGAACAAACTAGGTTACCTATTATGGTGGCAATTACGAGACGGGAAAATTGCCCCGCGTGGTGAATGTGCTCCGTGTGGCGGAAGAAGATTTGCACCGAAATCACTCCCTAGCGGTATGAAGTGTCCCCAGGCGGGGGAGGGGGGAGGGGCAATCCCACCATTTCCCATTTATGTACAGTCACACGTGACAGAACCTGACGCTGGTCACGAGCACGCAAACACAGCCTGCCGAGCGCATGGCCATCGGGCGTCAGCCACGTGTTTTCACGGCGACACGCCGGACAAAGCCGCGGCCGGCATTGTAAGATGGGAAAAAAAACCTCGGGCCTCGTCTCGTCCTTGCCGCCTGCGTCTTCCAGGCTGCGTGCGTCGCCCGCTTAGCTGCTTAGCCACATCCCTGCGGGCAGCGCGTGGGCGGTGAGTGGGCAGGAAGCAGGCAGCAGGTACCCTGCCTGGACCGTGCTCACGGCCAAAAGCCCGTGGCCACTTTACATCCCTGCGGGGGAGCCGCTGTTGTACCGTCGAGAAGCCTGTATATCCTGCCTGTCCAGTAAACACACGCACATGTAAATGCTTAATGATTTGATATATTTGTGCTCCTAAACATCGCTGCTCATTCCCCTTCCTGTAGTAACGCGAGTGTGATTCTCCGTACGGTAACAAGTGATCGCCCGGCCTTCCCAGCCTGCCGCGTCTGCTCCCTTCCGTAAAGCGCGTCCCACGCACACACACACACACACACTCACACACGCATACAGGCGCCAGCGGCAGCCACTGCTCCTTTTGAAGACCATCACCATAACAACGGCTTCGCACGTCTCAGGGAAAAAAAACCCAGAGCAAATCTCCATCACTCCGCTCGCACGCCCGCCGAGCGAGAGAGGTTCATCGCGCGATGTCCGTCCGTCAGCGTGGAGCGAGCACTGTCTCCACCCGTGGATGGTGACCGTCTCAGGGAGGGAGGGAGGGAGGGGGTGCCAGCGACGACCGTAGGATGCTCAAGTCCCGCCGTGGCGACGCGGGGCAGAACATCGCAGCTCATGGTGAGTGCGAGGGGGTCGCCCTGCGTGCGGGGGTGCCNNNCCCCCCCCCCCCCCGACAGGGAGGAATTACATAACTTCTCTGCTGTAGTATAACGGTGGGAACGCTGATGGTTTTATTTGTGGATCCAGGTTTTTACTGAGCTCCTCATGGTCTAAGCGGAGGGTTTTTCTGTTGGTTCATTGTTCATCATCGATGATCGACACTGTGATTTTTCTTAAACAGCGATTAGGCATCAGAGCTAAAGTGCAGAAGAAGTGCAGAGTTACTGCACTTGAGGGTATCGACTGCACCATGGTCACCGATATCAGGGCTGGGATTTGTGGCTGCATAGCACGGTGGCAGAGCTAACGGCAGAGGAAAATCGCTACCTATGGGGCCAGAATAGTGGGGCAGACTGTAGGTGCTCTCCTGGGGGGTACTGCTCTTCCTCCTGCCTCTTTAAAGAGGCAGAAGAGTCAGAGACAGAGGTCTCTGGTGATGGAGTAGCACAGCGACCCCCTCTTTGATGGGCATGCTGCTTTGGTGGGTGATGAATGACTCCTGATTCCGCTCTCGCACCTTTGAAGAAGTTATTCAGCCTGGAAGACTATGGTAAAATCCCGGCTCCTTACACGGGTGTAATTGTTCTGCCAAGATGTCAGAATGGCGTCTTTGTCCCACCTCCATGGTGATCGATATCCGCTCTGATTTATTACCTCGGAAGACGAGCACAGCAATGGGTAAACTTCAGGCTGATATCATCCATGAAAAAAAACACTCTGCTCCACTGCCAATGACCTCACTAGTCTCCCATGCCTCCGATATTGGTGCCTCGAGTCGGGCACGTCCGAAGCCGCAACTCTGGCCATAATCTCACACTTCTATGTTACCCAGCCCTCCACGTATTGGCAAGTGTGAAGTGAGTTATGTGCAGGAGGGCAGCGTCACACCACACTGCATCATTCATGAGTGGAGGGCACCACGGCGACATCACCGCGATGGGGACAGACGGCTGATCAGAAACGATGTGAAAAGGCAACGCGCACTCGCCGTGGAGAGGCCCTCGAGCCGCTCGCCCTCTCCCACTTCTGCTCACGGCTCCTGCTCGCTCCTCTCGTCCCCAGGCAAACCTGAAGAAGTTCATGGAATATGTGCAGCAGAGGAATATCGAGAAGGTCTCCAAGTTCCTGGAGAAAGGGCTCGATCCTAATTTCCAGGACCCAGAGACAGGAGGTAAGGCGTCTCCCCTGAGCCGGTCGCCTCCTCCCAGCAGGGAGCTTGTTAGAGCCAGCATACAGCAGGACCCCTGGCAGCCCCTCCGGGGGTTGTCCTCTGAAACTGCGTGTCACCAACAGGGCCATCTAAACATATTTTCCTTCATCTGAGGGATGAGCTGGACTCCATGTGGATGAGGGAGACAGCAGGGTGTACTAGGCTGAGGGAGAAGGTCGTGAGGTCGTGTAATCAGGCGGATAGAGAGCGTGGTACTGTGTGAGGCTCACGCCTCCCTCCGACATGGCTTATATCAGCTGTATAATTATAAATTTATATTTCTAATTTCTATGCCCCCTGTCCCAGTGCAGTAAATGGCCCTTAATTCACGGGGCGGTACTTTCATCCACTGCTCGGTCAGCTGTATCTTTCAGTTTTTGCCACGCGTTGGGTCTAAAGTCTCCTGCTGCTTTGCGTAATTTAAGATGCGGAGATGCAGTTGAAGCTCGGCTCGCTGGACCCTGTGCCCCGCCCTGGCATCCACCCCACCCTGCCCTGCTGGGCCACTACGCCAGGGGGCAGAGAGCTTTGATGGAAGCACTCTGGTGTTTATTCACTCCTTTGTTTGAAAACTCATTAGCAACGACCTTTCGTCTCGGGGAAAAGGTCCTGCGTGGGTGGGCTGTCAGGCGGGGTGGGGAGGCCCGGTTCCGCTTGGGCCGCATCATGAGCATCGGAAGTCCTTGGGCTGAAGTAGCACTTAGTTGGAGCTGTCCAAAAACACCCAGCAGACGGGACTGTAGAGATCCCAGCCCCTCACTTCACAGCATCCGACACAGAAGCAGTGCAGGTCATCGCAGTAGACGACATGGGTGGGGGGGAAACTGGCCTCGGGTTCCACATGAGGTTCGACCAGCACTGGTCAGGTGGGGTATGTAGGGTTCATCTGATTTGCCGACTGCCTAAAACAGGGATGTAGAAGTCCTAATATGTGCGTGGGCAAAATCACAGAATGTTCACTCAGGCTTTGGTCTGGGGCTGGTTTGCCAGGGAAAGGTAGATGTTTGTGGGCTTAGCTCAGGTCGTCTTCTCTGAGGGTGAATGACGCTAATTCGTACAGAGAAGCATGCTTAAGGTTGCCCGGGCTAATCTGGTCCATTTGTTCTGCTAGGGATGGGTTTTTGTTCACAATCTTAATTCGCATATGAGTTTTACTGGATCGTTTGGGATTTCACTGGTTATGATGCGAATAAAAACCACAGAAGCATTTTAAGTAATCTAAACAACTTTTTCAGTACCTTTGTTAGGTAATGTGATGTAGGGACTCTCTGAGGTCAAGTTGGCAGCATCTCACCCCAACTCACGCAGATCCCTGGTTTATAGCTGGTTTAAACCAGTCCGAACCAGAAGAGCCATGTATCTCAGCTGCCAGCATCCTTGTCAGTGCATGTGTCGCTTTTGTTTGAAGCCCCTCCTAAACACAAGCCTTGAAGGAAGAGCACCACCGGCACAGACACCTCCGTCTCAAACGAGACCGTCGGCCAGAGACCAGCCCTGCACTGGCAAATGACGCAATTTGACATCAGCAAGCTGAAAGTCTTGTGCCTTATTTATTAAGCATTAATTAAGCTCTTTTACGGTAATCTGTGGATGTGTGGCGAATTGGTTTGGGGTTACAGGGGATATCGCCTTGTCTTTCTCTCACTGTGTGTGGAGGGGAGTGGGCTTGCACTGGTTTTATGGAGGCAGTCAGGGTGTCAAGCAGCCACAAGGTGTCAGGGTGACAGTCTCTCTCTGTGGCAGACTCCTGCCCCATGGTGAATCCGGTCTTTGCATGTATGTGCGTATGCAGAATCTCCCCTGACCATGGCAGCCCAGCTGGACGGCTGTGCAGAGCTGATCAAGGTGTTGAAGAATGGCGGCGCTCACCTGGACTTCAGGACCCGGGATGGCATAACGGCCCTGCACAAGGCTGTGAGGAGCAAGAACCACACGGCCCTCATCGTGAGTGAGATGGGCTCAAACAAATCATACAGCCCACGCAGCTCGTCTAGCTCACACAGCTGGGACAGCTCACAGAGCTCATACAGCTCACACTGCTCACACAGCTGGGACAGCTCACAGAGCTCATGCAGCTCACACTGCTTACACAGCTGGGACCGCTCACAGAGCTCATACAGCTCACACTGCTTACACAGCTGGGACCGCTCACAGAGCTCATACAGCTCACACTGCTCACACAGCTGGAACAGCTCACAGAGCTCATGCAGCTCACACTGCTTACACAGCTGGGACCGCTCACAGAGCTCATGCAGCTCACACTGCTTACACAGCTGGGACCGCTCACAGAGCTCATACAGCTCACACTACTCACACAGCTGGGACAGCTCACAGAGCTCATGCAGCTCACACTGCTCACACAGCTGGGACAGCTCACAGAGCTCATACAGCTCACACAGCTAACAGAGCTCGTACAGCTCACACTACTCACACAGCTGGGACAGCTCACAGAGCTCATACAGCTTGCACTGCTCACACAGCTGAGACAGCTCACACTGCTCACACAGCTCACAGAACTCATACAGCTCGCACTGCTCACACAGCTGAGACAGCTCATACAGCTCACACTGCTCACACAGCTCACAGAGCTCATACAGCTCACACAGATCATGCAGCTTACACAGCTGCGACAGCTCATAGAACTCATGCAGCTCCCATAGATCGTCCAGCTTACACCACTCATGCAGCTCAAGAAACATACACAGCTGGGACAGCTCACAGAGCTCATGCAGCTCACACTGCTCACACAGCTGAGACAGCTCATACAGCTCACACTGCTCACACAGCTCACAGAGCTCATACAGCTCACAGAGCTCATGCAGCTCACACAGCTGGGACCGCTCACAGAGCTCATACAGCTCACACTGCTCACACAGCTGAGACAGCTCACACTGCTCACAGAGCTCATACAGCTCGCACTGCTCACACAGCTGAGACAGCTCACACTGCTCACACAGCTCACAGAGCTCATACAGCTCACACAGATCATGCAGCTTACACAGCTGGGACAGCTCATAGAACTCATGCAGCTCCCATAGATCGTCCAGCTTACACCACTCATGCAGCTCAAGAAACATAAACAGAGGAAGAAATGCTTGGTGTGTTGTTTTTTTAGAGGTTATTAAAAAAATCAGACATTGCCTTAAAATATGCATTTTTGCCCCAGACAGGCTGAAAATGGTTTGTTTGTCCCCACTGGGTTAGGAAAACCAGACACATCAGCCTGAGCTGTCCCAGTGTCTCATCCATGGTTATACAGTGCTCTGGCCACATTCCAGTTCTGATACATGCTCTCCTGTTGCTTGGATGTAGCGACACCCCATAACATTAATGACAGCCCAGCCAATCTGTTGATGTTCCTGTCGTATCTCCTTCTTTAAACTCCCTTTCTCACTTTTTTTAGTCACATTTTTTGGTAAAACATTAGCACTGGCTGTTGCCCCAAACCCCCCCCCCCCACCTCGTTTTAACACACAATGAGGCAGACCCTCTGCCAGCGCATTTCATCTTGGAGGCGTTTGGTGCACCTGAGACCCTCAACAGCTGTGTCCCACCCACCCTCTCGCATGCCGACGGTATCCCTGTGACTCAGCTGTGCACTTAAGGATGCTCATCAGCAATTCACGCTCATTCCCTCACCCTGCATTCCCCTGTTGGGGGGTACGGGCTGTTGGGGGTACGGGCTGTTGGGGAGTACAGGCTGTTGGAGATACGGGCTGTTGGGGGTACAGGCTGTTCTGAGTATGGGCTGTTTGGGGGTACAGGCTGTTAGGGGTACAGGCTGTTGGGGAGTACAGGCTGTTGGGGGTACGGGCTGTTGGGAGTACGGGCTGTTGGGGGTACAGGCTGTTGGGGGTACGGTCTGTTTGGGGCTGTAGCTCAGCTTCAGTGTCCCTGGCAGACGCTGCTGGACCTGGGCGCGTCCCCGGACTACAAGGACAGCCGGGGCCTGAGTCCACTATACCACAGCTCCATGGTGGGGGGGGACCCTTACTGCTGCGAGCTGCTGCTGCACGACCACGCGCAGCTGGGCTGCATGGACGAGAACGGCTGGCAGGAGATCCATCAGGTAGGAGGCCAGCGGCTCGCTCCGGTGAGGGTTAGACATAAGAGATTAGGGGTTGGGCATTAGGGTTTAGTCAGGAGTTAGACATTAGGCATTAAGGGGTGGGAATTCATGGTTAGGATTTGGGGTTAAGGATTACAGGTCAAGCATTAGGGGTTTGGGGTTAGATTTTTTTGGTGATTAGGATCCAGGGGTTAGGGATTAGTCGTTATGATGTGGGAATTTGTTGTTATGTAAGACTCTAGTAGGAGCCTTTGTCTTGATGCAGCTGATGTAATACAACATAGAAGAACCATTGTGATTTAGAAATAAGATCACATGGGGGTGTTTTTTTTACGATTAATTGTGTTGCCCTAGTTAGGGTTTAGGGGTTAGTGGTTTGGGTTTTAGGGTATGAGGGGTGAATTAGTGCAGTCCAGATGAATGGCCCAGTCTTATCTACACTGAAAAGTGTTACTTCCTGTGATCTGGTGATCTCCATCCCAAGGGGCGCCCATGGAAAGCGGCTGAGAAACATGGCTAAGAATGCAACCAAGGAGACAAAACTTGGTGATGCTGAGTTCAACATTCCAGGCAGATAGGGGTCTGTGTTCAGAGAGAAACCCTGTAGGACTCCTTCAGTCCAGTGGCTGTATTTAAGAAAGGTGTGTGATTGCCAGGGTGTCCAGACCCCGCCACACAGGGCAAGATGGATGGAAGGGCCTAGTGGGCGTGGCCATGCAGATCACAGTCATCCATGTCCCCCTGAAATCCGTGTCGGACCGAGAGAAGCAGACTGGTTCACAAATAAATTAATTCACTTTTTAACAGCATTTTTCATTGTCAGGATAGGACACAATAGTTAATAGGGGAGGCATATTGAATAATGTGCCGTATAATGGAAGCTTTGATGGGCTGAGCTGCAGTATGATTTTCATTTCAGCTGTAATGCATGGGCTAAGAGTGTAAGAAAACGGAACGGCTGGGATTGTATAGGGTGCCTTTGAAAAGGAGATTATTCCTAATAATGGCTTTTCCAATGAATAGTGAGACTGCGGCTTCCAGGAGGGAAAAGGGCACCTCATACGGGACCCGTCTATGTCCCTAGTGAGAGTCAGAGAGGGCAGAGTGGGTGGCTTCATTTATAATGGAAGGCCTCCCACATGATTGACTCATATGCTGGCTTTGGGTGGGTTGGGGGGGGGACGGGGCTGACAATTACAGTCACATGGTGGCTCCGGCATGCCAGCTCACACACGCACACGCATACCCAACCCAGCTCCCAGAGGCCAAAGGTCAGAGAATGCCCATGTGCTTGTTAGTGAGCTTCCCCGGCTGCCCCGCCCATGACGCGAGCGTGTCGTCGCCCACCTGCAGGCCTGCCGCCACGGCCACGTGCAGCACCTGGAGCACCTACTGTTCTACGGGGCAGACATGAGCGCACAGAATGCGTCGGGGAACACGGCACTGCATGTCTGCGCCCTCTACAATCAGGTCGGTGAACCCCCCCCCTCTCTCATCTCTCTCTAACACTTGTGTCTCTACTTTGACCTGCTTTGACCCGTTCCCACCTCCTGACTCGGTCATGCTGTTCCTGCACACCTTTGATCGCAGCACATGCCCTGACATCCCATAACGCTGCAACCCCCCCATATCAGAAACCTCAGTGTCTCTTAATCTCCTCCCACCTGAAATATTAAGTGATGATGAATTAACATCCTCTGCTTGGCATTAACAGCTGAACTTTCTTTCCCATGCGCTCCGCTTGTTAAATTGTGTAATTAATTAGCGCTGGGCCTCGTGCCCCTGCCACCTCATGACGAGCCCCCGCCCGGTGTGCAGCTCTTCCCTCAAACGCCAGCCCCCCCCTCGGTGTCTCTGAGCGCAGAGAGTGTCTGTCAGAATATGTGGTCATTCAATATCTCTTTTGAATGCTAGTTGATTGGTGGAAATTGTCTGAATTTTTTGACAACTGTGTGAAAATGACCGTGGCAGCGCACATTACAGGAACAAAGTAGCTCTTTTTGTGATCACAGCCCATGTCCACATTCAGTTTCATGTTTTAAATCTGTTTATAATCAGCAGACGCAAGAGAACATTACCACAGTCACATGGGGGCACTGAGCCAATCAGATTGCAGGAATGCTCGTGCTTACCCTAATGCCCCTCCTCTTGCAGATCGAAGCATCACATGACCTGATTTTGCCGGTTTGGCCACTTTATGGATTCTGTGCTGGCATGGCAGTGGAGGGGCTTGGAATCTGACCTGCTTTGTTGATCCGGGCCCGATTTCGCTCCCAGTGAGGTGCGGTTCTTCTGGCTGTGTCTGCCATTCATGTCCATAACGACTGCTGACATGCTGAAGGTGGGGGAAGGGCAGGGGGGAGGCTGAGGCCCTGGCCCATGCGACCCTAGCCTACCCCCCCATCCCCCCGCATTCTCTCTGGCACGAGGAGGGAGAGTTCATGTCACAGCCCCGCTTCTGGCAGCGGGTGGTATGAGTCACACCGCTTTCCCGCTGGGTAAATATTTAGCGTTCCAAGGTAATGGTGCATGTTCACAACAATGGAAACAAGCGCAAGTCCCCACTTTGCATTTCCCCGGCAAACCATGCTAAATGCTTGCTCTTCCTGGGCCTTTGCTTTATCCTGCTGTATAAACTCTAAATGGATGTAAAAGCCCAAGTCCCAGTGAAATAGGATGTCATGCTGCCTCTTCCTCAGCCTCCAGTGTAAGAATAACTGGACACGGCTTAAACCAGTCATATCCTTCTTAAATACTCAGGGACAGATTTCATTGGTTAATCCTGCACGGGACTGAAATCCCGCCTCTCATCTGCACCATCCCTCATTGACAGGAGCAGTGATCACTGAGCATATTCGCTCTTCAGGCTTCTGCAGGGAATCCACTGTGAGGTCTGCATTCCGGAAGCGTCCCTCAAAGTCCTGGCAGCTGTTAGAGATGGCTGTTTAACTCCTGAGAGATTTCAAAGGGACAGGGCATTGTCTGAACTGCCACCCCCCCACCCCCAGAAGTGACAGCATCTGATTGGGATCATCACTATGGGGTGCATGGAGTGTTTGGGGGAAATTACTTTTTGGGAGGGGGGTGCTGCAGTGAGGAGATTGATCACGGCTCAGTGGGGGTGGGGCTAACATTATGTAAGCCATCGACCTGCCAAATCAATGGTCACTCCAGCTCTGTGAATAAACACATGGGGAGTGTAATCAGGGAGGCTGGGGGAGTGGGGGTTGGCTGTGAGCACCTCTGGGGGGGGCCCGCTTCCATCCCTCTGCCGTCTGCCGGCGGTGGCCCCCCTCTCTCCACCTGAACGTCGCGTTCGGCTGCTGTTACAGGCAGGGGAGACTGGGCCTGACTGTAAATGAGCCGAGGCATGCTGGGATACGCGGGGTGGATTCCCGGTTCTGTGCTCTCAAAGCGGCCTTTTGTCCCGTCACAGATGGAGCTGTGTCCCCAAGGCGGCGTTCCCTGCCCACTGGGCTGTAATATACCAGGCGATTATGCTCAATTTTTATACTGTGAGGGTTTCATCTCGTGGTATCTTATATAAAATTTCCGGGGGAGACTTGGCCATTACCTACACTACTCTAATGGCGGCACCGAGGATTTGCGGCACACTGGATTGTAACCGGAAGATGGTGTTATTTAAAAACATGATGAGCATCTCCCCATATGCAAAGTGATCCTTGCTTTGGGTGGCATTACCCTTTAGACCAGTAGTGCAAAATAAATTAATGCAGCCAAAGGCTCAAAGGTCAGAATGAGAATGAGGCTTGAATTTGGCCAATTTGAACTTACAAGAGCAAATATTTAACAATATGGTCCTTGTGATGTCTTTCCTGCTTAAAAATCGCTTTTGTTAAACAGCCGCTTCCGTGTAGGTTTAAGCACATGTCAGTATCTGTGTAAAGTTGCCCTGGAGTGTTTCTCAGGACACAAAGGGAAAGAAAATTGGACGCTGTGTGGAATAATTGTGGTTTTGACGACAGCTGAAGTGAACTTCAGGGCCATTCAGAGCGCCACATCTTGTGCTTTGTCTCCCCCTGGTGGACATATTGGTCTAACTGCGGATACAATACTTTTTCAACTACAGATCTAACCACGACATCTGAAGCCAAAAGAACGCTTTCATCCTGACTGAATACACTTCGGCGACTTATGACTCGTACAATGTGAACTTACTACATACACATAACATTTTTGGTTATAAAATGTCAATTGTTCAAAACTACAAATATATGTTATAGGCCTATTTGTATTTACATGTTATGTATATAGAAATATAACAAACAAACACACTTTATTTGTCATTTGCACAAGTGCAGGTACATTGGAATGCTTTTCTTCGCTGACTGATCTTGCTCTCCACAGTTTGGGGGGTGTGGCAGGGTCGGCTGGGGGTTACGGGCTTTGCTCAAGGGCCCACGCGCATGTAGCTGATCTGCCGGGGCTATCTTCTGCTAGAGATAGAGACTCAGCCCACTGAGCCACTCACCAATACCATTTTGGCAGTATGATTTATTCAGTATTTTTGTATATTCCTAAATCGCGTGACAGTTTCGCTTAAGCCTGAACTCGGAGCGGGACTCGCGCCAGCATTGGTAAGACCTGAAATTGAGATTTCAGGGGGCTAGATGCCCTCTCTGTGTCTTAGGTTACTATCCTGTCAGTCCGGCTCGGTTCGTTTCAGCACAGCGCCCTTGCCACTATGTCTCGATACTCACTTGTGCCAGTATAGCGCACATGGTCCCGTTTCTGTGAATTAAACAGATACATACTGTATGACGTGACATACGTAACATTTCTAATGATAGGGCTCTTCTCTTTATCACGGAAAACTTTCATTGGTAATTGGTATTGGATTGTCTTCTGTTGTTTGTGTTTCATAGGGAATTTGACATTTGTTGACATTGTTTGTCCACAATAAAATGAAAATAATTACAGCATAAATTTAGCTGTGAATTGACATGTTTCTATTTCCATAGTTTTCTAAACAGTGTATTTTTAAAATGCTAGAGACAATGCGTGATTCATTAGGGTAATAGTTATTTTCAGAAGTTTAATTGTGCAAGTTAGATTTCCGGTGAATAGTTTTCATTTTTGTGGTCTTCATAAGCCGTTATCTTTAATTTTGACCACAAGGGGGTGCTGTTAGCATTTCACAGCGCCGATTCTGCAGCTTCCCAGCGCTGCTTTAGCATACGGACAGCCGTGCGCACGTAGCTGGTCGTCTAAGGCCAAGTGAATTTAATAAAATTTCAGTCGTCTTCAGTTTCAGTCTGACCATCATACTAACTGCATGATCCACCTTGCGGTGCAGTGAGAGAAAAGGCGTTTTTAAGGAATGGCACAATTCGCAGCTAAGAGACTGTTGCTCTGGGCAGTGAAAGCAGGAGCTGCTTTTAGGCGGCAAGTGGCGACCTGCCCTAGGTTGTTCTGGTACCCTAGGCGAGATGCTGCTGCGGGGGGCGCTAAACAATTAAAAACATTTTTTAAAAAGTACATGAAAAATTTTATTAAAAACATTTCAATAGCAAAGAGTATCAGGCTGCTAACTAGCTATCACACATGTGTTTTGCAGGAAAAGTAGTGAAATATTAAAACTAGTCTGCATGACTAATGTCACGGGGCGACACCAGAGATGTTCTGCTTTTCTCAGTTGCTCTTTTGCGCCCCCTAGTCAAATGGCGCCATAGGCGATCGATTATGTTGCCTATATTGCCGGCCGGGCCTGCGGTAACTAGTAGAAAATAGTTACTGAGAGTTATTCAGGACTCTGGCCCGTATTATTTTAGCCTTTATTGATGAGTTTTGGAAGGCAGTGTGATCAGCATAAATGAAACTGATTCAGTTCGGCACAGGGTACATTAGTGCGGCGCGTTAATTTGTGCTGCCTTTAAACTGTGAAGGCGTGTGGCAGAGCCGCTCTGAATAATCCCGTCCAGACGCGCTTAATTCTGCCGACACGGCGCCGGGGCTCCGTTCCAGACTGCATTTTTCAAAATGCCCAGCTGAATCCGAGATCTCTTTAATTAAAAACTTGCAGATTGAGCATAAATCCCACTACAGCCTCGAAGGAGGGAGGAAAATCTCAGAGGCGGTGGGAAGAGGGCTTCCTGAGCACCCAGTGTCTGGCGGGCAGGAGCAGGAATCGCACTGGGAGTCTTCAGTGCCTGGGGAGGGGGCCCGCAGAGCCCCCCAGCTCAAGGAAAGGAAACACCCCTCCCCCCTTTGCCATCAGTATTCCACGCAGTGCGTTGGCTGGAATGTAGCGTTATCCTGATTCTGTTTGTGGACTGGCGCATCTGTGGCCCATACGGACTCCGCGGTACGGATGTGCTGCTGCAGCCCTGCAGGAGAAATTGGGGTTGGTGGCTCCCACGATGCATTGAGTGCGCACCTCTGCTATAGCTGAACCCTTAGACCCCTAGACACAGCTTCCCCGCTGCCCAGAGCGGATTAACCGCCATCTGTTGACGGGGAGGCTGTCTAGTCTAGCACCAGCATCCTGCTCACACATTCTTACATCATCCTAATATGAGTCGGCTCATTCCCCCCAAACCCCCCAGAATGGTCTATAGCTCCAGCGCCCTTAGCCCACCCCATTTGGCTCGTGACTCCTCTCCTCCAGGGTCACGGTCCGTGCCCACTGGCAGACGACCCCTGCATCCATAGCTTTTATCCTCCCCTATTTCCGACACGATGGGCCATGGCTAACGGACATCATCACGCCCCATTAAGGCTAATAAAGGTGTCGTCTCAGTGCGGCATCTGCATCTGGGCCGCTGTGCTGGCTGGGCTTGTAAACATCGTGTTTGTCCGGCCCAAGATTCCAGACACGAGTTTGGCTTTTTATACATCGGAACATGGGAATTCTTACTCACACCATCCAGGCAGTAACGTGTGACATGTGCCAGAAACAGAGGGCATAAATCAAAACAAAGGAACCTCAGGGGTTTGTATTTAAGCAAAACATATGGAATAAATCTAAGCATAACCAGAAAATATAGCTGAGTACAGTATAAACATTAATTAAATATAAAAAATAATAGAAATGGCTCAAAAAGGAAATAGCAAAGTGCTCTGGGCAAAATATGGCTTAGTGCGGTAAAGTGTACTGTGCTTTAAGGTGGCAGTATGATTGCTCTGCATTGACTTGATGAACTGCAGAGGGGAAAGCAGCCCGCCGCCTGTAGGGGGCAGTACCCCGAGGGGAGCGTCCATCTGCCTCAGTCTCTGGGCACTGGCGTCTGTCACACGCCTCTCCACAGCTCGGTGGATCTCAACACACCTGTGGAAGCATTTTCTCAAGGCTCTCGTTGTCCTGTCAACTTCCAGCTTCTTTCATTTCTGTTGGGCTCCCACCTGTGAGTTTGGGGGGGAGGGGGTCTTCTCCCTGGGCTGATCACAGGAGGTCATACATGAAGGCTTTGGGTCAGTACCACATTCCAGAAGAAAATGCTCTCGGAGCGACTTATTGGCCAGATGTCCAGATGTGGGGTGATGGAATGTGTGATGTCTGCTGGTTCTGGAGGATAGATCTGGTTTTTGTGTACAGTGGCCTCCTCACCTTCATTGGCAGAACCACACCTGTCCTCTAAAATTCTGTTATAACACGTTTGCCCAGGGGTTTAAATGGGGAATGAAGTGTTATGTGGAGAAATCTCATCTTCAATGTCGTTTCATCCAGAGAACTGACAGTTTCACTTGTCTTCGTTTTTTCAGGATAGCTGTGCCAGAGTTCTGCTCTTTCGGGGTGCAAATAAAGAAATTAAGAACTACAACAGTCAAACAGCATTCCAGGTAAGGAGAAGATCGCCTGTTTCACCTTCAGTCCTGATAGCGAGTGGGGGTGCTGGCTCAGCTCTACGGTCTCCTCCCGGCCAGGTGGACGGACACCTCCCACTTTACTGCACTTAAACAGCAATTACAGGACTCATTTCACACCGGAGGTATGAGGTAACCTAACCAGTTATCTCACTGGCATTTCACAGGCGTCACAAGAAGGGGGTGCCAACACCTTGTTCCGCTCCACCCTCAACCTGTTTAACGCCTTTACTCAACTCGTTTGAGAGTAAAACTTACTGCATGCAGTACTAGACTCCCACTGGGGGGTGCTAGAGAGCTCAGTTTTAGTCTCAGTCCGTGCTTTAAACTGTAGCTCCAGATACGGTTTATCGTAGACCTGTGCTCAGACAGGATTCTGGGATTAGCCCAGAACTTGTGGATGTGCCGCCACTGATAGTGGGAGACGTTTGGGAGCCCAGGGGCTGCTATGGTAATAGATCCAGGCCGTTTCTGCCCTAGGTAGATGGTCTCGGTGCTTGTCGGTGATCCTTCATAAGAGTCACTGTGTAGTATTATGACGCCCCCCCCGATGCTGACACGCTACAGAAATCACAGTAGAGGTTACTGGCACCTTTACTCGAGCTGACCTGGATTTGGCATTTGCATTTTCACAGAGGAAAACAGACACCGACATGCAACCAACATGGTTTAAAGAAACAGACACTTTTCTCAGCCCCAAAAGGAGCAACAACGTACATCTGGGGGATAAAGAACGCTTCAGTTTTCCTCTGTAAAAATGACTGGTCTGTTCTTCAGTTTGGTTTGCATGCTAGTAATACAGTGTTGGGCACATGACTTCCTGTGCAGTGCATTATGGTCCTGGGTTTGACGAAGCGTCATAAGGAAGGTAGAGTGAAAATGTACACACTGTATGGCTGAGAGGGACTCTTGTCAGTCCCGCTACTGCTCCTCCTCCCAGAGATCTCCCTTGAGAGCAGCCGGCAGCTTCGATGCGGAGATGCTTAGGTACGGAGAATGTGTGGGGAGTTAAGATGCAGAGTGGCATCCTCAAAGAGGCAACACTTGCTGTCACAGAGCGGTATCTTTCAGAGATGTGGCTTAAAGACTAAATAGGCGTTTGGAGTAGAAGTTCATTGTTAAATCAGTACCTTATTTACGTGAAGACATGGGTAAATTTAGCCTGATTTATTTGCCAAAGGGGCAGGAGCACTTGATAGGGTAAGTGGACAGAGCAAATTTGAAAATCACCTGAGAGCTGTTGTACCTGTGTCTGTAATGAAGAAAGGCCAGAATGGGTGATGAAGTGACCCCTGGTGAGGCAGTAGGGGGAGACAGACTTTTTCTGAGAGAGAGGAGAGATTCCTGACTATCAGAGAGGGAGGAGAGATTTATGAGCTCCAGAGAGGGATGAGATCTTCCAGACCTCCAGTGAGGGACGAGAGGTTCCTGACCTCCAGAGAAGGAGGAGAGATTCATAACCTCCAGAGATGCAGGAGATGTTCCTGACCATCAGAGAGGGAGGAGAGGTTTATGAGCTCCAGAGAGGGATGAGAGATTCCTGACCTCTATAGAAGGAGGGAAGGTTAATGAGCTTCAAAATGGGTGGAGAGGTTTATGACCTCTAAGATGGAAGAGAGGGTCACAACCTCTGAGATGGAGTAGCAGGTCATATCCCATCAGTGCCACTCTGGAGATCAGGACTGCATCCTGGACTGAGCTGTTTTCACTAACAGGAGGCTGGACAGGGAGCTTCAAGGTCAGTCGGATTGAGTTGTGACCTTCAGACTCCCACAAAGCATTGGGGGTTTAGCAGAAACCGTACAGCCCGTGGTTAGAACCCGTGAAGGGAAAAACCTACTTGGTGAGAGAGTAGGATCAGAATGTGCTGATTTTCTTCCTTTCTTTTGGTCTAGAAGCGATGACTGTAGAATCGAACGTCTAAAAGTAAACACATATAAATCTCTCTTCAACCTGCATTCAGCTTTACAAATAGATGTCACAGTGTTAGTTGTTAGATCTGGGGGGGGGGGGGCAGGGGCTGGGGGCAGAACTTGGAGATAATTAAACAAAGATGGAATTTAATCTCCTGACTGTTCGATACCGACTGCAGACGTGTAACTCTTGGCTTTATGATTTCAGATCTGTTTTTTATGAGGCTGTTTAGGTCCAGCTTTCAAAGGCAGTTCTCCAGGAGGCAGGCTGATATCCCTATATATCATATTACACATGTGCTCCGGGCGCAGAGAACGTGCCTCAGAAAGGGTGGGATTTTCATGAGCTTTTCTCCGGGATGGTTGTCAACAAGGAGGCAACATGGCAGGGTGTTGGGGGTCGATGTTGGAGATTGTGAGGCTGCTCATTCAGCGTGTAAACCGAGCACCAGCAGGGCTGGGCCGGAATTAAAAATCAACCCTGGACTTTGTGGCGTAAGTTCCACCCATGGTATGTTTTGTTGACTGGGGGATCCCCTCGATGAATTTCCCGGATGGCCAGTCCAGCTCTGACCTCTGGAAGCATGTCTGAGCACTGGGCCCTCAGATTTGACTAAGCTGTCATAGCGGTGGCGTGTTTTTTTAGAGGGTCAGTGCAATCGCACAGCGTGCCGATGACATGGCGGTACACCAGGCAGCGTGTCACTGAGGCGGTGGTATTGGAAAGACGTGCAGCAGAGTCTCAGCTCCCCAGGGACATAGCGGCCTGTAACCCCAACCCCCCCCTGCTGCTTGTCACCCACAGTCACTCCGCCAAGATGATACTTGTGTTTGTGGGTCTAGCAATTAGAATATTCGATCAATTAAAACATTTATCAGAGCAAATGTGAAAAGTAATTAGTTTTTTTGTGGGGCAGTGTTAGTTATTAAGTAATATTTATTAAATAAATAAGTTTATTTTATTCATTCTCCCACCGCCAGCACATGTATGTGTCGTTAACGTTTGACTCTCTGTTAACTCTGGGGTCCCCTTTGTGGTTGTATTCATACAGGTGGCCATTATCGCTGGGAATTTCGACCTGGCCGAGATCATAAAGATCCACAAAGTATCAGATGTAGGTAAGTCAACAGCAGCCTTGAGTATGAATGGCTGTATATATCTCCATGACAACCGGGGCTCTGGTGCCCACCGCTAAATTTAAAACATGTTGCGCTGCCCAGTCTTGACCAACATTGTGTATTTTGGGATGGTCACAGAGTGGGATCGCTAGGGTTACTTTAACACTGGCAGTGTTATTTTGAGTTTGGCTAATAATCAAACTCACACTGCCAGTTTTGCTCACCGAATACTCTAGATGGTGCTTCGCCAAGACCAGATGTCTTATCACAGTCACTGGATTCACAGACATCTGCCTCTAATTGTAATCACGTTAAACATACTTTCCATGGTGATTTAGTTACTGAAAAACTTGCAGATAAACAGCTTTACAATAAAAGTTGGAATGAGCTTGCTATAATTAGAAAGTATGTTACAGGTACAGAGACTTACCATGGAAACAGGTTGCCATGGAAATAGGTGGTTTTTGCTGTTTGTGTGGATTTGAGGTTATAGACATGATTTTAAAGTATAAATCCTTCACACTTCTGTCTGACTTGGGTTGTAATTTAATGACCTTTGTTTTTAGTGTATTGTTACCTTTGTGTTGTCAGCCCTTCACGGGCACAGAGTACTGAAATAGTACTTGACCCCTTTCTCGCATGGATACTCCCGCTAAGTTTATACAGCCTCACTAGCCTGATGCTCGGCCCTCAGGATGGGTTCTCCTTCAGGTCCTCCACAGGCAGGCTTCATATTGCTTCGGTGTCATCGGGACAGATTCTGGTACCATAATTTTGTGGCCTGCTAGCTGTATATAGCGCCAGTTGTGCAGAGATAGAAGCACATAAAGGTGTTATATCACGCCTAAGGTGTGTCTGTTGGGTTAGTTGCTGTGTCTCGGGGCGAATGCAGTGGCACGAGGGCGTTACTAGAAAACAGCAGCCCCTGCTGGGTGCCGTGTGAAAGCTCTGGGATTCCGTGGACTGAATCGCGCATCTCTGTTAGACTACAGTATCCTGCTCTGAGGTTTTCGTGAAGATGTGTGGTTTTGGGGTAATTCACAGCCCAGGCTGAGAGGTGGAGCCCCCCCACCCCCCAAACCCAATCTCATTCCCGCGTCACGGGCTTCTGCTCGCCGCTCCATGCGGAGCAGGTCTTGTGGAAATGTTTAGGATGGATCAGGGTGCTTGACTTTCCTGTTACTCTTTAGCATGAGAATTGACTCCGGTTGCTTTTGAAATGCTGGTGTTGGATGTCAATGTCAATGGTAAACCATGAAAGTGCAGTGTTCTCTAGTGATTTTAGGGCATCTGGGGTTTTGTGGTATATAATACCTTTGTTTAACACCCCCTTCACTTTGCCCCCCCCCCCCCCAGTGCCTTTCAGGGAAACCCCGTCGTATACCAGCCGACGACGGGCCACGGGCACCGGCACGCTCACGTCGCCACGCTCGCTGCTGCGCTCCTCCAGTGACAACAACCTGAACGGCGAAGGCCGGCCCGCCAACTCTCCGGCACCGTCGCTGCGCAGCCTGCCCCCGCTGGCCGGGCCTCCGCCACCTCTGGCCGACGTGGCCGACAGCAGCCTGCAGAGCACAGCCAGCTCCCGCAGCTCGCACTCCCGCTCACCATCCCTGCAGTGCGTGCAGGAGGAGGTCGACAAGCTCAGCCTGCCCCGACCTGGCCGAGGCCGCCTCAGGTAGGTCCCGTCACTCTATTGCTCTCTCCTCCTCTCTGCTCCTCTCTGCTCCTCTTTATTCCTTAGTTCTCTTTTTTGCTTCTCTCTCCTCCTCGGTGCTCCTCTCTGCTCCTTTCTTCTCCTCAGTGCTCCTCTCTCCTTTTCTCTCCTCCTCAGTGTTCCTCTGTCCTTTCTCCTTCTCCTCAGTGCTCCACTCTGTTCATCTCTCCTTCTCAGTGCTCCTCTTACCTTTTCTTTTCTCCTCACTGGTTGGTCCCCTTTCCTCAGTGTTCCCTAAGGATAATGCACCTTTCTGCTCCACTCACCTCCTACCTGCTGTTCTCTCCTTATCTGTGTTCCTCTCTCCTCCTCTCAGCTACTCTCAACTCCTCTCTACTTCCCCGTATTCCACACATTATAATTTCTCTTTAACTCTATCATTTGATTTCTCCTTATTTCCTTATTTAATTTAATTTCTCCTCACTCTACCTTGTCATCCCTACACCCCATCCTCTGTGCCATTCTGTGACAGCCTCTCTCCAAAATGGCCGTCACTTTGTTGTTTAACCCACATGATCTAGAGTGCATCCTAAATGTGTCCCTGTGTCGGACGGGAATCATCACCAGGTCTGAAAAGGCACCTTGTCCCCTTTGCCAAGTGAGTCATCGAGGGCCGTAGGATCTGTGTGCAGGCAGGGCGCCCCCTGCTGGGGGCAGGAGGACAGCACCACTCTGCAGAGAGCACAGATGACAGCCCCCCCTAAGTTGCGAGAATGAGCACCAGATGGACACCTTTAATAATGATCACCGTGGAGAGCACAGCAGTTTGCTGGCAAAGGGCAGCTCAGCCTCCGCGTGGCACCATTGACTGGCAGGAGGGGCAGGGCGGTGCATGAGGCGTGCCGCTTGGGAAGGGAGGCCTGTCTCCATCCGCTCGGATACCTCACTGATGGAGGGAGTCCCTCTGGTATTTAAATGCCAGCACAGCGGGCATGAGGAACGCCCAACCGACTGGAGATTTATCCTCATGTCTCGGTGCTGACGTTCTACATTCCAGAAGCTTCCCGTTGATTCTGTCAGTAGTCTCGGGCCACTGGATCACACACCCATTTTATGTGAGTTAAAGCAAGACGGCAGCCAGTCCATATCTTCAGAATGTCGCCACTTGCCGGATGCAGAGACACATCCCTGACAGCCACAGAACATTCCATTACAGAGCCAGATCAGCTGTGGTTCATCTAGGCGGGGCCCCTGTCCGGGGGTCGCTCTGCGGGATAATAAGGTGCTTATAAGACAGAGACGCCTTGATCTGTTGACACATCGATTATGCTGCGTAGGCCATGTAGCACGCCTGCTTTTTCCCTCCTTTGAAGTATTCAGTGTTTTCAAGTGCCAGTGTACGTGTAAAATGGTCACCGTGGCAACGAGCGAAGCCCCCGTCATTTGTCGTGGCCACCTCTCTCTGTAATTGTGTTCCAGACCTACAGTACGATAACGGGTCACATGGAAGCAGGCGCTCAGATAATTTGGAGATCTGTAAGATATCGCCTTCCAGGAGGTGGCCGGGATGCCCGTCCATACCAGAGTGACCCTAGCGATGTGTCCCCCGGCGTCATGGAGGCCAGTGACATGCCATTACCATGATGTGTATAACGGCACTGTAGTCAAGGCTTTCTCCTTTAAGGCTGAGTTGTCATAACAATCTAGCAGGGACAGTATCCATCAGAGTGATGTATGGGGGGGTGCTCTTGGACCGTCACAGGTAGAGCTCCAGGGTGGGATGAAAGGCAGGAGTTCAAGGATACAAGATACTAGAACAGGAACACGTCGTTGGCCGATGATGGAGTCATGGAAAAACAGGCAGACATCGCATGACGTTCGGTCGCGTGTTGGGCTGGTGTTCCGGCCGTGCATGTCCGGTCAGGCCTGCGTTTTGGATGACACTGGACGTCACCGTGGGCTACTGACACGTGAGCTGCAGAAAGCCTCCGTCTTCCTGGTGTTTTATACACACAGGGGGTCCAGAGTCTCGTAGCCCAGAGCTTGAGAGGCGGCCATGTTTCAATAACCCTGTGTTTGGAAGGCTGGCTTTTCATTGGAAACAGGACCTTTTGTAGAATAAGCCTCCGCTTTGTGGGGCCTCTGTCTGTTTTCTCAATGTTCTGCTAAAAGCCGGCTGTATCTCCTTGTCTTTGTGGTGGTTTAAAAGCACCCCCACCCCTGTCTCCCCCTACTCCCTGTCCCATCTCTTGCCCCTACACCCCCCCTCCCCCCCGCTTTGGCTGCACCCCCTCTCTTCCCCTGTAGCCCATTCTGTTGCTCCTTCTGTCAGTCGCTCCATTCCGGCTCGTTTTTAATTACGGCCACGGGGCCCTGCCGTCTGAAGGTGCTCGCGTGCCCCTCCCCCTTGCTACCACGGCGACCTGCCCCCCGGGTCCCCTGCCTGCTATTTGCCTGCCACCAGCTGTCCCCGCTTGCCCACATCCAAATCGGGAGACTGTAAAAGTGCCTCCCGCAGGGCCGTATGTAACATGGTGGGAGGTGGGTCCACACTCTCCAAAACGAAAGGGCTGCATCAATCCAGCGATTGTTGTGCTTTACGTTTAAATAGTACTGAATTTCACATTGGCATTCATCTTACTGTTGCTTCATTTGATCTCTAATTATTCCCGGTTTGGCATTTCTGCCACCAGATATTTCCTGGTCCAGCATTCCTCTGCTTTCGGAACATTCGTAATTCAGAATTCCTTTGTTTTTGGATCATCCCTGGTTCAGCATTCCTCTGCTCTCCCATCATTCCTGGTTCGGCATTCCTCTGCACTCCCATCATTCCTGATTCAGCATTCCTCTGCTCTCCCATCATTCCTGGTTCGGCATTCCTCTGCTCTCCCATCATTCCTGGTTCGGCATTCCTCTGCTCTCCCATCATTCCTGGTTCGGCTTTCCTCTGCTCTCCCATCATTCCTGGTTCGGCATTCCTCTGCACTCCCATCATTCCTGGTTCAGCATTCCTCTGCTCTCCCATCATTTCTGGTTCGGCATTCCTCTGCTCTCCCATTATTCCTGGTTCGGCATTCCTCTGCTCTCCCACCATTCTTGGTCCAGCATTTCTGTTTTCAGATCATTCCTGGTTCGGCATAATATGATACTCTGTGCTTTGTCAGTTGATGCAATTTATTAGTCTGTTAGTAGAACAGTCATATTGTTTTTTTTTACTGTAGAAGTAATGTACATGACAGTAATGTGTCATGCACATTTAGATCTGGACCTTAATGGAAGCTCCTTTAAATGGGTGGGTAGCTGTAGGACCTCGACGTGACCAGGGGTGACCTGAAGCCACTTTTCAGCTAGGGTGCACACTGGCGTATATTGCCCCCTACAGGTCTTGTCACTGCATCTTCAGCTGGGACTGACACAGGTGCTCTGACAGCACATCCATTTCAGGTTTGTGTGGTGTTTAAGTGCTGTGCCGGTCCCCACATAATATCTGAAGAAAATCTTGCAGCTCTAATGCGATATTGCTTGTGTGTGGCCTTTAGTGCAAACATAAAAAAGGCTTGAAAAGAAACATTTACACCTGTGGAGTTGCTGAGCGTTTTAAGCAGGGTGTTTATCTGCAGATGAGCCGTGCACCTTGGAATCACCATCATCAGGAAGCTTTAGTGCGAGGCGTCACTGGGCAGGGAGACAGCGGTCGGGCGATGATCCGCAGGGCTGGGGCTTCTCAGGAACACAGCAGATTGGGAGAAGGGATAATCCTGTGAGTGGCGGCGCCAAGCACGGTGGGCCATGTACAGTGGCGGACGGGAGCCGACCCGAGCTTCCAGAACCATTCCGTAACCAGAATTGTTCTTCTGCCATGATCCAAGAAGGTAGTTTGCGAAAAACGTGAGGAGATTCTCGGCTGAAACGTTCGCACGGAAACCATAGGGCTAGTTAGCGTCCCAGGAGGACAAGCCACCTCGGATTAGCAGTGGAGATAGGCGACTTATTTATCCACGAGGGATTGAATCATTCCTGAGCCTCTGTGGAGGAGAAAGCAGATGCACATGAGGGCGTGGAAGGCCTGGCCCATCTGCGGCTCCTCCAAACATGCCTGATCGTGTACAAATAAAGAATCTATTTGCACTTATTTCTAAAGCGAGTCTCCTCCCAGGCCTGTATGTCCTTTGATATTTTCAGCATCATCTGAGGCAGGCTGGCCGTGTCAACAGCAGACTGTCGAAGCGTGTCTTTCCCAGCGTGCCCCAGCCTATGCTAGGCGTCCCCTCCTCCCTAAAGCCGTCTTTCTGGCGAGAGGCCAGAACGTCTCTCCAGCATGGTGGTCCCATCATGGGGCCATCAGACCCTGAGATGTTCATTATCCGGGAGCTGCGTCTTAACAGCTCGTTTCATCACCAGCCTTGTTCTGTGCCGTGGGGGAGAGGATTCTGCACAGGTGTCTATCGGTACAGGTCCAGGTGCCTGGTGGCACTCCATCTCCCTCTTTTGAGCCTCTCGGCTGCTGAAAGATACAATTACTACATTTGTACATCCTTTAAAATAAGCATGTAGGAAACCGGGTATTGGGGGGGGGGGGGCCTTGATGGTGCTGGAGATGGCTGCGTGTATGTCAGTGACACACTGTTGAAGCACACTGAGGGGATCACGTCCCTATCACAACCCGGACACCTTCTGGTTTTTCATCAGGCCCAGTCTTACTGCTGAGGGCCACCCTCCACACGGCTCCCGACCTCCGCTGCTGCCTCGTTGCCGTATCGGCCGTCCCAGGAATGCCATAAAGCAGTTTCCACAAAACCGAGGCACGGAGCGTCCTTTGGAGGACATAGCTGTCCTTTAATTTCCTGTAACCGCTTATTCAGTTGAATTCAGTTTCGTTTGTGTAGCGCATTTTCCCAGCATTACATTGTCTCAAAGCGCTTTACGTTATCCCTACCCTAAGCCCCAGTGAGCAAGCCCTAGAAGGAAAAAACCTTGGGAGGAACCAGACTCAAAAGGGGAGCCCATCCTCCAGGGGCCAGCAGAGGAAGTAAAGTGAACAAAATGACAGATCCCTTATTTATAGCATCCAAATTTTTAGATTTGAGTCATGCATGTCAGGCAGGCAGGTGGTGGTGTGGCTTCTGGTGGCAGGATAAATTCTCATCTTATCTAGTCGAGGGCCCCGGGATCCTGGAATGCCAGAGTGCATTTTTATCATGAGAGAAACACATAAATAGTGTTATGAGAAAAGTTGTGGCGCCCCCTGGTGACAGGTGCAAGGCTGCACCGCCTCTCATCCAGTGTCTGCGGGACAGGAAGGTTAGGACAGGGTCCCTCATGGCCCGCGTGCATTTTTAGGCCTTGCTTTAAAACACAAGGGGGGTGGAATTTATTTGCCAAAGAATGAAAGGATTCTGGGATGTATTGGAGGCCGGGCTGGTAAGCAGGGAGGGTTGGGTCATGCAGTATATACATGTCAGATGTCTGGGTCGCTGCATGATTGGTCCACATCCTTGTGAGACTTCACATTTCACCACAAAGTCTTTCTTTTGACTCTCATTAGAAGAGATAGTGATCTTCTTACATAAGTGTGTGTATATTTCAGAAATATATAACACAGCCCATGATAAAGTCCTTTTCTTTACTCTTAGTTGTATTGATTTTTGTGGGTTTTTTTTGCTTTTGTAAATTTGACTACCTCCCCCACAGATGTGTAACCTAAGCACCCTTCAGCCCCGCTGCCCCCAGTCCCACCGTGGGTATGGATTTCCTGAAATAGGATGATGTTTGTTTTCCCTCTCAAGAAATCGCTGGCAAGTTCTAGTCCAAAATTTCCATATAGAATTTCTTTCTGAGTACAGATGGATGGACATAAAATATTAATTGCTGACCATAATGTCAGAGTGATATGGTCACACAGAAAGGGGGTCATGATTATTTGCATGTATTCTGGTCAGCAAGCACTGAAAATAATAATCCCGTTTTAAGCAGAGGCCAGCAGGTCACCTGCAGAACGGCCAGACTTTATCTGCCGGAAATATTGCAATCACCTTTAAACTGTGCCGGGATTGCAAATGCTTCATGCTTGATGGAAGAGTTTCACAGCACTCTAAGTAATCAGACGATTGTGCCATCAAGCCTTCAACACTCTAATGCAGGGGCATTCAACTAAAATTTAAAGAGGTCCAGTTAGAAAAGATCCGGAAGATCGTAATGTCTAACTATTTAGTGTGATGTATATTTAAGTAGCCTATCAGTTGTATTAACATAGCATGTAATCAGTACCTGTCAAATCAAGTTAATTCAGTGCAATTCAATTCGAGATGTCTGCATACATATGTAACAATTCTTATCTTGTAAATAATCTGTTTTTGTATTTAACCGTGTAAATAAACTTTTGACGTAGCTTATTTTAGGTGTATAATGGAATGATATAGATTTGCCGTAAGATTTCCTGCGCGAGTCTGTTCATTGTATTCCGGATGCTGAAAACGTACAATTTTTGTTTCACCTGAGTTGATTTATATAACAGATACCATTACTTCATATAGTTGTTAAAAAGCGGAAATTTACACAAACATGAAATCACCAATAAACGATGTCTATTTATCCAACATGTTATATAATTAATACTGTGTTTGAAAACTTTTCATCTGTATGATTTCAGGACAGATCAGCCACTCTGTTAGGAACATTACGGCTTTTTGGTCACTAACTGCTGTTATTAGCACTAATGGCACATTAGCGCAGACAAAGGGCTGCACACGCCGAACTACGCTTCGCGGTTAAAGGCGTTTGACGTTCATTGGAGTGGGAAACGCCGGTTCTAGTGCTAAACCACTAGCGAAAAAACTACAAACGCTGCGTCGGATAAAATAGAAGCGTCCCGTCAGGTTTTAAATCATAACTTTCTCTTTTGGCTATCGGTCCGGTCCGTATGGGACGGCTTCTGGGTCCGGCCCCGGGCCGCAGTCCGCCTGTTAGTGATCGCTGCTCTAATGTGTTGTCGGGCTCAGTAGGTAAGGAGGTTGCATCTGTGATTGGAAGGTCAACAGTTCAAACCCTGACAGAGTGATGTTACTGTTGGACCCTTGAGCGAGGACCTTTAACCGCCAGTTGTCGTGCGGCGCACTGGCTGACTGGCCCCGTGAAAATGTAGGTCACTTTGGAAAAAGGCAGCTGCTAAATGAAAAGCACGTTTTTATGTTTTATGTTTTCTGCAACTTTGACCTTTCTTCTAAATCTTGACCTGATAAAAATTTTTCATAATAGCACTTGATTCGGTAAACCTACCCAGTACTGGTTGAGTCAGATATTTGATACAAACTCATTTCCTTAAGTTGCTCAGAACTTTCCTTATGGACTTTGGTCCGTGACATTTTTGCACTTGTGACTTTCCTTTTGATTTCACCGAGGCCGGTCATTCTCCTCCGACCTTTCTCGTTAACTGGGTGTTTTCACCCACAGAACTGTTGCCAAATCTTTTTTGTTTATCACACTATCCTCCATAGACACTGCGCTGCGTGAAGATCCCAGGAGGGCGGCTATTTCTGAGATGCTAGAACCGCCACGTCTGGCGCCGACAATCATAACACGCTCTGAATCGCTTAGATCACGCGTCTCGCCCATCCGAAAGCTCAGTCTGACAGGAAGTGAAGCTCGGAGCCCCGTCTGTGATGTGTGTACTGAGTCAGAAACGTATGATTCGCTGCCATAAACGACCAGGTCTGCCAAAAAGTCTGATTGTATACAAAAGAAAACAACGTCCACAGATTCACGAGTTTTTCCTGATTATTCATAAACATTTAAATAGTTTATTTCTCAGCATCCCTCTCTCGTAACAGCGTTCCGTCGGATTCGGCTCAGACACTGACCAAGGGGGTGCCGCTCTAATTTCATGGTGGATGGAGAAAACAGCTGATTGACGAGCTTGTAGCACGTTTTGCTGTCTGCTTTAATCACGCTGCAGTGCGCTTCCTGTCACATGATGATGAATCGTGTCGCTGATACACTGGGGAGGGGGGGAGGGACCATGAAAGCTCACCGCGATTGCAAGTGAGGTGTGTCGTCACACAAGGAGTGGTTAACACACTCACCTGTGCCGACTTTACTCGTGCACATGACCTTTAGGAAATTAAGCATGCTTGTTTTTAGTTCATCATTTAGGCATCATACACGAATGGTGAACATCTTTCTGTAAGTGAAAGAGGAGTGAGGTGCAGAGGCATTCTCTGGGGGTGGGGGTGGGGGTAGGGGGGGGGGGGTTGCAGTTT
>JAABNX020000001.1:6719858-6733220 GCA_015163995.2 Mormyrus lacerda
CCAGCAGGGGCCCCACGCAGATGCAAGGTGGGAAATATGAACTATTACAGCCCCCGACTCTCCAGCTATATACAGTTATATCATGACATCAGAGGAAGCTCCTCACTCTTCGTGTTCGCTATTATTTAGTAAGCTGGACTCTCTAATTGGCATTAATTATTAGTCAAGATAGATGGTCGCAATCGCACTCACTGTTAACAGACACTGTGAGGCGCTGTGGGCTATCTGTGCCGTCTGTGATATTTACAGCATCCCTGCAATTTGCAGGGCTGCAGTTACCTGTGAAATCTTTCATCAGATGACTTATTGACCATGCCGCAGACGTAAAGCATCGTGGCGCCGCATTGCCGTCCCCTGTCAATTTCCATCACTCAAAGTCATTTGCTGACCTTGTTTCAGTATTAAATGTGTTGCACCTTGGGTGGGATAAGTGAATATTCTTTGTTTTGTTCTTATGGCCTTAGTTTTTGTCTCTTGAGGATGGGATTGTTGCTTTACAATTGAGCCCAGGAGCAGAACAGCCTTGACCCAACAGTGGTGTCAGTTTGTGAAACTTTGCTTGGGATGGTTAGAAACCGCCAGACTCAGGGATATTTTGCACCTCCAAAGATGCACAGTATGGCCTATGCATGCTGTCATACAAATGCATGAGGATGGAGCCCTCAGATACAAGGAGTCAATAGGGATTATGACCCCTGTGCAGGAAACCCTTGAGTAAAACTTTGGATTATCCAAAAGCATGATCCATTACTGTAACTGTTCATACTATGATGTAATGGCATGTATGTATTTTAATCTTGTAGTGGGGGGAACCTTTTTAGTTAAAAGCAATCAGGGCCAGGCGATATCATATCGATATTATATCGCGCATTCGTGATAATCGCCAGGGCTTCAGATGCCAGCTTTTCGGCATTTATACACTTTATTTATGCCCATAATTTGGTAAGAAGATTAGTAGTATAGAAATATTAATGAGGCCAAAAGTTCAGTATACTCGGCATATCATTATGTTTAATAAATGTGTCAGACTTTAAACTGCAAAAAGTACCACCACACTATACACGTCTATACAGCACCAAAAAACTGACCTCATGCTTCACCGTCATCTGAAGCCCCGGCGATTATTGCGCAACGCGCAATGTAACGTTGATATGATGTCACCCAGCTCTATTCATGGCTGTTAGGATGCGGGCCGTCGCATGTCTCGCGTGAGCCATTTTATCCGATTCACCCATCTCTATTTTAATCGCGACAGCAAGGCACTCCCTCAGCCTGGCTGGTAAAATCAGGCTGTGGAAATGAATCCGTCTCACTGCCGTATCGGGTGTTTGTTGTGACAGGAAAGCTTCATAAAAGCAGATTTATATAGGGATGAATAATTCCACTCCCTCGTTTCCCCCAACTCTAAGATAAGAGCAGATCAGGTTCCCCTTCCACCTCCTCTCTCAATTTCACTGTTTCTTCCTCCCTGGGTTATTTGATAAAGGGAAGGACAGACAGATGGGACAATCAGTAGGACTCTCAGACAGACTGGGTAGTAGCATTGTACTGTCACAGATGTTACATGGCGACAAAGGCTATGTAATCTTGTGTGGCCTGTGAACTGGATGCAGTGAGTGTAGGGTGTAGGTTGCTTGGTCATCTGTGATTACCCACCTTCTCTCTCAAGTCCTCCCAGTATTTTTTTTCATAAGGAAAAATAACGTCCTCTAATGGATGTAAAAGACTGTGCCGACTCTCTCCAGGCTGACAGATTGCAAATGTTTCGTAAAGCTTCTTGTCAAGTCTTGCTCAGGTCTGGTGTGGTCTGCTGCGGCACCCTGCCAACCCAGTGGGAGTCGACCGCTCTTTCAGCTGATCTCAGATCTTCCTTCATCTGCGTGCACCAAAAACGCACAGAAACCAAACAACCATATCAAGCTTGCTTTGTCCTCCATCCTATCATTAAAGGCCTATCCATCTCCCTCATTCTCCATCTCCCTCTGTTTCATCCATCTCTGCGTTCTCCACCCAGCAGCCAGCATTCAGCATCCAGTCAGATTATTTTTAGTTTTTTAGTCTTTACTCATTCTGTTATTTACAATTCCAACAGTTTGAGGAGAGCATCCTCCAGTGTCTAGTAGAATACCGGACGTGTGTGAGAGCTGCTCTGGGCAGGACAAAACCACAGATACAGAACTGGGTGCAGCCGGGCCTCAGTGCTGAAGAGTGGCCCAGGTGCCTGTTCCACACACAGGCATGATGCCGGCCAAGCTTTGGGCTTTTGTTGCTTTGTCATTTACCTGCATGTTTTCATGCATCAATAACAAGAGTTTGTGGACATAAGGACAAGTAGAATGTTAAATGCTAATTCCCAGAAACACAGAGTATTGACTTTGGGGAACCGGTGTTCTCTGATAGATGAATGAGCTGACCTGGTTTGATGGTGTAACTGAACCTTCTGAAGGCAATAAGGCGGATGCAGCTGCTTCAGCGCCATCAGCAGGGATGACGTGATTCCTGCAGGTTAACTGGGGTCCAGCTTCCAGGAGAAGGTTCGTTTAATTCCGCCGCCTGGATCACGGGGTTCGCACCGGTCACACGGTGACCAGACAGCTCTTGGCAGAGAGAAGGTAGCAGTAGGCGCATATCAGCGGGCAGGTACCCACGTCACCGCAGGGCTTCAGAGAAGTAACCCCACGGCCAGATCCGCACCGTCAGCAGAAACACACATTCAAATAAAAGCGAATTGTGTTTTTTATCAGCCGCGTGATACTAAATTAGCCAATCGTGCCGGTCTTTCCTGAATAAGATGAATTTTTCCAGGCAGGACGTTTTTGTCAGTGGGGTAGTTATGCTAACACCCGTCGACAGCCATTTACTGACTAATTACGGGCTGTAGGAACAGGCTGGGGGGGGGCAGATGGGGGAGGCAGAGTCATGTGACTCAGTTCTGTGCCCATTTGTTATGTCTGTCTCTTTCTGCGAAGGATTATAAAGTGGTGTGTGCTGCATAACCCCGGCTACATTCTAGGTGCCAGTACCCACATTTCCTGTCTCTGTTTTTTTAATTTATTCTTTGTCAGCAGTCGTACCACCTGCAACTCAGACTAGGTAATCCACCTGAAACTGAGCAGGTTTGGGCCTGGCCAGTACTTGGATGGGAGACCAACTAGGAAAACTGGGTTGCTGCTGGAAGAGGTGTTGGTGTGGTCAGCAGGTTAGCCCATCCTATGGTGTGTGTGGACTCCAGTGCCCCAGTGCAGTGACGGGGACACTGGCCGGCAGGTTAGCCCATCCAGTGGTCTGTGTGGACTCCAATGCCCCAGTGCAGTGACATGGACACTGGCCAGCAGGTTAGCCCATCCAGTGGTCTGTGTGGACCTCAATGCCCTACTGCAGTGACAGGGACATTGTGCTGTAAAAATGGTGCTGTCCTTCAGATGAGATGTAAAACTGAGGTCATTAAAGATCCTTGGGAACCTTTCAAAAGAGTTGGGGTGGTACCCTGATGTTCTGCCTAAAATTGCTCACGGTGTCCCTTTCAAATCTGGCTTCCTAATCATCCCTTATAGCTAACTGGTGAATTCTTTCCTGCTCCTTCAAGACTGACACCTTAGCTACTGGGTGGTGAGTGTACTGGTGCACAATGGCTGCCGTTGCATTATCCAAGTGGGGGCTACACAGTGGTGGAGGTCGAAGTGGCTCCCCATTGCTTCTGTAAAGCACTTTGGGTGTCGTGAAAAGCGCTATATAAATGCAACATTCATTCATTCTTTGATGGGATGGCTTTTCTAGGGACAGAGCTAATGCTTAAGCCACAGCTGCCTCATCCCTGTCCTATACCCCCCCAGGCAGATCCCCATGTTGCCGGGTTTCTCTGTGACATCCTGACCAAAGCCAGTCCCTTAGAGAGCCTCTCTGAAGATGGAGGCTTGAGCCACCGTCACTGCGGTTGGTCTCTCCTGGCCTTGGGTACAATCTACCAGCTTTAACAAACATCTGCCCAATGTACTCTGGAATCTCCTGACTTTGCTTGGGCACCGAGAGAGCTCTGTGTTTTACCGCCCGAATAAGAAAAGGCTAAAGCTACCCAATCATGCTGCTTAAACACCTTCTAATCACATGGAAACAGGAAGTGCCGCTCATTGAAACAGCAAGTGCTGCCCAGTGTCTGGTAGGGACATGGTGAGACTTGCTTTGTGACCATGGCTTGTGCTGTACGTGAGGCCCTTACTGGCTCCAGCCGCCCCCACCCCTTGCGCGGCTCACAGAGTAACAGTCAGAGGTTATTTCTGGGCTGCGGTACTTAATTAACAGTGCTGCAGGAGGCTGCTCTGGGCTCCCAGCAGGCACTGAACACGTTGGAAGGAAACTTGAAGGTTAAAAGTTAGTTCGACCTGAGCGTTTATGCAAGCCAGCAGCACACAACATGAGATTAGCAAACAGGAGCGGTGGCTGCCTTCTACCAAGGCCACCAGTCATCCCTCCCCAGGTTTGAAGCACTATCTGTGGCAGGTCTTTGTTTCATCCTGGATGCCCATTTTCACTGGTGAGTAATGTAGCATGATGATTCTTGTACGGGATTTCGCTGCAGCTAATGCTGGGTCGAGCCAGAACCGTTCGGGCTCCTGCGGCAGCCACATACTCTCAAGGTCCGTTTCGGTCATTTTCATAACCATCCGATCGGTGTTGGTACTGAATTTATGAAGCATTTAGTGATTATGTAAACCTCCCCAACCGAACCTAAAGACGGACTTTACCAGACCACCCCCCTTTAGGATAACGCCTCTCCCTCCTGGCTGCGTGGTTTAATGGCCAACTTACCTACAGTCAGGGCTGCCAAATGAAAAGCTGCCTCATAAATACCCAGAGACGGGTCCCGTCAGTCTCCCTGCCGGCTGCTGACAGGCCATGTCACTGGACAGATGGCCCCTGGGCCCTCTGCTCCTGTCTGCCTGAAGGAGTGTGGTGGCCCAGCTTGATGCCGTGCTACAGCAGGCCTGCAGTCCCTGCGTCCTAAAGGCTCTCTGCTGTTATCGTTAATCCAAAGCACCCCTTGGAATATAGATCATAGCGGGTGTCACAGGTGTAACAACATGGGCACATTTATTCAAGAGAATTTACGAGAATTTATAGCCATACTGTATGCACAATAAACGGTCTTAAGAAATATGTGTAATTTCCCCAGATTACCAGCGATAGCGAAGAAGCGGATCCCGTCCGGTTGTTAACATTAGTTAACGTGGGTTAGTGTGTCTAAAAAGCAAATGACAACACAATTTTCATTTATGGGTGACGTCTCCCTTTGACATTCTAATCAAACACAAACAGAACTTTCTTCCCTGCCAGCCACATGGTAGCTTACAAATCGCCATAATCAGTAGTACCGTAATGCTCTGCACCTACTGACAACTTTGTGGCAGGAAAGGATGTAGGTACAGGTTGTTGGACGTATATGTGAAAAACCCAGTACAACCCAATACCTGTTGGAGCTCAGTTTTTAACAGAAAATGCTGTTTCCACCTTACAAAAAAGAGGCGTGACCTCATTTCCGTGATGACAATTTGTACTGGACTGCTATTACCGAAAGAGGTCTCTGTCCGCTGAAATATAAAAGGTAATTTGCTGCTGAATTTTTACTCCAGAGGCTTGTAATAATTACAGACATGGTAGATTCGGACTGGATTCATATTACAAACCTCGTCTGTAATTAGTTCAGTTACATTACGTTCAGTGCTTAATTTGTGCCAGAACTCACCGGATCTTAGCTCTGGGACCTCCGGCTCAGAGCAGCCTGCACTCGCACATCTTGAATGCTACACCCAAAATAATTAAAATTTATTTCAGTTAAGTTTTAGAAGAAACTGAACTAAAGGAATGTATATCTACTGTATAAAATTGGTTTGTTGCACAATTTTGACATAAATTTACCTAAATTGCTCATTTGACTTTTAATGTGAAAGGGAAAAATCACACCATGCGCGCACAGAAAAATCCACTTTTTAGCCACTGAACTAGATATGGTTACCCTATAGATTATTAAACTCATGTAATAGGGTACGTCTTTCTTACAGTTTGGTGTAACTAACAGGTGCCCATAAAAGAAATTGCATTGTTGCATGTTTGAGTAATTAATAATGCAATTTGTGTGACTCAAAGTCATATAACTCATATAACAATGGTCATCATTGGTCTCTGTGTGCTTTATGAACTCCGCCTCCTTATATAACGGTGGCCATCATTGGTCCCTGTGCTCTTTATGAGCTTCTTTCATTTGTTTATTCCACTGATGCTCACTGTGTCACTGTGCTTGAAGTACGTTAGCCTGATGTGGCTGGGTCAGAAACAGTGGACAGAGTGCTGCGGCACTCAGGAGGGTCTGAGGGGGATAGTTTGCTGATGATCCAGACCGGAGTATGTATGTACATCACTCTGTATCACTTAATATTGTGACTGACAACTTGTCACTTTTATGGTGCCATCACTGTAGCTTTAACAGAGTAAGAACTTTGAGTGCAGAGGAATTACCAGGACTGGCTTTGCCTTCGTGAGACTGAGGTCCATCCGCATAAGAGAGACCCGATGCAGAGTGATGATATCGACGGGCGGCCAGGTGACGCCTGTGAAAAATGGCCACGTCACCAGGCACAAATCCTCTCTTCCGGGGTTGCTGGATGAGCAGGGGGTGCTGGTTTCAGTGAAACTCTGTCAGATAGAGCAGATTGGTCTGGGTATTCTCATATGAGTCGGGGGCCCTGACTGATGGTCCCCTGCTCGTACCCTCGGAGACATCTGTACGGCCCTGCTGTACACATGGGCTGAATATATGTACAGGATCATGTTTATTTGATGGAATGTCACTGAGCCTTTCTGGATTAATAGCATCCAGATGTAATAAAAATACGATTAAGAGTATTGGATGGTATTACTGAGACTCAGCGGTTTCGCATCCACTAGCAAAAATAACCTGCATTATTGATTCTTTTACCATAAAGAAAAGAAGATGTGCCGTTTTCCTCACGTGTAATTCCATTGCATGGTAACAGATCCACTGATATCACATTTCCTGAGGTATATCAGGATATCATGGCCTTTCGACTGGCTCTTGTGATATTTCCGTCCACGATCCATGTTCCGGGCTCACTTCCTGTATCCCGTCCACTGTGGGACCTGGCCTACCCCACCCCCCAGCTGGGATGCCCCACCCCCCACCCCGCCCCAAGTAAATGTGCGGAGCAGACATCACCTTTAGCCCGTGTTCTGCGTACTGCCTCTTAAACGCTGATATAATTACAGCGCCACGGCTGAATGGCGCCCCCTGCCTTTGTCCCTGTGTTCCTACCCAGGAGGATAAGGCCTGTCTGTTGGTCCTGGGTAGCTTCAGGTGTGCAGCCTCATCCTGGCACCGGGGAAACCTGCTTTTTCACTAAATTTGGAGACTCTGTACCCCTAACCCTCCCCCCCTCCCTCGAATCGTCCAGTCAGGTAACCGGTTAGTCACCAGGAGCACCTGTACCTCTAGTGACAACCAGACGGTTCCCAGAGTTTTGACACCTGGTGAGTCAGCAGGTCGGACGTTTCTGCAAGAGCAGGTTTTTCTGGTGACTAGCGCTGCATTCTGATTGGCTGTCAGAGTCCAGAGGGGAGTGAATAGAGGCTGCATTCTCCAAAAGAGCTTCACTTAAAACATTCTGTCATACTTGCTGTGTTATTTATGTTTTTTAGGTCACAATTTCGGTCATAAGAGACCTTTTGAATTTCCGAAAAGTACAGTGTGATGGATTGGAAGTCTGTGGTGGTGCACATCCTTCTTTCAATTGTCAGATAATGACCTGCTCTGTTTTGAGCCAGATTACTCCATGTGTTACTCCATGTGTTACTCCGTTAAGATCCTCAGCATCATTCATTTGTGAAAGCGGCCCTCCCGTTGGCATGTTAGAGCGTGGCAGCGCTGTGCGGGTTTGTAGAGACTGTTATGAAACTTCACCGATCCTCCGGGACCGCAAGCCGCTTTCGGAGACTCGCAGCCATTTAATTAGTAAATTGAATTGTAACTAAAGCTGTAAGAAATGAAGTCGGATGTCTTTTGGGAGTAGCTCAGCACTCGCGGAGAGGATCGCGGGCGCATCTCACCCGCTGGGTGGGGCGACGCTTCCAGTAACAACAATAAGCTGGACGGAAATGCTGATTCGGCGATGCCTATGTGACGACGACATCAGGCAGCGAGTCAAAGGTCATGGAAATCGCAGGGCTCATTTTACTCATGTCCTGCCACTATGATTAAAAAGATCAAAGAACAACAGCAAGGTTGTACAGGCTTTTGGAAATACATTTCAGAGGTTAGTCATGGTGGGGGAGGCAGTGTGGCAGTGTATGTCTGAGTTACAGTCTGCACCCAGGTCCGGAAGGTTGTCAGTTCAAAGCCCATGGCCGGCAGAGTCGGGCCCTCGAGCACCGTTCCAGGGCCACCGGTTGACCATGTTCTCTGATCCTCATTTATAGGGTTATTTGGAAAGAAGTATCTGCTGAGGAAACAAATATAGGTGATGCTGTGAAAATCTTGATAGACACAAACTGAGTATATGTGCATGAAGTTAACTGCTGGCGTGTCGACGCTTGGCTCAGCGCTGGCCAACTAATTGCCTCCGCAGGTCAGGATCCTCCTGGATGTTCCGCACCTCCCTTCCGGTCTGTCCCAGCTGTAGCGGTTGTGAGTCGGGGGAGGTGGTGTCTTGGAAAGATTAAATCGCTTGCCTAGAGGGATGCATATCTGCCCTTGGGTGCTCTTACCCACAAACGCAAAAGTTTATTGCACTTATTTAATACAATGTACATTTTTGAGAGAGGGCCCGGTCAGACAGGATGTGGCTAAGCGATTCGAAGGTCTCCAGTTCAAATCCCAGTGTCAGCAGTGATTTCTGAACCCCCAGTTGCTCCTAGACCCGTGTGACCCTGCTTTCTCACGGAAAAAAAATGTATGTTGCTTTGGATTAAATCCAATCATAAGGAAAATGGCGGGCCGAATCCTTTCCTGTATGGACATCACGTTTCCCGGCTGACCATCCTGACAGGCTGCCTCACAGGCTGCTTCCATGTAATTATGTCGTGTTTCTGAAAGTGTGTGGCGTGGGAGATAAATGGATTTTCCCTCAGCATCTGTTTAGCACCTTCTCCGCAGTGGGAGTGGGATCCTCTGGCTAGCTGGTGAAAGCTGGGCTTGACGGGCAGGGGGGGGGCGCATGCAGTGTTTAAATCAGCTTACACCCCTGCCCTGTCCCGCCCTCCCGGATGCCCACTTTGCCTTCTCTTGATGGCTGTCATCTCCTCGTGCCTCTGCTGTGTGTGTGTTTCTCAGCTTGTTTTCGGTTACAGCCGCTCTGCTGAATTTGGCATTAACGTCCGAACGTTCGCACCGTTCCCTCAAACTGGCGCCAACATATGTGGGCATTGAAGGCCATGCGATTTACACATGTGATGTCAGAGAGACGTGTTCATCATGGCGAACACATCGCGATTAGAGATTCTCTCCATGCGGCATCAGGCAGTCAGCGCAAATCCTTAGCATCGTCAGGCTAATTATGCTGATCAGTTGCTGCTGCTCTCCAGTGCTTTTGATCATTGTTGGTCTTGAGAGCCACAGTGCCGACAGTAACACCGCGCCAGTGCCTCCGAGCCTTAGTACCGGGCCGGCCCTGGTCCCTGTTAGGACACATTTTTCTTAAATGTTTTATCTGAGCCATTTTTGGCATAAGATAGTCGATCTGGGAGTAATCGACGGATTGAATTTTCAAGGATATAGGCTGTAAGGGCTTCGAGCAGCAGAGCAGAACATTAATACGCAAAATTTTTGTCTTGAAGGAAATTCAATTTGAAGGAAATTTGGGATTTGAACACAAGCAGTGTCCTAACCTTCTCAGCCACACGCTGCCCCTCCCCCTCCCCATTATGTACGACCTTCTTTAAGATGCTGATTTAAAGCGTCGCCTTCTGATGATCCGCGCTCGTTAACAAGCCTCCATCGCGCAGTGTAATTAGCAAAGGACGTCTCGTGCTGACACGAGGCTCTCTCTCCCACAGCTGCTGCCTTCGGGTGTCTCTGACGTACTGGCTGCCCCCAGAACACTGGGACAAAGGCAAAGGCAAAATTAGAAGCAGCTCTTCCAGCCGGACCTGCGACTCTCCGTTCGGCTGCTCGGCGAGGAGGAGGCCCTGAGTCTATGAATATTTGCGTGTCGGCTCCTGCGTGCAGCGCAAAGACCGACTCGCCTCTGAACAGCAGGGTTGTCACTCCTTTGGGGTGCCCTGACATTTATATAGCAGATGCTTCTATCTAAAGCGATGCTGGGTTGAGAAAGCAGAGTCAGCCAGTCCCTGGGGCAGTTGGAGGTTAAGGGCTTCGCTCAGGGGCCCAAAGGTGAAATCATTCTGCCGACCCTGGGATTTGAACCGGTGACTTTCCGGACACGGGCACTAACCTTCCGCAGTCCCGTTTTGTTTACTGTTTGGTATCAGGCTGCAGTGGAGGTGACTGCTGTTTGTGCCATGCCCTGGAGGAAACTGTTAAGTGGGAAGTGACTTTCCAGGGTCTGGAGCTGGGTGGCGGGGCTGGGGGGGCTCCGACGACCAGGCCTGTGCTCCCCCGACATGGCCCCAGATCCTGCCCTTCCTTGGTAACGGGAAAGGCCCTCTGGCCCTGTCTCTGTGCCACCGATTATCCAAAGGCATCTCATTTTTATGCTCAAGGGTCCCCTGAAGGCACAGGATGGAATCAGAGGGACGCCATACTGTACATGCAGCCCGCCTCGGCAGGGGGATGTCAAATGGCACAGGCGCGTGCATCACGCCCAGGGGCACGGGCCCCAAGTGGCGATCGCATTAATGTAGGCCGTCTGTGTGACATTATAGGGCGTTGTCTTTATGTTCTGCTGTAGTCGGGGCTTCACAATACAGAGCTTCGCTAATAACAAGGCCTGTTTATTTCTGGTCCGTTTTATTTCTATGAGTAGGAATGTATCCTCTTAGTGGCTGAATCAGCACAGGCGGGACATCCTGAACAAAGTAGGTTCATGGCAACCTTTGGTCCCAGTCGAGACACCCCACCCTGCACAGGCATAACCACACTGTCATCTGAAATAGTGCTTTTTCCTTTTTTTATTTTCTCTGGGGCTCTCTGCAGAGGGATTAAAAAAGTAATAACCACCAGATTTGGGGGGGGGGGGGTCAATGGAGCTCTGACTGGATGTGCTGTTTATAGTCAGGCAAACAGGGGGCGCCCTTTTCCCCTCATCCCTCTGGTCCTCTGAGGCTGCAGGGATTCTTTTGGATTGCTTGATGGCACAGGAAGTCAGCTGCAGTCGCAGTAAAGCGGCTGCATCTGAAATTAGCGAGCCGGGTGCCTTTGAGTGTCCGTGAAGACGCATGGGATGCATCACTCTCTAAAGGGCAAAGCGGATGATCTCAGCTCCCACCTTGCGAAGCAATGAGCACTGTAAAGTCAGCTGCCCTTTTATCACCGCTGCTTGCATTTGCATTTTTTATTTTTTTTTTGTAAATTTGCTAATCAGCAGAGAAAGCTCATTTTCAGAGGTTCCTGCTGATGAATTCTGCCGCCGTTTGGGTCCCGGCTGCCCTCAGACACGGGGCCCCCGACGGCGAGGCTTGTGCGAGAGCCTCAAATCCACACCGGGGTGAGATCCAAGGGAACAAATCTCCACAAAACAGATGGCTGGATCCAGCGAAAGGTTCCGCGGTCAGAGCTTTCTGCGCCCGCAGCGCTCTGTACCTGTAACGCGTATCAGTGTAAGTGATGACAGAGTTCAGAAGGAATATGGCAGCAGTGCTGTCTGTGCTGCTCAAACACAGAGGGTGTAAGGGCAGTGCTATGGATATAAATGTGCTTTTTTGGCGACTTGGTGATTCGTTATCGTTGGATTTATCGTAAAATCGGGAGGGAGATCGCACCCAGCTGCTCAGGGTGAGGCTGCCAGCATTTTGGGTATGAGCAGACAGGCCAGCCGACTCTCCCTGTTACTCAGTGGAGCCTCATGATGTTAGATCGCATCAGAAAGACATAGAAGGTCTGTCCCCTGCACATGCGCCCCCGATGTCCGACATTCTCTAATATCCAACCCCAAGCTGTATAAACGCATGTAGAGTGACCCCGGGCATTTTCCGCGAAAAAGCTGAGCCGAGCTTTAATTTTTCTAGATGTAAGTACATCATTCACAGCCTCCTCTGCCTCCGTTTAGCGAGTCGCCCTGCCATGCTGCCGCCGTCCTGACATCCCGTTGTATCGAGAAGAGCCACGGGCTCCATTTTAATCTGGAAGCGGGATCCGCGGTGTGCAGCCCACCGCTCCACCTGACCATGCTAACGGACGCACCTGTTCCGCTCGCCGTGCCGCCGGGTTTCCCAGGTAACGGCGCGCATGCTTTTGAGCCACCTGGCCTTCATTAGGTCCCCGAGGCGGCCTGAGGCTATACAGGCTGGAGCTGCCAGTGCCTGATTGGACCTGACCCATTAATGTACCCCCTACACACACGACACCCCCTCGAGGTATTCATCCTTGGCAAACTTGTGCTGTCCGTGTGGATGCTGTCAGGGCCCAGCCAGGGGGTGTGGCAGGCCCATAGGTACTGAGGCCTGGCATGTGCCTGGCTGTTGCAGGTTCGAACCACTTCCCCCGGTCATGGTCGTTCAAGAGCAAGCGAGGCAGGTTTTTCTGAGCTCCTAGCTTGACAGCGCAGGCCGCAGTGGCCTTTGCGAAGGTGATTTGACATCCCTGGGCTCCACGTGTCATTGGCACCCTGGGTTCTGCCTCCCGAGCTCATCACGGCCCCCGGTGGAGTCCCTCCCCACATTGACCCGAAAGTGTGTCATTAGCCGATTGCTTCATCGATTGCTATTTGTTTGGTTAATATAATTAAACAGTCAGTCGATTATGTCTTTAGAGAGCCAGAATCATCAAAGCAGGTCTGAATCGTTAGAAAGAGAAATCATTATAGCTCTAGGAGCTGCAGGCTCTTGCTCCTCCGCTGCTTATTATTATTACTATTAGGGTCATTATTAAGCTCCCCCCGCATCCCTCACCCCATGCTGGCCCAGATGGTCTCTGAATGCTACTGCGTTTTGAGCAGCTGTGTGTGTTCATTGTGTGTGGTCACTGTCCTTGGTGCTGAAAAGTAGCTATGTGTGGTCACTGTGTGTGGTCACCGTGTGTGGTCATTGTCCCTGACACTGAAAGGTCACTGTGTGTGGTCACTGTATATGGTCAGTGTCCCTGGTGCCAAAAGGTCACTGTCTATGGTCACTGTCCCTGGTGCTGAAAAGTAGCTGTGTGTGGTCACTGTCCCTGGAACTGAAAGGTAGCTGTGTGTTGTC
>JAABNX020000001.1:6805445-6824323 GCA_015163995.2 Mormyrus lacerda
GTGGTAAGCTACTGCGCTTCCTCTGCACGTAGAGAAGTACGGACGGGGTCAAAGCTACGGCGCTTTCCCCTCTGTCACTAACCTGCCTGGTCTGATCCCACAGGAGAGCTACTGCAGCACAAATTGCTGAGAAAGTTAATGCTGGCTATGATGGTGAGCTTGGATTGGGAGGGTAAACGCAATGTGAGCGCAGACATCTGGGCAGTGGAGTCAATAGTGCTCAGTAAAAGGTAACGGGTCAAGCATAAGTACACCCTCAAATACTGATGTAACAGTGATGTTGCTTAGAGAACGACCTGCTAGAAAATAGCCACCAGTACATCTTGGAAAGAGAAGTTAGAGCAACCTCAGGGGACCACTGCAACTCTTCAGTAAAGTGGCTCAACATGGGTATTGGTTACATCATCATCTGGGTTGCATGTCTGACCAAACAGCTAGCACACATCGTGGCGTTTTATGAAATCTTTTGAGCTGTCTGGCACTTGCCTATCTGACAGGGATTCCCAGATGATTCCCCTCGAAAGCCAAAGTGTCCGCTTTACGCCATCTGTGCCTTGATCTGGGACCCATGCATATGTTTTACATGCAAGGCACAAATACGAAGTCTAACAGTAATATTTAGGTAACTTTATTTACGCAAACTCAGGACCCACAACCCCATGCACACTGGAAAACGAGGTCCTCATTTACACCCAGGACATGCAGCTGGAGAAATTAAGTCTGTAGTTAGGAGCTCTTCATCACCCCATTCAGAAGTGGACAAGAAATTGGAATCTACCTCAGTTAAGTTCACCACTGCAAAAAGGAACCCCCATATATACAGTGTATCTAACACGTCTTAAATCAACTGCTCACAGCTTTCTTGGAATTTAGTCTTGGATTTGCCCTTTTACAAGGTGCCCACTGCCCCAATGTTCACAATGTGTCCATTTGTTGTATTTGATTGTTTGATAGCATGATCTAAAGTATGGGTGCTGTTCCATGCTGGACCGGTAGGAGGCACTGTGGGTAGCCAGTTGGGGGAGAACCATAAATATACCAGCCTCTGCTGACTTATGCCACAGGTGCTTTGGAATAACTTTGTTGTGAAAGGTGCTATATAAAAATAAATTGAACTGCCCCCCCCCCCCAATCCTCTCAAGAAGACTGAGAGCAACCATGACATCAGGCCATTGTACCAAAAAGGCTAATAGAAATATCGAATACAGAAAGACTTGATGGGATCTACTGACAGAAAATAGGACTAAAAAGTAGTGGTGTATACATGTCCTTCAGTACGAAAATCCATAGTACATCTTCCTCAAAACAGACCACATGTCACTGTGGTGGTGTGGATGTATTATTGCATTGTTGGCCCCTAAAATCCTTGTAAAGCACGCTGTTCTCCTGACTGCCGTTTCCTTGGTGCAGGGGTCCGTCGCCTGCTACCTGGAACGAGACGGCCCGATGGACTCGAGCTAGTATGTGGGCCGTCTGGCCTGACAATAGGCCTACGCCCACCCCCGGCGTCCTGCCTCTCTTCCCGGCTCCTCACTGTGGTTGTGGCTGGTACATATTTATTTTCCACTTAAAAACATGCAGAAACAGTTCTGAATGCTAAAGGAGTAGACAGCAGAGTGACTATGAAACATCTGTAGCGACAATAAACAGAGGCATTTACAAAAGGGATTGGTTTCGAAACCCGTAACTTCTAAACAACGTCTACTGAACAGACACTCATAATTCAGACATCACTTCTCGGTTGAAACTCTCCTCGACGGCTCTCTCTCTCTCTCTCTTTCTCCAACTGGCTCTTTCGTTCACACCGGTCTTCGGCTCGGTGCTCTCCTGCCTAGTGTTTCGACAGTTCGTTGGATAACCAGTCCAGCCCTTCGTACAGGCCTGTACCCTGGGTGGCGCAGGTGGCCTGGACGTGCCACTGTAGTGGAAGAGAAGATCCACAAACAAGCTTAGCAAACCTCTGCTTTCAACCTTCGAGTCCAAGCATCTAGTGGAGGTGGGACCAGGACATCTGATTTGTTGGTCCCCCCTCCTCTAGTTGCTTAGATCAACCTCCTCTGTAATCCGATTGGTTATCTCTCTGCACCAATCATTTTTTGTTCTGCCCTCAGAACATTTTTGTGCAGTAAAACTCCCATGAGCATAAACACTACAGACCACAGTTTTAGACGCATGGTGAGGCCAGCTGGCTGAAACATGAACAAGGAGTGTAGTCTACATCAATTTGACATGCTAACATAAACGCTGCAGCCGCTATAAGCGTGCAGGAGACGGGCGACTTACAGTTCTGCTGCGAAGGTTCCGCAGGCCTAGTTTCTCAGTCAGATCGCTCACCGCCATGGCGTTGGGCAGGTCCTGCTTGTTCGCAAACACCAATAAGACAGCGTCCCGGAGCTCATCCTCCTGCAGCTACAGAGAAAGCCGGCAAACCAAGTCGTAAACCAGCGCTGAGGAGCCGCGCCCCAGGATGAACCCACAAGGGGGCGCTATCTTTCCCGCTCAACTGCAGATCGCATTCTACATACATCTTCCTTAAACAAGCGTGCACCTACCATTTTTGCGAGCTCCTCTGCAGACTCGGCTACACGCTCCCTGTCATTGCTGTCGACTACGAAGATGAGGCCCTGGATGTGTACAGGCGCAGTCAGAAGAGCAGGAAGAGCGGGCATACTAACAAAGGGTCGGCAAAGGGCACTAGCTTCAAGGTCAAGATGGCCACTACAGTTTGACTCCATACGTGTTTTATTATGCAATGCCCACTGCCTCCTATAGGGGGAGCTGCTATCCCCACTAAATCCACTTTGTTCATTTGGTCGTCACAATCAATCACATCACGTCTGCGTTGCTACAATAATGCGATTGGGACCATCCGCTGAATAATTAAAAGGTGGCGATCGATCCGGCACCTGTGTGTTCTGGAAGTAGTGTCTCCACAGGGGACGAATTTTGTCCTGACCGCCCACGTCCCACACCGTGAAGCAGATGTTCTTGTACTCTACCGTCTCCACATTGAAGCCTGTCAAGGAAGAGAGGAAGAGTCAGAAGCATGGCAGCACCGATTGGGCAGGACAACCGAGAGCACACATCTATCCTCAGTCACTGACACGCAAAGCGTCCCCCTCTCTCTGCGGCAAACAGCCACTCCGAAAGTGCAGCGAAGGATGGCTGCTCCTGCAGGGAAATTTAACAGGGAGCATAATTCATCAGGGAATCTGCACCACCCATAACGGCGTCACCAGCAGGGGGCACCCAGTGATACTCCAGTCTGTCGCCATAAGATGGTTGGATCACTTTCACCAGGAAAGACCCTTCGGCCATTAGCTGTTCATCCATGTTTTCATATGTGAAGGATGATACTGGCGCTCTACTGTAATGACAGTGACTATGGACATCTCCATTTCTTCTGTGTGATGCATACATAGATATACTTTATATACACACACACACACACATATAAATATATAAGCCTTAAAAAACATTCCCATTATTCTTACCGATTGTTGGAATAGTGGTCACAATCTCTCCCAGCTTCAGTTTGTACAAGATGGTGGTCTTTCCTGCTGCATCTAGACCAACTGGGAAAATGAGGAACAGAAAAGTTCAGGAATGACGCGAGTCAAAAAGTGAAAATCAGTATTTAGGTGACACTTTTAATGTTATATAACATGGTCCAGGAAGGCTGATTAAGACTTAAGTTCCTGATTTTTGCTGTTGGGCAAATAGCCATAGAAGTAAATATGGATATTTGGACCGTGACATGCAGTAAAGCTACAAACTCCACATGGGCCCCTTAAAGTTCTTAAAGTGTCCTAATAAATCCAAGAGTAAATCTGAAAGAGGGCCATTCGCCCAGCCCCCCGCTAACTAACGCTAAGCAGGCAGGGCCTTCACAATAAAGATCCGGCAGTGGAATATATCCAACTCTGGTGTCACCATCACAACCGGCCCCACACTGCAATTCACTGAGGAATTCTGTGAGTTTATAAAGGGATCTTAGAAACCAGCTTAGTGCAATGTGTTATGTAGTTAGATCATTTGTAGGGTCATGGCAAGCAATTTCACGACGACTTTGTCAAAGCAAATAAAGCAGCTAGGATGTGACCAAATATAAAATTATAAAAATATTGAAACAAAAAATTGGAAAAAAAAAAATCAGCATCGCTTATCAGCAATTCAATAAAAGGCTCTAAGAAATATATTACTACACTTCTAATACATGGTTTCATAACGCAAAGCCAGAACAATTATAACTAGACTCACGTTGGTACAGCACTGTGATATTCACACAGCTGAATATAAAGTTATGGGGAAGTTACCAGACAGCCGGCTATCTGACCATTAACTGCTTAAGAAATACTCTGGAAAAAATATAGACTTCGGCTATTCCTAGGGACCCCAGATAGCAGCTACGCTGACAACATAAAGACATGTATTATAAAAGCCCCTGGACTTGCCTCCCCATCCTTCGCTACAATCTGCCTACTCGCTGACCAGCTGTAACTCACCCATGAGTATTCGCATCTGCTTTTTGCCAAACAGCTTAGAAAAAAGCGACGATATGGTGAGTCCCATGCCGTGTTAAAAATGTCTGTCTTAAAAGGTAAAAATCCTGAAGTGGAATGCAATCTTAGCACTGTGTGGGCGATTCTATCGCCTTCCTTCCCTGCCACGTCCAGGCCAACGCGGAAGAAATTACGTCACCCTTTCACGAAACTTTATTGACAACACTATAAACAAACAGCCGGCTGTTTGTTCATGCAAATTTGCTGGTTAAAGTGTGTCACGGAATATCTAATATTACATAAATGCACACCTAACGTACCCTACTGAGCGGCTTGGGCATTAATAATTCTGTTGCATTCACAAATGCATTATTAGGGTGTGTATAGGTTACATAAGCAAAGGCGTTTGTTAATTATAGTTTTATATGTACCTTACATAGTGTGCATTGTCAGGTCATGGATGATCCAAGTAACTTGGAGTTCGCGTGGCTAGAAACGTATTGTATGATGTGATTGTCACGACCAGGGGATATTCTAATTAAGTTCGTTATGCCACTATTATTAGGCTTTCAAAACGAATGAAAAGACACATAAACCCCATCTGACCTTCTCAAAATGGCCTCATTCGAGTTCCGCCGGCGACGCTGAGCTTTATTGACAGCCAGCGCTGCTCCGTTTGTGGTTTAAGGAAGTGGCTTCGTAGAAGCGGACACGTAAGTTTAAGGGTTGTAATATCGCAATGTGAGCAAATTAAGCGAAATAGCAGAATGATAGTGAGCCGTAATACGGAGCCAGGTGTGTAGCGAAGGGCAATTTGTGCCGGAACGGGGGAATCAGCGCGTTTGCCGACGCCCTGCCGGACTGCGTAGCCTTGGATGGTGCCTCTTCAACTTTTTAAATGTAATGGGTCTTCACTGTACAAAAAGCTTCTTCGTCCATTATGTTTATGTCTCAAAACTGTAAATCTGTATGGATAATTGTGGTGTCGTAATTTCTATTAGCTAGTTGTTATTGAAAGAGATTCTAACGAAATCGACGGGAAGGTGCCTTCCTTCGTAGCCTAAAGCACCTTAACTTGTGTTACCTGTCCCACAGCGGTGGATGCTAAACTTCCATGTTTTGCACCTGAATGATGCCGCAATGTTTGCTGAACTACATAACTACTACAGGTGACTTGGAGATATTATTACTGTTAATGATATTTCTACAATTTATTGCTTTTAACAGTGCTTCTTCGAGTTCCAGTTATGAAACCTTCCTAGCAGCTATGGATAAGTTTGGCATGAGCTTCGGAGGTGGCCCCAGCAAGAAAGAGCTTCTAGATACCATAGAGGCACAGAAGAAGCAGCTGATCCAGTATCAGACCCGTTTCAAAGATGTTGTCAGGGCATACAAAAGCCTCCTGAAGGAGAAAGAGGCTTTGGAAGCCAGCCTCAAAGTTCTGACAGTGTCTCAGGAGGCTGACCTCAGCCTGCGTGGGGAGGTTTCAGCAGGGGAGCTTCCAGGTTTGGAACCACGTTCTCCAGAAGATCACTGCTCCCTCCACAGCGAGGACAGCGTTGACACTGCCAATTCTGGGGACACGGCCACCAGTATTACCAGTAGCAGTACAAAGGGTGACCTTGTGGAGGAAGATGGGAGCACTGGAGAAACGGGCACTGGGGCCTCCGGCACCTCCCAAAGGTCTGAGGAGGCCAGTGGCTCAGAGAGCGGCATTAGTTCAGGCAGTGGGGAGCAGCAGAGTGTGGGCGAGGTGGATCGGCGGATCCTGCAGCTGAAGACTCAGCTCTCCACACTGACCAGCTCACTGGCCACGGTCACACAGGAGAAGTCGCGCATGGAGGCCTCCTTCCAAGCCGACAGGAAGAAGATGAAGCAGGACTACGAGGAGCTGCAGCGCAAGCTGGAGGATGCCGCCGCCCAGAATGAGGCGGAGCTTAGGACCCTGCAGGAGCAGCTGGTGGAGAGCAAAGCCCGTGTGATCACCCAGCAGCACGAGCGTGGCCAGGAGCAGAGCGACCATGCCCTGATGCTTCGTGAGCTGCAGAAGCTCCTGCAGGAGGAGCGGGAGATGCGGCAGGATGCCGAGCTGAAGTTGGAGGACACGAGGGAGGCCCTCTTAGAGAAGATGGCAGAGGCGGACAGGGGAGCAGAGTACCAGGTGCAGCTGCGGCAGCTCTCCCAGGAGCGGGAGGAGATGAGGAGGAACCTGCAGGCGGCTGAGGCGGAGAGGAGCAGGCCGAACCCACGCGTAGAGGAACTGAAGCAGGAGATGGCTGAGCTTCGTCTGCATCTGGAGGGGCAGCTGCAGCAGGAGATCCGGAAGGTGCCGGGTCTCCACGTCATGGCAGCCATCAGCTAGATATTAACATTTTAATTTAAAATGTAAAATCTATGAGGTGATGCCACCCTGACCTTTAGACATGGCATCCAGTTAGACAGTAGGTTTTTTTTCTTTATGCCAAATGATTATCTTTGTATTGTACTGACTAGAAGAATAACACGTAAAAGTGTGTGATATTTGACTAGGGATGTATGTTCAGGACCCATTTCATCAAATGTTCTGTTTGTTTTAGAAATGTGAAAAAACAACATAATATCCAATTAGTATGACTAAAATACAACATTTACAAGTGTACAACCACTTTTAGTCAAAGCAGATTTTTATTTATTTAAATAGGTTTACCAGTTCTTACTTTTTAATTTATTTTGAGTTTAGTTTTTGAAGTTTTAATTCGTTGGTTGTGATCCCAGTTGCACAGTTAGCTTCTAGCTTTGTAGCGCCTGTGTTAGCTGCTAGCCACGTACTGCAGCCCAGCCATTAATGCCAAATTCCCTTGGTCCATGTCCCTGCAGGCTGTCCAGGCAGAGGAGCGTCTCCGGGAGCAGGCCCAGCTAGAGGAGGGCCGTGTGGCCAGCCTGGAGGACCGGGTGTCAGAGCTGTCCGCACTGGTGGGCGCCTGCGAGAAGACACGGCAGAAGGACCAGCAGGTGGTGCAGAAGTTGCGCGAACGAATCCTGCAGCTGGACACGGAGAACAAGACACTGGCCATTGCCGCTGCGGCTAGGGTCCCCGCCGACCTCGCGCTGGACGAGACTAACCTGGATGTCAACGTGCTGCGGGAGAAGATGGAGAAGCTGAAGAAGCTGCTGGTTCTGGCCTCGCAGAAGCCCTCGGCGCTGGAGATTGAGAAGACGGCTGAGGCGGAGCCCAGTGAGCCGTCCGACGGCGAGAAGGCCTCGGCACTCTACTACCAGCAGGAGCTGAAGCAGCTCAAGGAGGAATTTGAGCGCTACAAGGCGCGTGCCCAGGTGGTGCTCAAAAACAAGAACGCCAAGGAAGGGGGCGTGGTCAGGGAACTGGAGGTGGCCCGCGAGCAGCTGGCCGACCTCAAGGAGAAGTACATCGGGCTGCGGCTGCACTGCGACGAGGCGGAGACGCGGCACGGGCACGAGCTGGAGATCCAGCGGCAGCATGCCACCGCCGTGCAGCAGGGTCACCGGCAGGAGCTGGAGCGACTGGAGGCCCAGCACCGCGAGCGCTTCCTCCGACTGGAAGAGGAGCTCCACCGACACCGGGACCGGACCGCCACCCTGCTGGCCGAGAAGGAGTCGGAGCTGGAGCAGCTGCGGGCCGGGGCTCTCAGGCCGGGCCGGGCCAAGGCCAGGGCAGCGGGGGCGGAGGAGGGCGCAAATCCTGACCAGGGAGACGTCATCACCCAGGCCCTGAAGCTGGTGGGCCCCAACGAGCCGACACTGCTGCTGTATGCCGAGGAGGTCGCCCGGCGCGAGCTGCAAGTCGGCACCCTGAGGAAACAGAAGCACCAGCTGGAAGCCGACGTGCACCAACTGCAGGCGAAGCTCGTCTCGCGAGAGGAGAGCCACCAGGACGAGGTGTCCGTGCTCCAGGCTCAACTGGAGAAGCTGGCCAGGGACCAGAGCCGCGAGGGCGCCAACCTGGAGTACCTGAAGAACATCATGTACCGCTTCCTGACACTGGCCGACGCTCATGGCCGCCGGCAGACCCTCACTGCCATCCTCACCATCCTGCATTTCAGCCCCCAGGAGAAGCAGGCGGTGGTGAAACTGCAGGAACAGAGCTGGTGGAGCCCAGCAATGAGATAATGTCACTTGGGGGGGGGGGTCAAAACCCAACAGTGTGTGCTATTGCAGTATGTTGTCCATCACCAGCTGAGTTACCCTACCCCACACGGCAGCCCAGTCTGTTCCGACTGGTTGCTGATTGACAACACAACTTAGTCCCATTAACTAATGTACTGTGTAATTCAGTGTGTCCCAGCCCAGTCCTCGGACCCACAGACAATCCATGTTCAAGAGCTGGGAAGTCTGGGTCCCAGAGGACCTGTTTGGGAAATACTGGTATAATTCAAAAGATTATTGGTACTGTGCAAAATATATTTTTATAGTGATATTTTACTAATCAGTTCTGTATTTATTTAAATTTCTGAGTGACAGGAGAAATTGCGACTTAAATTCGATTTCCTAATATTCAGCATGCATTCACCGCCCGGCATTTCTATCATCACCTTGGCGCGGGAGTGAAGTTCTTTTCTGTGCCTGTGGGGGTCTCCATAAAAGGTTTCGAACTGCGTTAGCCACTGTGCTTCGCCGTCCATGACGCTGAAATAAAATTACACTGCCAGGGGGCTCGTAATTCCTTATCGCTCTGTACTTGGACTTTTTGCCGTTTGCAGGCACTGATGATGCCTAATGAATATGATGCGCGTACTCGCGTAGCAGCTCAAGCTCGCGCCTGACTGCCCTCCGTTTACTGCGACATACATGTGACCCCATTCCCCCGCAGCGATATTATCAGTTTGATTTGGCAATCCTTTTGTAATTGTATTGATTGGGATTATATTGTTTAAAAAACTAGGTGGGAAAACCTATAAAAGTAAGATTGTGCTGTGTGCATTTAGGCAGCATTGCCTAACACCCTGCCTACTGGTCACTTTATTGGGGCCGAGCAATGGGGATACGATAGGAATTTCCTAAGGGTTATACCAATAATCTTGTTTTCTTAAGCTCTGGTTCTGTCAAGTTGTTATGACGGCGGTTCCTGTGCTGGTTTGTGGTTGTTTGAGTCCATCATATCCTTAAGTTTCACAGCAGGTATTTCGCACCTGATTTCCAAAGTCAAGCCAGCTATGTGGTGAAGGGAAAATGTATTATTTATTCAACCGTTGTTTTTATGTCCTGTGTAATTTGTAAAATATATTTAAAAGAAGGTGAATCTTGCAGCACCCCGAATGCGGTACAAACAATACTGCCTGTAAACGCCGAGACGGGACTGACGCCGGATTTTTCACTGTTTTATATGTATGTCCCACCCCCACGGGTCACGAGTGTTTGCTGGGTCACCTGAGCGTTCCTGTAGACATGAGCGCCCGGAGCATTATAAAGATTAACAATTGCACCCAGCAGACTCCACAATGGCGCACCTATTCTGGTGGAACAGACAGGTGCGTTTTGTCAGCTGCACGGTCGAAAATGGATTCAGACTATCAGAGTTCGCTGATAGGAGTATGAAAACCCCAGTGCAGGTGTGCATTTATGAGAGAGCTGAAATATTTGACGACATAGGAATGCAAAGAAGGTGGAACAAGTACTTCCCTTGTGTACCCTTTGTTGTACTTTGAAGTATATGCAGTGTATATTTGCTTATCTATGTGACACCGTTTGGAAACACTATTTAAGGGGCTTGAATGGTAAACAAATTCACACCGATGTATATTTTAATAAGTGTTACATCAAAATAAAATTATTTTCCCTAGTGAATGCTTAATTATTCATTTTTATTAATATAATTATTTATATTTAATTATGAATATGTTGATGACAGCATAGATGGGGAATATTGGTATATTACGGGACAGGGCTACAACTACATAAATGTTCTGTTAGTATTATCTGATCTGATTGGGACCCGGCAGCCTTTTAGCTGGTAAGCACACAAACTGTGTATCTCTGGAGTAATTTTGATACTTCGAGTTCATCCGTAGCATCAGAAAAGTGAAACTTGCTTTATTCCGTATTTATCAGCTCACAATGCGTCCTGCTTGTCTCACGCTAAGATTTAATTCCGCTTTTAATAGCTGACGACAGTGTCGCCGGTCGCTTTCGCCATGTAGTGATCGGCCATGGGCGGAGATTGAGTTAATGAACGCCAGAGGGAAATAAGAAAAGCTGCAGGTACCTCAGGATCACTTTGTTTATCATCTGCTTCGCCATGGAGCCGCGGGACGGCGACGCATTTAGGACCGCGCTGACCAACGAGCAGGTACCCAAAGGCTGGCGCCTCACGCTCCGGCGATTAGTAGAAGTAGGAATTTAGAAAGTTTCATCATTAAATATGTTTTAAAAAGTTCTGAAAAATGTTTAAAAAGTTTTGTGTTTGTATTGTCGTACATTTTGTAGTAGTTCTTTTCTTATTTATAATGTCCTTAATGATGTCTTTTAGATTGAAACCTTATCTATCGTGTATTTATCGTCGTTGTCACTGAGGTAAGGATGCCTTTTTCACAGGTTTTATTTACTTGGCGCCTAAATCACTCCATGTGAGCCATTACATGACACGTATCTTAAACATTGCTGTCCCAGCCCAGTGACAGTGTACGCTGTTAGTGCCGGGGCTGGAAGCGCGCTCACCCCCCACCTAGGATTAATGTTTAGCAGTTAATGGCTGTTGTGTTTCGTACCAGTGTTTCCTAAAACAAAGTAGTGAATAAAGCATCTTGATTAAAGGGGCGGGTTAAAGCACATCACTCATTTGCATCTTAGATTATTACTAACCACTGAAAAACTGCCTAATTTAATGCGTCCAGAATTTTATCAGATTATTTAATCGAAACTCCCTGGGATTGAATTCCAGCTTTAAGCACTGACGCGTCACTCGGTACACAGATGAACAGACAGGTACGGACACTCTCTTAATGTTCAGCACTCAATCCACCGGACAGCAACCGTTAAAATCACCCCAGTTCTGCAGGCCATGGACTATATCACGTATGCATGAGAATCTACTGTACGTACATATACATGCGGTGACCCCACTGAAGAAATACCCATGTTTATATAAACATATATATATCAGATGTAGTTGACCTGTTTACTTTATTGTTCATTTCTGGGACTTTTTTGTGTTTATTATATAGATCAAGATATATTTCTACATATTAGCGCGAGGACACTCATTCACATCCTACTATTCAAGTATTTTGAGGTTTAATCTAACGCAGTAGTTCTTTAAACGTCTTCTGCAGGTGTATCTCGATAATGGGGAGTAAAACAAGAAAGATATGAATGTTTTAGATTAACGTTTTCTGTAATTTATAAAATAAAACATTTTCTTTATTTTCCTTGCTATTGATTAAATGTGTATTATTGACACTGTTGTGTGTCCAGGTCAGTGTGTCAGTAAAAATGTAGGTCAGGCGTTTATTATATTATAGCACAGACAGGCATCAATAAAAGATTAATGTAGGACAGTTGTAGATTATTCATAAATGTATTACCATGCAGTTTTATTGCCTTGGAGAGATACCTTGATGGACAGGCTGTGCTGTGACGTGCTGCACATTAACTGGTTCTTTGTCAGCTGATGTTTCTTCTGCACGGAGCTTGTGTTCCTCAACCTGTTTTGCTTTCTGTTGCAGTTTGCTTGGGAGTTCATCTGTCCTGGTGGCGGCTGTCGTTAAGAGACGCCATCTGAACAAACAGGTGAGTCACACACAAACAAACAAAAAAAAACAAAACAAACTCTTTACCCAAATTTGATGACGATAATATGTATCCGGATGTGTGGTTGAGCAGTCTGTGTCAACGAAAGACCACACTGGTTCAGCATGACACGGCGGGAGATGCCCCTAATGCATTTCACGTAAGACACACCTCTAACCCCATGCACCACAAATACCTGAGTTTCAAGCCAATGTAATAGGCCTATCGGGTAAAGGAATACTGTAGATTCCAGTGTTAGGCAGCTGGATATCGCTGTAAAATTCCCAGCACTCTATCTCCATTCATCACAAATACCTGAAATTCAACTTAATATTAAACCTGGTGAAGCAATACTGTAAATAGTTTTTTCAAGCCAACATGTAAGTTAGATTCGCTGTGTCTTTCTGCTACGAATCTGATTGCAGACTCTCATCTGAGTGTTTCTCATTTAACGCGACACTTCTTATCGCTTTGTGCCTCATCATCATTCTTTGCTCCCCACCAGTCAGAGGTGCATTCAGACCCAAAATGGCCACATGCGTAAATATGAGTTCGATGCCAGGGGTCAGTAATTAAGATCTTGGGATCGCTGGTGTTCTGAAGGTGCGGGACAGTAGAATCTGGGTTTCTGGAACTCCGACCACTTTATCTGCCCCACAAACCAAGCAAGGCAGTTAAGCTAACTTTTCCTTGGGTCTGTTTGTCTCCCCCCCCCCAGGCCTGGCCCCTGCTCCAGCTGGCCCTGGCAGACTTCCTGGCTACTGTCCTGCTGTTCCTCATCAACATCATGAACATGGTACCGTCCACTAAGTGGCCGGACAACATCCCAGTCTGCGAGAGGCTGCTTCCCCTCTCTCTGGCAAGTGCGCCTCCCTCATGTTTCACATGGTGGGGGGTGGGCGGGTTGGTTGTAGAATTCGTATTTGCCTAATTTTGCTTAATTTTCAGTTAAAGCACTCCCCCCCCTCCTTGAACAACATGGAATATCCTTCAAAGCAATGTCAGACCCAGCTAGTTTGACTTTTCAAGAGAGAAAGAGATAGATCATTGAAAAAACAAGACTGGCAGCTATTATTCCTTTTAATTGAGAACTGAGAGCAGCTAACAGATGTCATGAAGTCCAATAGTTAAACCATAAAGGGGGTGATTGAGGTTGGAAAAACTTATGCGCTCTGCAATTAACTTTACAGGCTTTTTACTGTGTCTCCTTCCTGCTGGTTGTGGTCTACGCGTATGAGTCTCAGCGGGCAGTGGGAGGCTGGAGGGAGAGGCCTAGCGACACTCAGGACGGGGTGAGCATCTGGAGTGAGGCTAGCGGATGTCAGCTCCAGCCGTGCCTTCCCTAAACAAGCGACGCATTTTCTACTAAATGGGTTAATGCGATCCAGTGAATTCTTAGGGATGCACGGAGGTGTTAAAGAGCATCTGCTTTTTCTAGTTTTATATTTTAATCTATCTTTACTTTTTCCCATAATCGCACTGTGGCCCCTCAGGAAATCACGTGTAGCCATATGGCGAATGGAGTACACACGTTTTTGCACATGTATCCTTATATGGTGAGACAACAAAAAATGTTGAATAGTATCTTTGAGAAGGTCTGTCTGTCTCTTCATCCCTCCTCTTCTGCAGTCACAGAGAGGAGCAGGTGTGGCGTCGCCCATCTCCTACATCACAGTGTGGTGAGGAATCCGACACACACGACCCAGCCTTCTGCTCTTGCCGTCACTCTGCCTGGTTTTCTCTAGAACTAAGACTCAGCCAGACTCCCTCCCTCCTCAGGATGGTCCCTGTCATCATCTACTTCTTCTACATCGCCACAGAGGTCTTGGTGTCAGCCAGTATAGTGAAATGGCCGAAGGATCCAGTGTCCAATGAAGGAATGAGCGAGAAGTACACCATGTTCTGCTCAAGGTAGCTCTGCCTGGCCTTGACGTTATATCCATGACAACCTATAAAGACGCCCAAGGTCGGTCCAGCTGGCCCTCGTATTCATAACAACCTATATAAACTTAAGCGGCGTGCTTGCACAGTCGTATAGTCAAGATGCCTTTTTACAGCATAGTGGTTGAAGGCCAGAAGTGCCTTTAAACAAAATGAGATAAGATTGCTGAGCAGATCAAATGTATAACCTTTTAATCATTTGAGAAACAACAGAGGCAGGAAAATGAGCTCTCTATATTGGTCGCAACAGTCCTACTTCTGTCAAAAGGTGTGAACTCCCTCTTAACACCCGATTTCTTGTCGTCCCTCACGCAGCTGCGTTCTATTCCTGCACATCAGGAACGATACCTGCACACATCCAGTAGGTGCCACGTGAGTCCCAGCATGCACTTTCAGCAGCCTGAATGGTTAAGGTCCCTTTATTGAAAAGTTCTGTTTTGTTTGCTTGTTTTATTAACAGGACATGGCACATGACATATTTGTGAAATGCTTTTTCTTGATAAGTGCGCTGTCGGTGCTCGTCTGCTGCGCGGTACGTGTTTGAAGACCGAGTAGTCGCCATATCGAGAACACAATCCTAAATATACAGACAAAACCAAATGTAAAAAAATACATGAACATAAGCATGCAGGCAGTGTTGTAGAGTGTAGAGTGTTTACAGCATATTGTCCTGTTCTATGGAATGTAAATTCATCACCGTAGTGATTCACGGCCGCCTTCTACCCCCTGGTCAGGTGATATACCACAAGGTGAGATGTTGGCTCAGGAGGTACGAGGGCGGGGCCATGTTCCCGGTGGAAGGGGATGGTTTCAGCCGCAGACAGCTGAGGGGTTCGTGTATGACAGCCAACTCTATGGTTCTGGTCATCATGTTCTGCTGGACCCCAGGTTGTGCTACTTGCACGTTACTGACCCGCTACGTACATACTACTTATATGCTACTCATACACTATGCACACTACTTAAAAACTACTCATGCACTACTTGCATGGTACTCAAGTGCTACTTTATTTGCTGCTCAGACACTACTTGCATACAAATTATTTTATCAGTGTGTTAATTATATACATTCTATGAATAGGATAACTTTTGATAACTAAATTTCATTAATGACCTGATTTCACTTTTTAGTAGATTCATGTTTTAGTCTTATTAACAGTCATCTTTTTATTGAATTTATACGAGACAATTTTACAATTGATGAAGGTATTTTGTGAACTGTTTCATTTTCTGTAATTTGATGGCGATTAATACTTAGAGGAAGGAACATTTTGCTTGTTTTATACTTTCTTCTGAAGGCTCAGACAGAAAACAGGATATTCTGGAGGTATGCTGTCAATATGGTTGCCAGGATGGCACCTAGTAACAAAACTTTGTTCTCTCCACAGCCATTGTACTTGTTGTTCTGTCCTTCATACAGAGCATCCCCCAGGAAAAGCTATTTCCTCTCTACATCACACAGGTAGGTTCATTGTTTTTTTTGTTTGCAGACATTTAAACCTTCTTATAGGCAAAGTGGGGCAGTTCCTGATCACTTTGCTGCTGAAGCTCAATGGAAGCTCGCTCGCCCCCTGCAGGCGTTGGCCATCTCCCTCCAAGGCTTCCTGGACAGTATTGTGTATGGCTGGAGGAGGCAGAACTTCCGTGAGGCGATGGGTGAGAGGATGCCTCTGCTGGAAAAGGCCTTCTACGACGAATCCCTGAGTGCAAACTGAGCTGGACAAAACTGGAGAACACACTGGCACCCAGAGAAGCAATATACAGACTGCAGCCACCAAGGGGTACAACACGGAACCCTCCGGTCAGCTTCATATGGTTCATTTGAAGCATATTTTTATATTCATATATATTTTTTTCCACACACCTAAATCCAGTGTGTTACTCATGCATACTCTCCTCTTGCTGGGATGGAGTCATTGTAGAACAAATTCCTGAAATAAAATTCTGGGCATCTTCTGCACGGTCCGGCCGTGGCTCGTTGACATCTGGTGATGAGGGAGCTCTTCTGTAGGGCACTGAGAAGACGAGAGAATTTACAGGAACTTCTGGGAGGTCGTGAAGACTGGGAGATGTTTCAAACAAGGAAGGGCAACAAAAATAAAGAAGCGGTCAAGTATCACCAAGAACCCTGAGGGAAATGAGGATTCAAAGTCATGGAAGAACACTCCAGACCAGCATGGAGGCTGACACAGCGACCTTCGGGGGAGGGGCACTCGCTGCAGCTGGCTCTGTGAGCTACTGTAATTCTGGGCTGGTTACTTCTAGAATGTTCCGCACACTAACTCTGACAACCATGAAGACTGAAAGACATTAATCAATCTGGACATACAATCTTAGGGATTGTTTAAATTTGTTATTTAGTTAAACATGTATCTTGTTAAAAAAAAAAAAAAAAGAAAGAAATTCACAGAAGGTTAAAATTACAAAAGATGAGGTATTATCTGGATTCAGTTCCGCATACCTGATTTAGTATTAAATGTCAGTGGTAGTTCTTTCTATTATAATTTATCAATAAATTATTTTGTGTGTAATATGTCACAATTTCATCTGTAATGATTTGCCAGATTAAACTGTCTGACATCAGAATCTCCCCCTCTGACCTTGTGATTCTTTTATGGGAGAAATTCACATGATTTAGCTGCTGTCACGGTCCAAAGTTCAAGCTGGCAGTTTTGTAGGTGGGGGATGCACAGTCACACCTGGTACTGGTGAGATTTGTTCATCTTGTCTGGCAGGACCGGTGAGGCGTGGTAATTGACTCTCAATAGCAACAGAGGGACACAGGTAGAAGTTCGATAAAACAAGGAGTTTCAGGGACAGCCTACAGTGGCATTTCAGGCAATACATGGCGTGGGATAAATCAGATTTACTGATGTGATTCATTAGCATTAACTAGTACCTGATTTCAAGGCGTGTTACCAAGAAATATAATAAATCAGACTAAAACAGTGAGTGAGAAAACAGGATTAGCATATTGTATAGGGGCGAGAAAGTCAAGGTGGGCAGAGTGTCTCTGAGGGGTCATGTGATCACAGTAACTGAAATTGATTTGCCCCACCTGGGCCAGGATTGCAGTATGTATTGCAGTAGGTTTGTATATATTGACTGTTTTGCCAATTCCGCGGGCTGAACATCAGGACGCTCCCGTGTTCAAAGTCAAAGTCAAGTCAAAGTCAGCTTTATTGTCAATTCTGCCATATGTACAGTATAGAACACACAGAGAATTGAAATAGCGTTTTCTCTCAATCCCTAGTTAAACAGTAAAACATAAATACAAAAAAATAAAAATTAAAAAAATACAAGAGAAATATAAATACAATAAACAATATACAATATACAAGGCCATGTGGCAGAGCACGTGTTTGCTGGGGTTCTGCTGGGTTTCCGTGTCAGTATCAGTGTGGGAGCTTTATTGCATTTTTATTGCTCAGAATTCCCCTTGTGGAATGAGAATGTGACACGCTTTTAAGGTGAAAAGTTTGAATAAGCAGTGTCACGGCAACTGACACAAGCCAAGATGGCATCAGCCAGTAAATGAGAGAAATGTTGATCTGGTCTGGCAGGTCACAGACACGTCCAGGACCCCCCCCCTCCCAGCATCTCCTGACTTCCTCTTGTAAACACGACTGCTGCTTTCATGGTATTGACCCCACAACCATGGACTGATGCTGACACTCAGTACCAGTGCTGCGGTTGATGCTGATGTCTGTTGCCAACCTCAGTCAGGAAGACTGTGACATTGTACAGAATGAAGGGAAGGCAGCTGCCCTTTGTCGCTCCAGCTTTGTAGTATTTCTCTTTGAACCATCCTGGTCTCAGCAGTGAGACATTCCTTTTTACAAGCCTTTATATGGTAACTTTCCTTCATATGAACTATAACTTGTTTGAAAGCCTGCTGACACTAGGACTGACTAGGAACAGGTGTGTGCTAAAGTTATGTGCTAAATTTAATGATGTAATTATAATTTAAGTATAGATTGCAATGGGGCATATTTAGAGATAAATGTTTGTGGGGGGAGGGGTGATATCAAACATATATAATATAAAAAGCATTATTTGGAGGGGCTTATAAAGCTCCCCCTAAAATAGGTCTAAAGATGACCTTGGGGAAAAAAAACTTAACGTAAGAAGGAAAAAAGAGAGATATGCATAAAAAAGAGCCTAAAGCACAAACCAGTAGACACTCCACACTGGAAAGCTGCTTTGTAATGGCTTCTCGTCCAGAGGACGGCCGGTGTTCCGTCCGTCCGGCTAATCACCGAATCTGATCTGCTCGGGAGTGGAAAGCACCGCAATGGAAATTCAGGTTTACACCAAACCGGTTCCGCGACTGACGCCCTAGTAATTTCAGATACCATGACAGCTCACTTGGTTGCTGGTTAACTTTGTCTTTTGTAAACGACTTTGAGGGAAAACGTTTTTTTCTTCCGAGTGGCACATAAGTACAGGAAAAAAAAAAATTTTTGCTTCCGAGAAGCACATAAGTACAGGAAACAGAAATTTCACCGCATTTTCATAACGCTGAAACGCAGCACAATAGTCAAATGCTTATCGTCGCATTAATGCCTTTACAGTTTTTCTCCATTGGTTTAGCTCATTTCTTGAAACAGAAATGACGTTCTCAAAATAACATGGACAAATCTCCAAACCACCTTGCAATTGTTCACAACAGAATGGCGTTTCTCATTGATTTCA
>JAABNX020000001.1:6827834-6846130 GCA_015163995.2 Mormyrus lacerda
CAGTCCAGTGCCAGCATTGCTGCTCTCAGTCTTAACTATTTATAGATAGATAGATAGATAGATAGATAGATAGATAGGGTTATTTGCGTGTTTGTTGATTTGTCTGTTCATTTTTTTGATCCCCATGGGAAATTGGGCACAACATCATTGTTTGGCTGTCATTGTATCATTCGATATCAATTAAATACCAATTTAAAAAATTATTTTAGAGTAAAGACCCCCCCACACCCAAAAGATGGCATTTAAAGCTGAAATTTCAACACCAAAGGCAGGAGTGAGCTCCCAAAACCACCGGCTCAGGAAAATACACAGCTAGAAGGCCAAAAGCCCTGCTGAGGAAGGAAAGACAACACATCACCAGACTTTAATGAAAAAGGCAGAGTTTACTGGTGGTCATTTGCTGGCCTAAGAACAGTGTTAAAGATTTCTTCACTTTTACAAGTGGGACAGTATGACCTGAGTAAATGCCAAAGAATCTAAGGGACGCTACTTCAAAAAAGAGCATTACTGCCAGTATAAAGTGCAGCAAAGTCAGCAGTGAGCACTGAGGCAAAAAGACACCCAACAGCAAGATTTTAAAGGCTCAGTTTGTGACAGATTCACAAACTATTGGGGAAAATAACAGCCGACGATGTGAATTCTTAGAAAGGGTCCAGTGTAAACACTCTGAAGCTGGGGACAGATAAGGGACCCAGCACTTTCTGAGGAGCACACCGGCGTGGGCGCCATAGCAACCACCAGCTTTCCCAGAATCGACAAACGCACCCAGTGCATCTGGATAGGATGGGAATGACCACAGGCACCTAGAACCACTAAAGGGTCACTTAGCAACCTTATCTGTAACCCTAATAGAGCCTGCTCTTATTTTTCAGGAGCCTGTGGACGTTTGTGAATAATCTGACAGGAAAAACAGAAGCAATGAGGTGGATCACATACACGCAGGCAAACACGCCCATGCTGTGAGGGGAGGACAGCATTGGCCGAAGGTCAAATCCTACCATTGCTGGAATGACAACTTGGTGCTGTGACCAGCAGGAGAACCTGGGATTATTATAGGCACAGTGGGCGAGAAGGTTTCTTTGACTTGGTGCTAATGGCCTCGATCTCTTGGTCCACGATCACGATCCCCTGCTCTGAGAGGGAGAGGACTGCCTGACTGTCAACAAAAAGTACCCAGGAGGAACTTATGCGAAATGTTGAGGATGGAGAGGAGGGTGACAGCAATAAAATGAGAAATGTCACCAGGAGCAGAAAGTTTGAACACATAACCCCTGTTCTTAGTTCCCTGCACTGGACTCCTGTCAGGTTCACGACTGACTGTAAAGTTCTCCTACTTACATATAAGGCACTTAAAGGTCTGGCACCTGCTTACCTAATCCAACTAATTCAAGTTTACAAGATGCATCGTCCAATCAGAACCCAGTTCATTCCATATATAGATAAAGTAGCAGTTGGGGGCAACAGGCTACAGGGCCCCTATATTGTGGAACAGTTTGCCAGCCCATGTTCAGGATGCTGAAACGGTCTTTAAATCTTGACTGAGGACCTATTACCTCAGTTTATCTCACCTGCAACTTAACACATAACACACTGTAGCTATGGCTGCTGGTGCCGCTGTGCACGTGCCCTTTTGGACTGTGCTTGTCCGTTAATGTGTCTGTACATGTTCTGATCTCCCGTTCTCTCTGCCATCCTTCCCACTTGTCCATAAGGTGTCTGGGATGGGCACCATCTAAGCTGGAGTCCTGATTCTATCCCATGGAGGGGTGACATTGTGGATGTGACTTATGAAATGACCCATTTGGCTTTGACCTTTACCATAGTTTACCTTTTACTTTTAGGAACCACCCCATTCTCTGTTGTCTATATTGTTAGCATGCCTGGGGGGGGGGGGGCAGTCTGTTAACCTTGGACCCCCAGATGCTTTGGTTCCTCCTCTTTGTCTTTCTTTCTTTCTTTCTCTTTCTTTCTTTCTTTCCTTCCTTCCTTCCTTTCCTTTGTCTTCCTTTTCCCCTGTTCTTTTAGTTATTGTGTAGGAAAGATGCAGGACTGTATAACATCCATGTAAAGTGCCTTGGGGTGACTCGGTTGTGAAAGGCGCTATATAAGAATAAATTGAATTGAACTAACCAGCCCCACACACAAGACACAGAAGGACACTTTACGTCAGACGCAGGCCCTTGTCAATGGGGCGACTTGGTTGAGGCTAGTTAATAGATAACAGACCAGATCGCAAGACTATTCTAAACCTCAGGATCTCTGAATTCACCAGATACGTTCTTTGGCATTGTAACAAAGAGGGTGACTCAGAAACGTCCTGACGGGTGTGAAGCCACTTGACAAGCACAGTCATTCCCTTCACCTGTGGCTTTCAAGTTTGACTTTTTCTTTCAGTGCCCAGAGCTTGATGCCCAACCCTGCACCCTGCTAGACTCTGCAGACTCGTGTGTTTTTCCTCACTTTTCATTCTGCCCCTGCCCCCTTCCCCCCCCCCCCCACCTTTGCTTTTGACCAACTACCATGCTCAGATGAAATCCCCATTCCTTGTTCCACGTCACATGACTCACAGAAAGCTGACCAATCAGATGAGCCTGCCACTGTCACACAGCCTCCTGCCAGTTGACATCACCTTCAGATCATTAACTCTATCACCTTTGGGCTGCTTTTATCAGCTGGTACAGTGACTCAGTGGGCAGCATTGTTTTTGCACACCTCCCACATTGAGGATTTGAATACCGCCTCCGCACTCTAAGTGTGGAGTTCGCACCTTATCTCTGTGTTGCACAGGTTTCCTCCAGGTCATCATGCTGCGGAGCAAAAAATATGCACCTAGATGAACTAGTGTCTTTCATTGGCAAGCAGCTTGTGTGTGTGTGTGTGTGTGTGTGTGTGTGTGTGTGTGTGTGTGTGTGTGTGTGTGTGTGTGTGTGTGTGTGTGTGTGGATTGTGTTTTTTTTATCACATTGTGTGGACCAAATGTCCCCCACAATGTAATAAAAACCAGTTTTTTTGACATTGTGGGGACCATTTCTCAGGTCCACACAAAGATCTGTGAATGCAAACAAAAAAAACTAAAAACACCAAAAGTTACATATTTGGTTTGGTTACTTAGGGTTAAGGTTAGGGCTGGGTAGGGGTAAAGGTCGCCATGTTGGGATTAGGATTAAACCCATAGAAATGAATGGACAGTCCCCACAAAGATATAGATATCTAATCTGTGAGTGTGTGTGCATGGGCTCTGTGACAGACTGGCGTCTTGTTAAGGACGTCTCCTGACGGATGCGCTGTGCTTCCTGGGGCTGGCTAACAATTCCCAGTGACTCTGTACTGGATTAGATGTTGCAATATGGACTGAAGGGTGATGACACCTTGGTCTCTGCCAATCGATGGCGTTTGTGCAGCTGGATGTTTTAGTCAGAAGTCTAGTTAGATTCCATCTTCAAGGGGACAAAAGCATCCTGGGAGCTGAACCGGTGACTGCGCAGGTGAAAGTGAGCCAGCGCGATGTCCTGCAGCCCACATGAGAAACTCAATCACACAGTCCCCATTTTTAAAATCAAGCATTCGGTGGAAGCTTCCAGATATCATGTAATTCTGGGTGCTCATAAACAGAAACCAGCTCCAGAGAAAGTATCCAAAAGGCAGTACTGAGACGTACATGCGCGTTGATTCACATGAGCGCTTTGCTAAGGTGGCGACAGAAAAAGGGGTAAGGCAACCAAGAGGCCCAACTGTGCTTAAGCAAAGCGACGCACCACTTCCTTCCTGCAGCTGCACATGAGGCGGCGTGGCGTGTTCACACAATACCCTCTGAGACGGGGAGGAAGAAATGCAAGTGCATTATGGGTTGTTCTGAGAGGCAGCTCTTACATGGCACACACCCCCCAGAAAGTGGAACGGCTGCTCCTCCAGTGATGAATGATTCATAAAATAGTGATCAGCGATCAGGCTGATATGCAATTGGTTATAGATAAGGATTCAGATTTTTAACATTTAAAATAGTATAATGAGTAGATGAAATGAACTACAGTCTTACAACATCACTGAGAAAAAAAAAATTCATGTGGCATGGTGACCCAGTGGATAGTTATGTGTGACTGTATCGTTCTCGTCCCACAATCTTAGATGGACTGTCGTGTGTGTGTTTGCATGCCCCCCAAAAAAAAAAAAAAAAAAAAAAAGTGCTCAGCATCACTGTGACCCTGCATTGGATAAGTACTAGAAAATATATTTGAGTAATATAATATAATGTAATATAATATACCAGAATAACAGCTAAAACATAATAAACATTGCTATCTATGTAATTTATTTTAGCTAAAAATCTCCATTTATATTTTGTCTGCTTCACAGACTTTAAGGCAATCTTCTAACCTTCTAGATTGTTCTAGATCTTTAGTTGCAATCAGAGCTGAAAAAGGGTCCGTTATTTATACTTATTTAAAGCCTCTATTGATCATTGCTACTGATTACACTGTACAATACTCGCTGGCCCAGCCATGAATGGTGCAGTCCGACTCACTACTTCTGCAGTCTTTTTATTGTAAGTGCACAGCACAGGAGATACCCAGCGCAATTAGGTGCCCTGTCACTTTACACCATCACACTCTTTTATTTTGCTTTAATAACAGTCATTGGGTGCTCTGGAGGCTTGCTAGATACTGGTGTGGCCTCTCTCATCCAGGATTGTGGGTTTGATCCTGAGTAGCTGATTGAGCTTTGCTTGTCCTGTTATTTGTGTGGCTCCTTGTCACCCTGCACTAGATAAGTGATTCTGGACAAAGTATTATTTCACTTTCAAAAGCCAAAACTCCTCACTGATCAAGACTTTAACAAAACTTTCTGGACGTCCTCTCTGCTGCGCCTAAGAGTGAATACACAGATCTCGCCCAGCCATCCCTCCAAAAAAAAATTTAATTCCCGTCTAGTTCGGCGAGTTCGGGTCCGTGTCCTGAGATCCTCAGAGTAGGCGGACACGGATGAGTTTGGTAAAAAAAAAAAAAAGCGGCATGGATTGTAGTATTCACTGTGGTGTTTCCTCCTGATAAACACTCGCTTTCAATTAACTTTGCTTTCGCATGTCTGTCGTTATTTATATCTGAGGGCACCTTTATTTTACCTTACGAACTGAGCTGGAAACAGTAGTCCAGCCTTCGTTACAAATTATCCTGAGCCGCAGGTGTTTGAATTGTGGGAGATACGGAGAAATATGCACTCTGCACACCCCGTGCCGTGGCTGAATAAATTGTTAACACAGTATAGTTTGGCGGCACTTTATATAAAATAATGAATATGCCGTAATACCCCCGGAGTGAATAAATCATCAATGAACACTCGGGCTGCGTGAACGCGCGTGCAACCGGCTGCGCGCTCCTGTCACAATGTCCGCCATTTTGATTAAAAAATATGACAGGATTTTTTTCCCTTCCTTGAGACTGTTCAGGGACTCTCGGTTGTTAAAGGCTTCGTTGGTCGCGGGGAGGAAGAAGGAAAAATACGAACGGAAAAGTAAGAAACCCAGAGCATAAAGCGGAGCAGAAAGGAGCGACGGGCGTGCGGGATGGTTAGCAAGCGACAGCCCTGACGGAGTGAGTGCCCCGGCGGCTCGCTGCCTCGCCGCGCTTCGGCGCCCCCCGTCTCTCGGTGAGTCCGGGGCTCCCCGCTAGCCGCCTAGCATGCTAACGACGCCCCCGACGCGCGTGGCCGGGATGACAGGCGCCGTCTGCGGGAGGTGTGTGAGTACCCCCCCAGTTTGGGACACGCTTTTTAAAAAAAAATTCCGTTGGTGTGGCGGTCGCCCCACAAACTCCGCTCCCGTTTGCTGTGATTCCCTATAAGTGGCTTTATTTGTTTGTGATTTATTGTCGTTGTTTCAGTGCACGAAGCGGCGCGGGGCTTAAGTTTCCCCGGCGGAGTTTGCGAGTCCGCTCGGCCGCCGCGTCTCGCCGCCTCTTCGGGCTTTTTCACTGTGTGTTTTTCTTGTTTTGGCGTCCCCTCCCCCCCCGCGTGTGTACTCCTTATTTTAACTGGTGTTATTACTCACATCACTCCCGGCGGCGTAACCCGCAGTGTGCGCCGGGCTCAGATCCAGCCCGGATACCCGCCTCTTTTTGTTTATTTACTTATCTTGCTTGTTTGTTCCTAATGACTTCCCCGCACATGTGCCGTATCCCCCTTCTCCCAGAGATCGCCCTTGTTCGAGCCAACCCAGTCTGCCAGGGTGGCCGGGCCGTCAGGATCATGTGTACCCGGCCGGCCTGGCTGCTTCATACGGCTCTTTGATGCGCTTTGCGCGGATGCCCACGGGCAGGCGTGTGATGGGGTCACCCGACTGACACCGAACCGGGGACGGTGAGCCAGGCTCGTCGGGCTCCGGGAGGAGGTTGAGCCGATAGGGTCCGGCTCGGCTCGGTGCTGCCCGCCTGGCATCCTGTACCGCACCGTGTTAGAAAATCTCAGAGGAAGAATAAGAAGAGCAGCAGCCTGTAAACAAACCGGACCGATGTAAAACCCCCTGCTGTCAGGACTGTCATGGTCAGATGCGGCGTGTGCGTGATGTGCACTTCCCATTGAGTTTGCTGCTTTAACTTTAAATTCGCTGTACCTGTTACTTGTCAGTGCGCCATAATGTTAGCGATGTGTCAGATTTTTAAATGACCGACGATCATTTCCGCTTATGAACCATCGTGTTGTCATTTTAGTATCATGTTACTCCTCGATGAGCACGGTGTGAAGTCTGTCCTGCGCATCGCTGGGTTTTGTTTTTTTGTGTTGCTTTGCGATCTTTTCTCACACCCCCCCCCCCCCCCAAAAAGAAAACAATAATAAAACACGCGCCTATTCACACACCAACCCCATTAATCGGCACATTGCTTTTGGAAAACATCGCTCACTGAGTGACCATTTCTGATCCCGCCACACAACTGGTCATCTGTAGTACTTTTAAAATCTCCATGCTGGCTGTACGTTATTTTATTATAAAATATATTTATATATATGTATATAATGATTCGGTTTTTCTGGTAGCCTACCTAGATTACTGTTCTGTCGTTTGGCTGTACGTAAACGAAGTAATCAGCTCACCGTGAAGTTAGTCAAAACCTTTTTCAGAAGTGTTGGCTGTAAGTTTGTTTATTTTTTAGCCTTGTTTGTTGAACAGAAAAGCAGAACTTTTAAATGATCGCATGTCTCATCGGTCGCCAGGTGCTGGCTTTTGCATCCTTGTGCAAAAACCACAGCTTGGTGTGAGCTCAGAGTCCGGAGGAGGAGGGGGTGGAAGATGGATGGAACGGCAGTCTAAAAACGGCTCCCGATAGTACCGGCAGCACGAGGGTCTTCGGGTCGAACTCAGGTTCCTCTCAGACTCGCTGCATCCCCCGCACCACCTGGTCCGCCCGCACGGTGCTGCCTCATGTCTTCTGCAAGGGAGGGAAAGCTTGCCATCAGTTTCAAAGTCACACACTCTCCCTGTGGATGTCACAAAGGGACATCAAGGTGCAATCTGCGGGCTGTTTGCCCTGCTGCTGGGAATAGGGTGAAATTTCTGCATTTCCTTCAATGTGGATTTTTAATGTGGGAACTATTTAACCCTTTTGTTTGTTTAGTTTTATTGTGGTTTGTTGTCCTTACCTAATCCAGAAATGGGTTAATCCTTAATTGAGGTTTCCATAGGCTGTAGACTGGGTAACACCGCACCTTGTTTCCATAAAAAGGAGGGGACCATTTCACAGTTTGGGGTGAACCTGGGCTGTTGGCCTGGTGAGGGGTCAGGGGGGGCTCATCTCACAGGCCACCTTGCTGGCTGGACGTGTCATTAAAGGCACTCAGAATATCAGTTTCAAACTGCTCCCAAAGCAGCTGCTTTCATTCCACATAATGCATGAAATGTTAATGTGGTGCCCCCCCCCCACTTAATTTAGATAGTCATCCCCTGTCATTTGAATGTATTATTTTTGACATAATAATTCACAACATGGCATGTATGTCCCTGATTGCTCCGAAGATATGAAACTTAAGACAATACATTGATGTTGGAGTTTGCATGTGAAAATAACTACTCCAGAAAAGTTTGATTTCTTCGCTGGTTAGATCCCAGTAGTGCAGTAGGTGTCCCATGTGTGTACGTGTGTGTGTGTGCGTGTGTATCCACAGTCCTGAGCTTAATGCCTCCATCTTTTAACTGTTAAATATTATTGGTCACATGGAGCAGTAGTGAGGCTTCTCACTGAACTTGACATGAGGGTCACGTCTGTGAGGAACTGTGAGTAGAGGAGAGGCTGTTAGATTATGTAAATAACCTTATGGCTGACATGTACCCTGCATCATGATCTGTGGCTGTTATCTCTCTGGAAATGTTGTGTAGTCCCTTTTTAATATATCAGTCTAAGCGGTGAGTTTGTTAGGTAGCTGGGGTGATTTCTGTTTCTATAGGAACGTTACAGTGTGCTAGAATTTTACAGTCATCGCGTTATCTAGAGGTACTGATTTAAGTGATTTCATATGTTTTTACAGGCCTGGGGCCTCTTAAGGCATGGTTGGAGGAAAGCACTTTCATCAGTTAGCAGGGCTTGCATGCTTCTGCGGTCGAAGACTTCCAGTGACGTCTGGCTTCTTCAAAGGTGGCGTGTTGAACTGTGGTTGGAAGATGTGGTGGTCTTTTTCTGTTTGAGTATGATAGTTATTTTAACTTTGTATAGATGATTTGACACCTTTTTCATCTCCCAGTATTTATATGTAATAAGGGAAGGGATGTTGATGTCATTGACATGACCTGAGCCAGGCAATTTCTGTATCCATTGCTTAAGAAGAAAGATTCTTTTTAGCTTGTCCCCCTCCTCCCGTAGATCTTCATTAAGGGCCCATTAAACCACATTGGCTGATTTCATATGCATCAGTGGCAGAGACAATTATTTGTAACCCCCCCCCCCACCACCACCACCATGTGACAGGCTGCTTGGCAGAAGAGGCTGTGTTTGCCTGCCTGCTGTCCCTTCCAGGTCAAGGTGCAAGCTGCTATCAGACAGGTGGCTGCCTGGGCCTCTTCTGCATAGATTTTCGATGGGGAGGGAGTGGTGAAAAGACGCAGAGCCTCTCTGAACCAAACCTGATGCTAGTGCAGGAGGGACAGATATACAGCAAAGGAACTCATTAAACAGGTTGGCTTCTGTGGGGCACCCTCATAATTCACTGCAATAAAGAGACCTGCCCTAGTGTGTGTATGCGGAAGAGATCCTCGTCATCACAGAGATCTCGTCTCTCGCTCAGCTGCAGGACCAGGTGCCCGAATTCTTCCTCTGATCTTTAAGAATGCTACGTTTGAGTAATTTCCACAAGCCGCTTATGAATTTGTTTATAATGAGGGGTTTATTACGCCAACTGTGGAGTCGTATTTTAGGAGCCAAAAATGATGTTTTCCTGTAGCTAACCTGCTGATTAATAGATGTCACGCAGACGCATATTTACTGCCAGCCATATTAAATAGCAGTTTGTTTATTTGATTATTTTGACACATTTCTGAGTTCTTGTTTACTCAAATTAAAAGTGAAATTTTACTACCCCCTGTCCTTCTTAGTTGAATATGATCCCGTTTGTTTTTTCACACGGAAGTGATGTTAGTTTTCTTTTTTTGTAAACGCGTGTTAACAATGTCTCACCAGTTCCTGTAAGTTAAAGTGCCAAACATGACTGAGTAGGGAGGCAGGTAAAGCTGTTGGCTGCTTTTCATTAGTGTTAATAAAGGCCCTATCTTCCTTCTGGCAGGGCAGGTAGTGGCCTGCTGTCTGCACCGAAGGGCTCAGCTCCAGGTTGCTCACACTGTAAATTGGTTTCTACCATGAATATTTTCTGTTAGAAAGACACCTCACAGAAGACATTTGACTGTTTCGTAGATTGATAAAAGTGAGTATATAGTATATTTCCTACCTCTGTACCTCTGTTTTTTTTTTTTTTTTTTTTTTTTTTTTTGGGCATATTTTTAGGGTTGTTGTTTTTTTTTTTTTTTTTTTTTGCAATCACTGACAGTTAATAAACAGTGACTAGATTCATTTGTAATTTATAGAGCCTTCCAAGGCATCACACGCTTCTGGGGAGGAGTCGGACGGTCGATCACCCAGTGGGCAGTAGCAACCTTGCATTGTGTAACCAGGTGAAGAATGGTCTGTTGTGATGTGGAGGTCTATAGCTGTCATTACGATCGCTTGGGACTCATGCACAAAAAGGGAGAGTGTAAGCCTTAACCATGGGCCTTAAGAGTGAGAAAACGGAGGGTGGCCTTGCTTTTGCACCCTTTGTCAGATTTGTTAGCCAGCATCTGTTAACGGTCCCGCTGACATGCTCTGCTTGAGGGAAATCCCCACTGGTTGAGGCAGGCGCATTTCTGAAACCAAAAAGCGACGTGTCAGAGAGGAGCAGGCCTATGCTCACGTTGTGTGGCCCGCTCGGGAATGCCCCGCGAAGACCTGCGCATGCTTAGCAGAGGTGCCAGGGTGTTGGAGAGCGGATTTGGCGCTGCTGGGCTGTGGGGCAGTGCCTTCTGCCGTCACTGAAATTAGATGGTTGTGCTTTTAATGAATACGGTCTTTATTCGGAAGCCAGTTCTGGACTCCTGTCCCACTGCTAGGGGAATGGTCTGTGTAACTGAATGCCAGTCAAACTTCATGATGTCATGTGGTTCATTTAATGTAAGTCAGCTGAGATTTAACACAAGGAATCATAAGACACAACTAACTAGCAAACTCTCTGGTGGCACTTGATAATTATTCCCAAGATGCATTGCAGATTCAGCAACTAAGTGATGTCAGTAGCGATGCGCCATCTGCATTATGAGTATGTAGAGACATGCTGATGTTGAATAAATTGATTTCCTTGGTATGCTTATGTTTTTGCAGTTGTGTTCAAGCATTATAATAATCAGCATGCTTTTATCAACTTAATTAATTGCTTCCTAAATCAAATATTTAGAGTTTAAATTTTGCAGTGAAGTCCGAGCAGCTGACATCAGCATCCACAGTGTGGTCACTGTCAACCTGTGTATTCTTCTTGGCTTTATCTATTTTGGTTCTCTGGCCAGAGATGTTGGAAGCAGGTACGTCCTCTTGTGCTATCGGTGTTAATTTGCATTCACAACTGTCTGGTATGCTGTCAGTGAATGGACATGTTGGTGAAAGGGGAGGCAACCCGAAGATTCTGGCCTGTGAAACGTACAAATGGAAAGCTCTGTCTTCCAGGCTCACACAAGGTCAGCGCTGCTAGGCCACCTGCTGATTCTGGATGACAGGAGAGTCAGAGTTTAGCTCAAACCTTCTGCAGCTCCCTCTAACACCATTGGGATACAAGCAAGTTTGTTTCAAATGGAAGTTTTCAATATCTTCGCTTGAATTGGTATTATTGGGAAGTTCAAGCATGAAGGTTGATCAGACCTTTATGGAGTTCGTATAAAATAATGTTTGTTTTTGTGTAAAAAAAAAAAAAAAAAAACCTAGGACAGTTTGATGTTTCTGAAGTCCACCAGGGCGATGACATGCCGGACGCCATCTGCTGAGTTTTTCCCAGACTGGCTGCAGAGGGCCAATCGTTTGTCCAGAAGCTTTTTTTTCTCCTGTGGCTTGATTCCTCACTGGATTTCCCTTTGATGTTTCTTTTTTGGTTATGTTGCATAATTACTGGATTCTTTGAACCTGCTGAGTTTCGAAAGTTTCAGACGTGGGTGCTTTTGCTGAAGTTCTGTGGACTAGCTGCTCGAATTGGGTTTCACGTGGACCTATTAAAAAGAGCAATTATATTGTTCTTTGTACTATGAAAGCCCAAGTTTTCAGACAACTGATAAAATATGACTTTCTGTTTGAATTGTCGACTGATTGTGAAGATTGGATGAAAGATCCCGTATGGAAATACATAAAGAAAATGGAAAAGGACAAAAGTTTCTATTCTTGAAAAGAAAATGTGTAAGTTTAGAATGTGATTACATGATAATTGCCCTTTTGCTGCCTTCACGCTTTGTTCTGCCGATTTGCCGTTTTAAAGGTTGTTCACTAATGATTTTCCTGCCAAAGCCGCATCGATCCTTTGGCTGCTATTGCATCATCCATAAAACTCCTCGCAGGATGGGAACATACTTTTTCGATGATGAGCGCGATGAGCTGGTGTTATATGGGCTACAGCGTGCAGGACCGCATGGGAAGAGTCAGAAGTGTTTGAGAAATGTTGGTTCAGGTCTGCAAATCTTAAACAATCTACTGGGAAGGCTGTCATTAGTTCTCATGATCGTTTACTAATCCTGAAGACAAGGCCATAATCCCAACTGAGCCACAGTGTTTTTCTGCTGGATGTTGGCAGTATTTACTTTATTTATTGGTATTTCCGTGTTTTTGTTTGTTTTATTTTGTATTTTTAATGACCCGCCAATGTCTCATCTTTTCTTTCTCTCTGTCTCTCTCTCCCCAGGTTGATATGACAGCAAAAGTCTGAGCCCGTTACTGAAAGTTCTCCGTCCCGCCCTGTGAGATTTACAAGGCAAATGTTTGCCCGTCAGTGGAAACAGTTTGAATAAAGACACAAACCTTTTCCCCGCAGGTAATGCATATTTCATAAAAACCTTCGCCAAATGATGTGAAGTTATTTTTTCATTCGAACATGAACTCACTATATCGGGCACAGATGTCTGACTCAGTTTTTGGAGGGGCGTCGTGTGTTTCTTCTAACCTCTTGTCTTAATAATTCACTATCTGCCATTGCCAGGAGGTATTTCCATGAATTTTATATTACTCTTTATAAAATGATAGTTATAGCAGCATGGTAATTTCTTTCAATTTCGTATTTTTTGGAAAATATACAAGTATAAATAGAACATAAGTATGTAATTACAATCCTAATTATCAGTGTAGTTAACTATGTAATTAGTAGTGTAATTAACATATTGGACTAGTCGAACCTGGTAAATTAGTGAGATCAGAATGGGCACATGCAGAGCCTGGTGATCCCGATGAAGGTCATGCCCTTTACATTTGGGGAGGCTCCCTCAATGATGGAACTTGGCAGAGGTACTCCAATCGCTGTCCATCACCTTAGCGAACCCAGGCGCTGCCCCTGCTATGCTCCAAAGGCAGCAGGGGGTGGGTGGTGCTATCAGTCGCACATGGCCGTCCTCTGCATTGGGTTGGCATGTGGTGTCTTCAGATTTTGGCATGCATCATTTTTTTCATTGGTGTGAAGTCATTGTGATATTCGTAGGGTAGCTGGCGTCTAGCTGCATTTTCTAGTTTTGAAGGAAACAGCTGATTGGCTAAATGGACACGTGAACTTAGTCAGCTTTAGTGAAACTGACTGAGTGGATTCAGGTTGTTTTTGTCCTCTGGAATTACCGGTTACCTATTATGGCAGAGATTCAGGCAAGATGTGTGAAACACTGAGCTGCTCCTGGCCTGGGCTGCGGAGGGGAACCCCGGGGCTTTGGGACTTTGTTTGAAGGAGAGCTGGCAGGAGAGTGTGGCCCTCCCCACGGGGGAGCGACGAGCTGCTGAAAACTCCGTGGCTGACGTTTAAGGTGCCCCTCATGGGGCGGAGAGTGGCGGTCCTTGGGCGGGGCTTTTGCACTCATCCAGACCACCCCCCCCCAGCCGCAGTGCTTGTTGGGTGGCGTCTTGACCCTTCAAGATAGCCGGCGGAGTCACGCGTCTCTGTCATTGCTTCTGTGCAGATGGGTGACCCTCACGGCGAACTGGATCGCACCACAAATGGGCCAGATTTGCAAATAAAGGAATGGGAAACGCCAGAGGATTAGTTTATGGGCCGCGTCTGGTTTCGGGTCTGGGTTTCCTTTCATTTGGCTGGGCTGATACTAAGTGTCATCTTTCATTTAAAAAAAAAAAAAAAAAAGAAACAGCTTCATTTAATGCACGGTTTCTGGGGCAGGTCACCAGACACGTTAGTAAATGTGCAGCTTACAGGAGGTGATTGTATTTTGTGGTGCAGAGCTCAGTATAGTTGGCGCTGTGGCTTCGCACTTCCATCTTCTGAGTGTCCCTCAGCATGTTCTCTCCGTGTTCATGTGTCCTGGGTCCTGCAGTTTTCTCCCACAGTCCAAACACGTAGAGATCCAATGCGTTTTGTCCATAACTTGCCCTTAGAGAGTACTTGTGTGTGGGCTGGTATCCTGTGTTGGGTGCCTCTGCTTGCTGCTGTCTAAGGTTGGCTCCAGGGCCCCGTACTGCATGAGGACTTATGGGAAAAGGGTGGATGGTAATTCATTTTTCTGTTATTGAGGCTCTGAAGCTGGGATTCTTTCCATGGATAAATAAGATTTTCCTGAAAAGTTAAAAATATAACTGGCAGGTTTGTCCGTTCTCCTTGGACACTGGTCCATCAGGCTTTTCTTACATGAAGATTTTATGCTCCCCGGCTGCATGCGGGAGAGAGGGTTCTGAGCATTACGACCTCACCTGAACAGAAGATTACGACCTCAGCTGAACAGAAACCTGTCTGTGTTTGCCCCCCCTCAGGTCTGTGCACCCAGCCACCATGTTCTGGAAGTTCGACCTCCATACCACGTCCAACGTGGACAAGCTGCTGGACAAGGATGACGTGACACTGCACGAGTTGTTGGACGAGGATGATGTCCTGCAGGAGTGCAAGGCCCAGAACCGCCGGCTGCTGAGCTTCCTCAGCCAGGACGCCTGCATGCAGGAGATGGTGGTGCTTATCACGCGGGATCCCCCGCTGGACCTGGAGGAGAAGCTGCGCTTCAGGTGAGCTCTGGCGGGGGGCCCAGGGGTGTCCGGCTGTCGTCTTCGTCAGGACTTCATCGGCCTGAAGGTCGGCGTTTCGCTTACCAGCCTAGAGACTCCTCCGGTGGCGTCTCTAGACTGGGAACAAGGCCAGCCTGTGAAATCCACACTATGTTGCAAATCACGGTTTGGCAGACAGCCTTCGGATAGAAGCAGATTAGACTCAAATCAAGCGAGTGTACATAACGTGATGTGTGTGTAACTTCTTTAAGGCTGAGTGTTATAGTGTTTTCCCACGTCCTATTTTATCAGTAAATAGTAGGCTTGCATCCAGCAGCCGGAGAGTCCTGGTGAAAGCTTGATTTCACGTGTAGGGGATGGAAGTGCTATGGAAGTGCTCAGAGATTCACACGTGTGTCGGGGGCAGGAGCCTCATTCGGGGCAGTACAGGGAAATGACAGCTGGCTCCGGGAGCCATAACCCCCCCCCATCCCACCCCAATGGCAGAAGGCAAGCAATGCCTCCCCATCTGCCAATTTTTTTAAAACAAAAAAAAAAAACAGCCTTGCTACGAAAGTTGGTGTTGGCTGTTTGGTTGCTTAGTTGTGTTTCTATGGTTAAGTCACTAAAAATAAATGTTTGCTGTGATGCCGAGCGGCTGGTTAAAGGGAAGTGCGTTTGTCAGCCTGTGGCTGAGCGTCGTGGGGGGATGGGATGCTGTGGGGGGGGGGTGAAGTCCTAGGATTTTCACACGACTTTTTCCATCTCCAGTTTCTTTCCCTTTCACTTGATTTTGATAAAACACACAAATGCCCCCCCTCCCACAGCCATTTCAAAGCACAGACGCGGTAGACGGTCGCCATGCCGTCAGTTCTCGTTAACAGGCCAGCTGCTCCTTATTTAGTGGTTTTCATTACCACGAGCCCCCCCCCCCGCAGTCATGATCCCAGCTCCGTCTCCGGGCAGTATGATGTCACCGCCGCCACTGGGAGAAGCGTGCCCCTCTAGTTTAGTGCCATCAAGGCCAAGACGGGCTGCATTGCGTCGGTCCCGATCGGGTCAGAGCCCGGCAGCCTTCAGAAAGCCTGGGAATGGGGTCCGACAGCTCCAGAGTGGGTCAGACAGAACCTCACTCCCATCCTCTCGGGAGTCAGACCCCTTAGTGTAAATGTCAGAGTGATAAATGTCTGTCGGAGTTATTGTTCATTTTTCCATGCTGGCCTCATCCTGCTCTGGTTAATCAGTTTCTTTCAGTCCTCAGAAAGCAAGGTGACTGCTCTTATTGAATGAGAGCATGACGCTAATCGCGTGCGACGGTAATTGTAAAAATGATAATTGTGGACAAAAAATACCACTGAAAAAGCATCCAGTACTCCCAATTTCCATTTGGTCTCCTTCCAGGGGTTCAGTTCAGTTGGTTTAAGATCTATTTTTGTATAGAAATGTAACCCCCACCCCCCAAGGGACAAAGACCCACATAACTCCAGAAGCCCCCGCCCTAAGCAGTCATTCTCCCTCCCAGTGCACTCACTACTGGCATAACACTCCAGTAACATCAAAGTCGCCATGTCCCAGTCAGTCAGGCTTTGAGGTGCCTGGCTCTCAGTGATCGGGAGCTGCGCTAACGTAAGCGTGCTAACTCTCCCGATCACTCTATCTGTTTACGTGGGGCAGAAAAACATGGCCGCCTCTCTGTGAGTCTAGGAGACGGAGGAATGCCAGGCAGCAAGGAAGTGTGTTTTTGTGGGGGGGGGGGGGTATGGCTTTGGTTTAAGTCGGTGTGGACAGATGTGTCGGGTATTAAGGGTGCTCGGAAAACCTTGCTGTTCTGTCTGTAAGTTTCTTGCCTGGGAGTGAACTCAGTCATACTTGTGTCGCTGTAGAAAGCACCCCCCCCAGCACACGGTGACTAATGTTGCTGTCGTCTTGGGGGGGCCCGTACATCCTCATCCAGTGCTGACCTTCAGAATCCCGTTCCTGGGCATGCGCCAGAGGAATAGACACACAGCAGCCATCTCAATAGTCGGCCTGATTAATCCCCAGAGCCACGTTGGGCTCTCTCCCATCCGTGTGTTGGAAACATTGCTGTTTCTCCTCCAGCACAGTCATGAAGGTGGACCTCATTGCTGGATCAAAGATGCAGTTTAAATGAGTCAAGCGCCGTTAACTCCTAACAACTCGGTGCTGAGGTAATCCGACTGGAAACGTGGCCCCAGAAGCAGTTTCCACTTCTCCACCATCTCCCTTTGTATCAAAGCACTAATATAATGTTGTGTGGGGTGATGTGTGGTCCAGCGGGTTAGGATGCTGTGCCCGTAAGTGGAAGGTCACTAGTTCAAACGCCGGGACTGGTAAAGTGATGTCACCATCGGGTGGCTCTTAACCTGCGATTTTATGTTGTTTTGGATAAAAGCATCTGTAAATCAAGTAAATATAAATTTCTGTTCTGTAATGCAGATTTAAAACTAATTGCCTGCAATGACTGTTTAAAGTATTCGTGGAGTATCATTTATCAGTATGGCCAGAATGCGGGAGCATAATTTTCAAGTCGGGGCCCTTGTCATAGACCAGTCTTTGTCAGCCTAGTTCTCAGGAAGCCCCTGACAGTCTACATTTTCGCTACTGTACCATACAGCTTCTCTAGCTGGGAGCTGGGCGTTTGGGGGTTCCTGAGGATTGGTTTCAGAAACAATGCTGTACGCAGCACCCGTTTTATATCCCCACATTGTAACCCCCCCCCCCCCCCCCCCAAACATTCAGGTACCCGAATATTGCCTGCGAGCTCCTGTCGTCAGATGTGAGCCCCATCAATGACAAGCTGGGGGCGGACGAATCCCTCTTGGAGAAGCTGTACGGCTTCCTGGAACAGGAGCCCCCCCTTAACCCCCTGCTGGCCAGCTTCTTCGGCAAGATCATCGGAAACCTCATCGCCCGCAAGACCGAGCAGGTACGCATAGGGCACACCACGAAGACTGCCAAGGGAATGCTGGGAAAGGGGGCGTGGCCCGGATCCCTTCGGTGCTGAGTATAGCAAGGTCTCCTTCTGCGGGACAGTCTGTCTCTATAGCAAAATGCTGTGAACTGCCTGTTTGCCTAATGATACTGACACTTATATCTACATTTGCCCAAAAAGCATTTTCACACAGGTAAAGTTAGCTGTTTGACTCCTTATAGCGATACGTTTTTGAAAAGCCAGGTTTGTTTGCTCTCTACATCTGTGAGATGTGTTTTCTCTGCACTGTATGTCTGTGTTACTGGATATTTTCCCTATGCTATTTTAACAGCAGATTCTCTGCGCCCTCCTCCAGGTCATTGCCTTCCTAAGGAAGAAGGAGGGTTTCGTCAGTCTGTTGCTGAAGCACATAGACACCTCGGCTATGATGGACCTGCTGCTTCGCCTCGTCAGCTGTGTGGATCCTGCCACCTTGAGGCTGGAGGTCCTTAATGTAAGTTTGGGCCATTTGTTAGAATCTGTTTATTCTTATTCAAATCACGATCTTCGAGGTCCGAGCACTGCTGATTTTCCAGCCTTCCTTTACCTGTGAGCCAGGTGTGAAGCCTCTGACCAATCAGAAT
>JAABNX020000001.1:6862011-6872256 GCA_015163995.2 Mormyrus lacerda
ATCCCCCCCCCCCCCCAACACATACACCCACCCACAGATTCCATTCATAGCAGCAGTACTACAGCGAAGCCCCAAGCCTTCAGCCCACACAGCTGAGCAGAGCAGAGCACACCCACCCTCCTGCTCTGCACTCTACACCTGGCCCCTGAGCGTGTGCAGAGCTGTGTGTGTGCGCGCTTGTGTGTGTGTGCGCGGAGGCGGGGGCGGGGCTCACCGAGGCAAATATTTTCCAGGCTCAGTCTACTGGTCTGACCTGCTTTTCCCTTTGCCTGCCTGCCTGTGTGTGGAGAGTCTGCACATTGCAGCGGGATCCCGGACAGGAGCAAGCTTTCAGCTCTCAGCTTCTGCTTTGAGACACCAATACACGGACAGATACGTGGGCCAGCTTCTCGGAGGGGGGGAGCTTTCTTCGGGGGGTGGGCTTTGAAGTGGGGACAGTGGTGCACTCAACAAAACTAATCTAAAAGGAGGACGTGCCCCACACCCCCACGAGGACCCCCCATGGGGGCAGCAGTCACGGCACTGCCATCGCCACGGTCCTCGCAGACATGGGAGGCTGCCACAGCTACACAAGTACCACTGACGCCAAGAGCGCCCCCCCTTCCAGCCAGGCTGACTTCTCCAACATCAGCGGACGCAAGCTGTGAGTACGACTCCTTCCACCCCCCCCCTCGCGGCGTCTCCCTGCTCTCCGCTGTGCCCGTATCCAACACGCGCGGTGACTCTTCACTCCACACGCTAGCAGGGCGCCCGCGTGCGTTTGAGCCCTGATCGTCTGGCTCCAGGGAGAGGGACTATGTCCGAATTGTTTTGCGTAGTAGGAATTGGCAGCATAGGTCTCAGCGGTAGAGAGCTCTGCTCATTCCCCGGCACAGCAGACCAAGAGCACGGCCCCTGTGCAGATCCTAACGGGTTAAAAAGCCCAGGCGCGAGTTCAAACAGGGCTGTGCAGTGAGAGTATAAACACAGCGAATGCACATAGCAGCCCAATGAAAGGCTCCACGTCAGAACCGGCCGCCCTCCGTGCTCAGGAAACAGCAGAGAGCACATGCTTATCTGAGGACGTCAGCTCTGGAAACTTTCCCTTATTTTGGATGAAAGCGGTTTGGAGCTGGGGCCAGTCTGTGTGTCTATACCAGGGAGCGAAAACGTGGGCCATCCAGGGCTCCCCGAGGACTCAGTTAAGAATCCACAAGCTCCACGCACTCGAACCCTGGTCACAGGGGTGTGAAGCTGTTGGGCTAGCCACTATGCCCCCGTGCCCCCCTCTTGAGCTTTCCTGTTCATTTCTATGGTTATGGTTCCTAACTTCACCCCCAATACAATCAGGTGGGTGAGGTGCGTCTACTGCATACAAGTATTTCTGTTTTCAGAATACCTGTTATTTCTTTCCCTCCCAATTCCTCTGTGTGTGTCTTTATATTCCTGGGTTTACATGTATTCTGGGGAGACTGCCGGGGAGTGCGCCCTCTGGAGGCCAAAGGGAGCACCTCCTGGAACCCCTCATTTGGCCAGACTCCCAGTGGAGATGCAGTGTGTTAGCAGCACACAGTGTTGTTGTCGTCGCCGTCATGTTCAGGGTCGTCCTTTAGATCACACGCAGATTCTTTAAACTCTAAGGGCAACTTGCCGTGGCAATGAGCCGTCTGTGGGTGAAACATTCGCACTGTGAGCTGAAGATCGTTTACTATACCCAAAGCAGGCACCTTTCCTTATTTTGTATAAAGGCAAATCTACCCCTGTGCATTAAATATGCAAACAAGGTCCTTTCTTTGACAGTGGCTTCAGTGAAAGTGCTCTGTGACCGAGCTTACAGGCCAAAGCCTGCACTGCGTGTGACTGACTGCCCCAGGGGCAGATCAGAGAGCAACGTCTGAAAACTGTTGTGGAAACATTTCAGTAACAAAGAATATTTTGAAGTGGCATTAGTCCAAATCTGTTTTATTTTGGCCTTCAGTGTTCAAAAGTATCAAACCTGTATGTGTATATTAAGTTGCATTACAAAAAAAGGAAAAAATTGTACCTTTTCTTGTCACTGGGGCTTGTACCCTCAAGGGTCTGAGAATTGTACCCTTAGCTGTAGCTAACTGTACCTTTTAACAGAAATGAGCTGTGAGGAGCATTTCGGTACCATTGATGGTACAATAATGTTCTTTGTGCCTTTTGGATGTTCCTCGGAGTCCATTTCTGTACCTTAAAAGGTACCTTTAATCACAGCTAGGGTACAATTGAGGGTACAGAGCCAGTGATAAACAAAGGTACACATTTTTACTCTTCCCCCCCCCTCCCCCCCTACATATAACACAGAGACATACTGACAATTGAGTATTAGTCTTATTCGGGTCTTAAATTGTTTAGAAGATTCAATGTAGGTACTGCTCCTGTAGAGCTGAATGGTGATGGAAAAGCAGTGAAATGGTGCCTATATGTGTAACCTGGGGAGTCACTGGACGCTCCGCCTAGCTGCAGTATTCCTCGACGGTGATATGTTCCTATTACACTGTATCTGCTTCATTTGTACGTCACGGACAAAAGCATCTGCTAAATAAAATAATGCAGAGTGGCTGGTGAGAACAGACTTGTATGGGAATGAATGCCAAATGGTAGGTTAAGTAACTGTAAGCATGACACACGCCAGGCTTCTCTCAAGACGGGAATGGGCCGTTTTTAGAGAGGATGAATCCGGAAATGAAACGGTTTTTGTCACACTGAGCTCAGGTTTGAAGCAGCCAGCTGGGCCTTCAGCGAAGACCCACAATGTGACCCAAACTTCTGCGCGCATGGTGGAATCGTGGGAAAGTCGGCTTTTGACTGATTTACCAATTTTCTCATTTTCAGTTACAAGTAAATTCATGTTAAATTCTGCTGTTGTCGTAAGTCAATAGCAAAATCCAGGTTGTATATTTGGAAGAATTACAGCACCAGTGGCTGACCGAGACAGATTAGTATTGAACATTTTTATTCCTCTTGAAACAAAATCGTTGATGCGTGATTTTGAGTAAAATTAAAGGAATGGTGTGGAAAAAGACTGCTGCAGTTCATCGCCTTTCTTTAATCCATTTGTAGAAAGATGAGGAATTATAATTTATGGAAAAAAAATTACGCTGACCGAATACCAGCATTACCATCATCGCCAGATGGCTGAATTTAACAAATTAACCGCATCCTTTAATTATACCCCGGCATATTAAAGCGAAGTTCCTGCGTATGAAGTGGCCGTATGCACAGACCAGCTGGCGGGGTGCAATAAACCTGCTTCTAGATGCTGCGACCACGTGTGTGAAAGAGGCGTCTCCTCTGTTCATTTATATTTTATTCTGCTTAAATTTAACATGCAGTATTAAGGCTACAAAAAGTAAGATTTGTTATATTCGCAAAGGTGGAAAGCTCAGGTCCAGAACGTACAAATCCAGACTCACCCAACCCGTTGAGTATAAAGAGGCACAGTCACAGACTAACTCAACTGGTTGGATGAAACAAAAACTTGGTCTGGATTTGTACTTTCTATACCTGAACTTTCCACCTCTGCATATTTGTTCCAATCAGTTACTGATGCAAACCGGCCATTAAACTCTGTGCTGGAATTCAGGTTGCTGTCTTAGGTTGCTCACCCACCAGTATCACCCCCCTCCAGGAAAAACAACAACTCCAAAGTGGCCCCATCCCTGGAGGAAAAGCCCTATCTGCTGAGTGACTACGTGTCGGAGCACATCGGCCACATGGACACGAGGACGCTGTCGGCGCTCCCTAAGGGACTCGACAGGGCCGAATGGATTGCCAGCAACAGTGAGTATCCTGGGGGTGATCAACAGGTGTCCTGGGGGCAATTACCCGGCAGCAGGCAGCTTTACTTCTGATAAAATGTATGATATCTGCAGCTGATTAAAATCTGCTCCTTAAAAATATCCAGGCTTGGCCTCTCTATAACTGTGCACATGTACTCATAGTTTCCATTCAGTCCTCACCGTTTATATGCGATTCACAAAAAATACAGTAATTACAGGATATTCGCAATCGAACAAAGAAGTCATATATGGTTGTTATGCTTTTAAAAATATCCTTTGATTTGATGACTGGGATAATTATGCGGATTTCACTGGCATAAACATGACCTTCGGTGGACTTTCTCTGGCTCTGTGGTTTGCGCAAACTGTTTGGCACAGCAGATCAAAGTGACCAAACTTTGGGCCCACTGTTTCTCCTCTAGCCAAAACGGCAGAAGTCCACAGTTCTCTAGGGCTGAAGGTCCCACTGAATCAGCGGTTTGTGTCTGAGCCCTGCAGGAGCTCAAGGCTGCCTTTGCAGATTCAAACAAATTAGTCAGCTAAAGGTTATGAAGTCAAAGGGCTCTTGGCACACAAAGCGCTACGTTGTAGATAATCGCAAATACCTGAGCCGTAGGCAGATATTTCACTTTCGCTTCAGGTCTCCGCAATTCCTTCCTTCTGCCGCATTATGGAGGTTTATCCATTTTCCATTCTCCCGTATTTTCTCTCCTTTCCAGCCGTGGCTTTCTTCAAGAACATCAGTCTGCTCTGCGGTGCTCTCTCGGAGTACTGCACCAGCAAAACCTGCCCCACCATCAACGGCCCGGGCAACATGTAAGCAGACGCCCACCTACCGCCCATGCCGGCCAAGGCTGGGGTGCTATCTGCTCCCCATCCGACAATTCTTTCGTTCCCTGTCTTCCAAGGGTTTACTCCTGGATGGACGACCACGGGAGGAAGGTGAAGTGCTCTGCCCCCTTATACACGGACTACGCCCTGTCCTACATCCAGGAGCTGCTCACTGACGAAGCCGTTTTCCCCACGAGGGCAGGTTGGGCCGCTTCCTTTGATGTATTCCAAGTTTATTTCACATTTTTATTAGTATATCTACCTGAAGGAAATTTGCAATAAATTCAGCTTTTAAGATGCTGTAATCCCATAATAAAAAACTCATCAGATAAGATGCACATACAAGCAAAAGGAGGCCTCATCTGAGCTGACTGCTCTAACGATGGCATCATGATTATAGTTGAGCGGTCGTTTCTCCATCGACGTTTCCAGGCACCCCTTTCCCAAATGGCTACATCTTCATGGTACAGAAGGTGTTCCTCTACCTGTTCCGGACACTGGCGCACCTGTACTGGGCCCATTTCCGGGACGTGGTGCGCCTGGACATGCACCCACACCTGAACACGCTGCTGATTCACCTAGTGACCTTCAGCCGAGAGTTCGGGTTACTGGAGCCTGCAGAGATGGCACCTCTGGATGACCTCATCTCGGCGCTGATGGAGTTCAATGGTGTTTGAGCCTGAGGGGAGCTAGGCGGTGGGGGTCCTGCCAGAGGTGAGGACGGAGATTTAAGGGATAGAGAAATCGGCAAGACCGTCTCCTGTTAGGATAGGGGTGGGGCATGGGAATCCTCATTCTTCACCCCGTGAGGACGGCTAGATGCTGTGGGTGGTCTGAGACACTGGGTGGCTCTACAGTGATGGGTCTGACCACTGAGGCAAGCTGTGAACCTACGGTTACATCCACAGTGTCTAAAGCTAGATAAAGGAAAAAAATGATAATTTCTGTGATCCTATCTACATTTCCTGTGTGGAGGCATGTGTGATATGACAGTCGGCTGACTTTCCCGCTTGACACGAGGTAGCGATAAAGAGTTAAAAATGAATTTGAATAGAAGAACCTGTTTTTTTACCCAAATTTCATGCTGCAAACTCGTCTGACGGCCTGTTTTATCAGTACGTTCTGTCTAGGTTACACCATGGCAACGACTAGTCGGTTGTTAAATTCCTGAATCGTTACATAATGATGGTGCCAGTTTTTAAAACTTTTTTCCTTTTTTTTTTTTTACTGGTGTTCGTTTTTCATGTACTGTTTTTGAGAGCTTCATGTTTGCCTTTTCTTTTAAACATACTTTTAATAAATAAATAAATAAATAAATAAATAAAAAGGCTCTTGTAAAATGCGCCAGCGTGTTTATCTGTCCGCGTTTCATGCCGCTCACTCTGCCTTGACGTCGATATGTCTCTTTGCCGAGTCTAGTGCCTACCTATGCCTACCTTAGCTGTCAGGGGCTCAGGACACACACAGCCTCCTGAAAAACAAGATGACATAAACGCGTTTGGAGCATTGATTCTCCCATTCAGATTCACACTCTGCAGTCTTCCATATCAGAATTTTGACCATAATCAGAAAAAAAAAAAAGTGATCACTCTGCTCCTCCCTTCGGCCAGTCTAACCTGAATTTTTACTACTGGTTCTAGTTGGGTTCACACAGGCCAATCAACAGCCAACCCTGTCTCATCACTACTTGAAGCAGCTGTAATGTGCTTCAACGACAGGTTTACATTACAAGGTTAAAAAGAAAATCCTGCTCTGGTCAAAGCCTGACCGCACCCATTGCTGTAGCAGCCTGAGAAAACACTGCATCCTGCAAATGGTCATGTGAGAAGGGAGGGAACAGAATCCAGAGGCCAACTGCTCTATAGTGACACCTGCAGGACAGCAGGTGAAAGCACAGTCTTCCTTTCCAAATGACAAACTCTTTCAGGTTAAAGTGTCCCATTAAGCATTTGCTTAAATTCTTTTGGTGACAAAAGTTGCATAGGACAATGGCTTCCCATTCTAAAACCCTGCATCTCCATACAGGAACCAGGATCTCTCCAAAAAAAAAAAAAAAAAAAAAATTGTATTTATTACCATCTCCCAGTTTAGTGTCCTGTGGGAATTTGAAGGACCCACTCCTGCTGGCGGTACCCAAGAGCTTCTCCATAAACCCAAATGATCTTGGATGACCTCCCTTCTCCCCCACGACTGGAATTAAGACTGCCACCTTAGGTCAAAGTACATTTAACAGCAACATGCCGCCCCCCCCGCCCGGTCCCATGCCTCCCGAAGAATAAGCAGTAGTTTAACAAGTAGCAGTTTATTGTAAACCATAACAAATTACCCCATACATACAATTTCATATGTAACTTTACATATATACATATATAATGCATGTGTATGTATATACAAACACACACAAAGATATGGTGGGCGGAGCCAAACCAACCCATTCTGGGGGGGATGGGCAAAAAAAAAAAAAAAAAAAAAAAATTCTACATAATGAAACATTTTTCCTCCAAAACATATCCTCTGCAAAAACAAACCTGACGTGTATAGACTGAGGTAAACATTTTAGTTTTTGCAAACCATCCTAAACTATTCTTTATAACTCTACTGGTTTGATGGAGCAGCATCTTTTCAGTGGTAAATGAAGATCAGCAGTACACCCCCCCAGATCACCTCCATACCCATCCCCCCCCCCCCCTCACTCATTCATTGTAGCGGGACAGTTTGAGACGCGGCACGATGTTCATGGATTGCAGCTCCTGGAAGAGCAGCTTGCAGGCATATGGGATGTGCAGCGAGGACACGTGGCACGAGGAGCGGCAGTAGTGACACCTGTGGCCCAGAGACATGTTAGAGTGGGCGGAGCCAGCAGAGAGACAGCCATGTTTGTGTATCACATGGGCTGGGCAGTACATACTACCAAAGTCTACCTTTGTTATTCAGAAAAACTATACCTCTTCTTATGACCTATCCCCCAGCATCCTTCACCACCCCCAGTTTCCCAGCATCCTTCACCACCTCCCAGGACACTCACCAGCCTGAATATCCCAGCAGGCCGCACTGTCCACAGACGTCTACCTCGAATGCGTCGCTGGAAATCATGAGCCGCTCCAGCAACAGCATGCTGGCCCCATAACCAATCAGACAGTCCCTCTCCATCTCGCCCAGACGGAGGCCACCATCCCTAGAGCGCCCCTCAGTGGGCTGCCTGCAGATGGGAGAGCAGGAGGTGAGGACAACAGGATGCGCATAGACATTCCACTGCTATCCAACTTCTAAATTAACAAAACATCAAGCAAAATGAAGATGCCAGATGCATGCATTAGTGTACACTCCATTTCCCAGAAGCCACTACTCCTCACCTGGTGAGAACAGCCCTGGGTCCACGTGCCCTGGCGTGCATTTTGTCCAGAACCATGTGCTTGAGCTTCTGGTAATAAACTGGGCCGAAGTAGATGTATGCCTCGAGTGGCTCCCTGGAAAGGAGAAGGTGAGAGTCCACACAGAGCAGCAAAGCGATCCCGCACTCTTTACTGCCCTCTATAGGGGGCTGCCGGACTCACCCGGTAATGCCCGACGTAACGTAGTCCTTCCCCTGGTAGTTATAGCCGTAACGGATGAGATCCTCGCAGACGTCCTTCACCTTGCTGCCGCCGAAGGCCGTACCGTAGTGGAACCGGCCGTCCAGGACCCCCGCCTTGCCAGCGAGCAACTCGATCAGTTTCCCCACCTGAAACAAAAGCACGTGTGTGTAAAAACAAGCGCATCGGCAGCGTCACAAGTGTGTGACGTAGCCATGGAATCCAAACTGGCTGGAGGAGTTAAGAGTCAAAAGCACCACCTAGTGGACATACCGTCATACGGGAGGGATAGCCATGGGGGTTCATGATGATATCTGGGCAGATTCCAGAGTCGCAGAAGGGCATGTCCTCTTGTGGGACAATTAACCCACAAACACCTGTAAAGAGAAAAGGAACTCAAGTTTTACATAATCTAGTGTTTCTCAGCTTGGTCCTCAGAGACCACCAGATGATCCACATTTTTGCTCCCTCCCCACTCCCCAATTGCAAAAACATCTGGTGCTACACCATGATCACCGACAAGACAAAAGTGGTCTAAACACCTTCCATGAGACGCTGACCAACCTTTCTGCCCATGTCTGCTGCTGAACTTGTCGCCGATTTCCGGACGCCTGGTCTGTCTCAGCAAGATCTTAATGAGGAACGCGTCTTCTGCATTGGAGGAGATCATCACCTTCTCGATGTAGGAGTCCGTCGAGCCTTTGTACCTGTAGGACAAAGAGCATGTTGCTGCTGGTGCCAGGCAGAGACCACTTTTCAGAATTCTGTAAGACTCTCACCCACCCCCAATGGACAACAGCAGACAACACTTACGTGACGGGGACCTCCCTGTACTGCGGCTGTCCCGGCTGGGCACCGCCCTCTAAAGGCGTCTGTGTGACAGTGGGCATGGACTTATTCACCAGAACCTGCTTGTTCTCCACTTTCTCACCTGGACACGTGGAACAAGGGGAATCAGACAGGGCTTCAGACCTTCCAACCATAAACATTATTGCAGACTACAATCAAATGGATTACAGCAGGGGTGCCAAACGTCAGTCCTGGGGGGCCAGAGCCCTGTGTAGCTTAATTCTTTCCCTGTTCCACCATAAATGATTCAGCACAAGAGCTGTGTGATAATTTGCACCAGGAGTTAAATGAGGGTAAAAGAGACTGTGCAGTGCTGTGCTCCGCCCCCGCCCCCACCCCCCAGGACTGAAGTTTGACACCCGTGGGTTATAGGGAACCTGGAGAGCATTCCAGCCAAGCAGCTCACGTCTCCCCCATGCGATGAGAACATTCACACGTGCAAATCAGGGCCGGGATTCAGCACAGCCTACTGAACCACCATACTGCCCCTGTATCCCAATCTGCAGATAAACCGTGATGAACTGCGAAGGGAGACAGCTAGCAGGGTACAGGCCAGCCATGGAGACAGAGCTCAGGCAGAAGGTCTCACCAGGAGAGCAGATGCCATCGGCGTCCAGGATGCTGTGCCGCCAGATGGGCTTGCGGGTGGCAGCATCCAGCATGGGCCCCATCACCTTGTCGAACGTCTGGTTGGTGTAGCGTTTCAGAGTGCACTTGGCGTTCTTGTAGACCAGGCATCTGCCGAACCCTGCGAGGAAGGTCAAACAGTGAAAGCTTCAACCAACGGCCTCATCCAAAAGCCCACCCCCCACCGGTCGGAAGCTCCAACCGACCCCGAAATGACATCCCACCTCTGTCCAGCGAGGCCTTGTTCAGCACCAACGCATCCTCAATGTCGTAGCCGCTGTAGCTCATCACTGCCACGGTAGCGTTCTGGCCAGCGGGCAACTTCTCAAAGTCGATCAGCTCGATGGTCTTGGTCTTGACCATTGGCCTCTGAGGGTAGGCCAGGAGGTACATCAGCGTGTCAATACGGTTCCGCTGATTATACCCAATTGTCCCTATAGGGGGCAGCAACAGAAACATTAAAATATGAACAATAATGCAAGTTATGCTGACTACATGCCACAGACACACACACACACACACACACACACACCGCTCACCCATTGCTTGCTTGCCCATAGCACACTGGTAGGTGTTTCTGG
>JAABNX020000001.1:6872356-6892078 GCA_015163995.2 Mormyrus lacerda
ACACACACACACACACACACACACACACCGCTCACCCATTGCTTGCTTGCCCATAGCACACTGGTAGGTGTTTCTGGGGGACTGGTTGTGGTGAGGGTAGGGAATCAGACCAGCACACACTCCCAGCAGAGTAAAGGGCTCGATTTCTAGATGCGTGGTGTCTCTGCAGAGAACAGTGTGTAGGTAAAGGCAACTGTTTAGCATTCTTCACAATTACCCTCAATCCAACAATGCTTCTCTCCCCAAGAATCCTTATGAATGTATCACAGCTGTTTAGGGTTAGTGAGAAAGACTTACTTTGTAATCATGTATTCGTAAAGGGCTATACTGCAGTCATTTTCCTCGTTCACGTCGAGATATTCCACCAAGCTTTCATGGAGGAAGTCCTCAAAGTTCCTGAAAGCATGCAGTCAGGGCCAAATCATCATGACCGTTGTCATTGCATTTATCACACTATGATGACAACGTTAACACCAACACAACTAAATGCCAAAGACTAAAACTAGGAAGTGTGGCTACCTGTATCCTTGGGAAAGTTCCTCGATGTGCTTGTTGGTGACAGCCGGCTGGCCCTTTTTCACAATAATGTACGGCCTGCAAGAAACAGAACCTGATTCTAAGCATCAATGCTGTCTAAGCATGTTCCTATAATACCGAACTAGTAGGCAGCAAAGTTCCATCTCTATTCTAACTCCAGTTAACTCCTTTGCATTACATCAGCGGAGGCCAATCTTATACGCAAAGAGCCAGTGTGTTTGTAGGTTTTTGGGATAACCTTTAGGTCAGCTGCTCAAACCCAAGTCTGAGGACTCTTCAGCCAATCAGTCCTCTAATTAGTGACCTAATTAGGGAGTTGCAGTACATAAAATACCCCTACTTCCATTCTAAACCACAGAGTAAACCCCAGTTCCAAACCAATAGTATCGCTGCTGTATAGAACAAATTGTTCTCTCATACTGAAATGTCAACGCAAGCCCCACCCACATCCCCTCCTTGCACCCACCTGCACAGCCGCCCTCCATCAGATGAGATGTACACGCAGCGGTCGGTCAGGTTGGTGGAGATGGAGACGAACTCGTTAATGAACCCAGCACGCCTCATCAGTCGAAAAGTGTTCACCAGCTTCTGGTGATCTCGGATCACGCCCAGGATGTTACCTGTGGAACCCCCCCACCCACACACACAGTCAGAGGTAGCACCAACAAAACAGTTCAGAGGGTCAGCAGATGAGTGCGCATGGCTGGTCAGAGTTGCCTCATGAGAGACTGCCTCTGCAGAATGGTATTTACCGTTGAGGAAAACGAGAAAGACACTGGGGTAGGACAGCTCCTCTCCACACAGCAGGTTAACGTCCTCAACGCCCAGGTTGAAGGCCAGCTTGATGATGGGTGTATCTTCCATGTCAGTAGTGATGTGAGTCATCAAGGCCAAGTTTTTCACCAGCCCACAGGCCTGGATGCAGAACCCACAGGGCAGAAACTCATGTCATCGTTTTATTACTGTGGAGCAACAGAGGTATGGTTCTATAGTTTTCACTAGAGGCGTACCAATGTCAGAGTAGCAGGTATAGAAAACTTCTTTGGTTTTTGTTAAACAAATCAAGAGCATTTTACTGGGTGTGGTAAGGTGTAGTGTGGTGTCCATACTAACCTCTCCTTCAGGGGTGTCGGAGGGACATAACATGCCCCACTGGGAGGGCTGCAGCGAGCGCGGCCCGCTGACCTTCCTGGTCTTCTCAAACTGTGAGGAGATCCGAGTCATCATGCCAAGGGCTGAGATAAAGGACAGACGGGACAAAACCTGGGTCACGCCCTGTCGGTCCATCTTGAATCTCTTCAGTGACCAGTTTCCCTGCAAGACATTGTGAAATCAACACGATGTTACCGAGTTCAGTCAGGGAAAGCAACCGGTCAGCCATCTGGTGCCTGATACTCACGGTCGAGATGGCGTTAACCATGCCGTTGGTGATCTGGTCCTGCCGCATGTGCTTAACCACATCGAACTGGGCAGCTCGCTGCTTGGGGATGATCTGATCAGAAATCTTCTTCAGTTCCGAGTTGAATTTCTTGAACAGGTCTTCAAAGAGTAGTGAGAGCAGCTGTGAAGAATTCAGAAGGTTAAGAGTTTATCCTAAATATCCACTCATGCCATTCACCACAAAGACACAGAAATAAGCTCACCTGTCCGGCCAGCTCAAGACGTTTGTTTCCATAGTAATCTCGGTCATCCACCTTATTGTCCCCTTGAGCCAAAATCACCCTCCGGACCATCACCGCCAGGTAAATACACTTCGCTCTGAAGTTGAACTCCTTTACCTAGAAGGTCCACCAGTAGCCAGTCACCTTCAAAAGGTCTTGACACTCAGTGGAAGCACTGATTAAAAATTTATCTTGATTAATTCACATTCCTGCCAACTTGGCCAACTCCTGCACTGAAAAATGCACCCAATTTCCAGAAAAAACAGGGGACTCATTCAGCACCCCAAAGGCAGAGAGTATGGCTACATAGAGCTCACAGGAAGGCAGTGTTTACATACAGGTACGTGTGTCAAAATGGTGGATGCCAACAACTCCCTGGCTTCCTCCATCTTGGTCTTCTTTGGACCCCCCCACATTCGCTGGCGGCGCACTTTGTTTCCAATGTACCTCAGGGCCTACAAATCCCAGAATTCCAGAAGTTACAGAACACTCCAAGTAGGATACTGGGAATGACTTGGAAAGATTCAAGACCAGCTGGCAAGGTACATACCTGAGTCTGTGTGAAGATCTGGGCTTTCTGGCACTCCTCCAGACTTGGAGCAAAGGCAGCCATTACATGCTCCTCAGTGCCAATCATCTGCACGATCTCCTGGTCACTCTCCACACCCATGGCCTGCAGGAAGAGAAAGTGGGGGTTTTACTTAAAAGGTCATCAAGCCAGGTTTGTACTCAGGAAAAAGGGATGGATGGAATGCAGAGGGTCACACAAAGAGGCACGGTTTCCTGACCCACCTTAAAAATGATGGCAATTGGAGCATCCTCAGAGAGCGTGTTGTGCCTCAGATAAAACCGACCCTGCTTGACGATCATGTTGGTTCTGCTCTTCTTCTCGTGGGTGGAGCTGAAAGACAGAGAGACCAAAGCTCAGCATCAAGCCCTGCTTGGGTTACTGTATTACAATAAATACCGTATCATAACAAAGGCTGGAATCAACCGAAAATCATTTGAGGGAAGACAGTTCGTGGACAGTGGTGGCTTGATGGTTAGGGAAGCGCACTTGTAATCGAAAGATTGCAGGTTCGAATCCCCCACCAGCAAGTCACCACTGAGGTACCCTGAGCAAGGTACCGTCCCCAAGCACTGCTCCCCGGGCGCTGAATTAGCCGCCCCTGCTATGTCACGAAAGTCACATATGGGTTAAATGCAGAGGACACATTTCATTGTTGTGCGCTGTGTGCTGTGTTAACACTGATCACTAAATTCTAATTCAAGGAGTCACCGTACCTGGTCACAGAGGCCCCAACGGCCCCCTTCCGGTCCTGCTCCACAATGATTCTGTTCTTTGAAAGCTGCTCCTGGATGAGAATGACCTTCTCCTGGCCCTTAACAATGAAGTAACCTCCTATAGCAACAAAAAGTACGTTTACACTCCTGGACAGTAGACTGTCAATAAAGGAAAGGTTTCATATTTATATTCTAGCAGAATCCGGAGAACACCGGACCAGGCAGGCCCAGGTGCAAAGTGATCCACACACCTGGATCCAGTGGGCATTCGTTCAGCTTGGAGAACTCGACAGGCGTCTTCCCCGTCAAGACACAGTTGGAGCTACGCAACATGATAGGCATTCTGGGGGGAGGGGGAAAGGGGGGACTTCATCAGAAAGAGGGACACAGGACACGTAGCTTTGTTGACCGCTCCTAAATTCCAGGCAGAATCAAGCATGGAATCAATGCGGGAGGTGGAGTCACACGCCCCAAAATTCTACAATGCAACACGCCATTCCAAGGGTTCATTAACTTGTGAACAAACTGCCCATGGCACAGATGGTCCCACAACCATCTAAACTATTATTAGAGTAATTATAAAATATCTGCTACCGACACATGGTCATGCCGGGTCCATTTTGGTTACTCCTCCCTGCTAAAAGGAGGTCAGCTGAACAGCTGTGGGAAGGCAGGACAGAGGAGTCAGTAGGGAGAGCTGGACCAGCTATCCGTCTGACACAGGGATGATGTTACCCTACAGCTCCTGACCAAACATCAGGCTAAATCCACGGTTCCAAATCAGGGAGAAAGCATTATTATTTCACATTAAATTACCTTTCATGTAGTTGGAAGAAACTGCAAAAAAAGCATAACAGCATTAAACTAATTTGTGTTATGTTTATTTGTCTATACGCCGTGTACTGTCTTGCACTACACACACTATATACCTGGTTGCTGTATGCCAATGCATTTCCCCAAGGATTTCACCAAGGAAGTTTTCCCATGTTGACAAATAAACAGGTAGTGGAAAACAGGCAATTTTATGACAAACGATTCACCTTCCAATTGGCAGCGCATTGCGGATGATGCGTTGGGTCCCTCGTGTGTACTCTATGTCCACCGTGATGGGGGCAGAGTAGGTCATGTCCCGCAGACGGCACTGGACGGAGGACAAACGTCACACCTCGGAGTAATATAAAGTACTACGCACCGCAAAATGGGAAACCAATCCAGCAACAGGAGGTTCAGTGTACCTCACCAGGGGGTCTGTGGTAGACCCAGCGCACGTGGTCTCCATTAAGGACCACTCACCTCATGTGGACACACCGGTCTGGTGACATTGAAGCTCTCCTCCACATCAGGCATCCCCACGTAGATGTTCAGGTACCTGCATGCAGAGTTGGGTGGTGGACTGGGTAAGATTGCTGATGCTTCAATAATCTCAGCTCAAGCATGCCGGGAACTTACTTTAAATACCACATGGGATCGGCGTCACTGGTTATCTTTTCATTGGCTTTCATAATCTTCTTTATCTGGAATGGTAAAAAGACAACACGATGTTAAGTGGCACTGAAATGCATTACTACTATATAAACAGTTCACACCACCATATACATTAATCACGAGATAACCTTACCTCTACATTAATGAAGTAGTTAAAAGAGTCAATGTGTTGTTTCACCAAACCTTTCACCTAAAAAGCACAATCCATTTCACTTGAGGAAATACAGAACATACTTGAGATAGCACAGGCTTCAAAACAAAAATTATTATGAATACGGATTCGAGTTAAATGGCATTTAAAAACCAATTAACTGGAAAATGACCAGGCATCAAATGCATCTGAGTTTCTATACAGCCATGTGGGTTTGCAGTTTGTGTAGTAATCTGCATCCACCGTACGACGCTGTCATCATGAGCAGAACCAGTGAAGCAAACCATAACTCCCAGCACCATCAGCACGATATTGTGCTTTTAACGGCCAATTGTACAGAGCAATTAAGGGGTTTTCAGTCAGCCTATGACTGGTCAAAAATTACCTTCAAAAAGGCTGGCAAAAGTTTCCACTTTTCCTAAAAAAGAAAGAAATAAGGCAAAACTGTAAGGCACTACAGGCGATGTATTACATCACGTTATATTACGGTTTCTGAAATTACATTTTAAGAATTCGTTTAGACCGAATGTGTGCCGCAGCTCTCAAAATCTCACCTCCACCGTATTAACCGGGGCGGCGAGCTGCTGCGGCGTCATAGCACCAAACTCTTCGCCAAGAACCTCCATAATTCCGCCTGTCACAAAAGCCCCAGAGACAGCGGTTGACTATCGCAGTACCTCCAAAATCCACATAAAACAATTACTATACACGTGTAACCCAAACTGACGGGTGTTGCATAAATACTCCACCGTGCAGAAACGCACCGGATGATTATATTTCCGGTGGACCAATATACTTCCGGTACAGGGCGCAAGTGTCCCAAAGCCTTAAATTCATCATTAGCGCTTAGCTTGTTTTCGTCTAACCGAAGTTGCAATTACAGCACATGGTCGTCGTTAGGTCCGATCCCTCGGGGCTATAACCCCAAGTATTTTAAGCCTAGTCCTTTTTAATTAAAAAAAGTCAAGCCTCAGGTAAACTTGACTTCTGATCTTTTAAATAGCTAAAAACCCTGCTACAACACATTAGTATTTCTCTAAACGAAAGTATGAAACGAATCCTAAATTGATGCTAACACTTTAGGGCCATAAACTGCCTGTAATTGTAATTATGAACTCATTTTAAATGTTAATGTATTCTCCAATTGTTACAATTTCTGATTTTTTTTTGTGTGCCATTATTTAATGGGCGTAATATTGTTACCTTTTCCTATTCTAATAGCGCCACTAACACAGAGATGGATTTGGTTGTAATTTGTTCGTATCCTATGTTATTCAGCCAGATGTGAGGCCGCAGACATTGTGGTTGATTTTACACAGGGCTGATGGCTCTATAGGTTGTTGTGTTGCTTCTGTGCTTCAGAGTATTTGCGTGGTTTCGCTATATTCTTCTGTTTGCCTCTGGCTGCTGCAATTACCTCCCACATACCAAAGACCTGAATTTCCAAATTAATGTTGACTCCAACTGTGCGTTCACATTTTCTCTATGCGACCGTGTGAATGTTTTTTCCGATTTGTCCTCCCTAGGGCCATAGACTACTATTAAAATTGAATGAATGGATAAACATGAACACCCACACATGCCATCATTTGTGCTAGAGAGATTTCAAACCTTGACTTCATCTGCTACATTGTTTTTACATTATGGCCTCAGTCCAATGTGAACCCCTATTGATAAAAAATATATCATAAGCCATCATAGTGTTATATATAATGAACATTTTTCATGTTTTAGTCACATGTATTGCTTGTCATACTATCAGCAATGTTTTGAAGATTATTCTCATAAAATTGCAATATGGTGGTTCCCACTGCTCCTGTGACCTACAGTGACCAATTATAAAATGTGTAAACATGTTTGTTTTCAGTGACGGTGCCCCATGGATGCGATATATGTGAGGCTACACAAACCACATGAAGAGATGCAGTGAAAGCATCCTTAAAGTGCCAGAACTGCTAAAGCAAATGCTTTGTTTCGAGGGTTTTAGGTATCACACCTTCGAAAATGGATTCTGGGCTGATAAAACTCGCTGTATTCTGGTGAATTTCTGGAGATCCCAGATGGCAGGTGCTCCACTAGGTCATAAAACAATCAGCTGAATTGAACAATGAGCCTTCAAAACACTCAGTATTCAGCCAAACGGTCCTACAAAGTTGTGTCCTGTCTGTTAATATACTGCTGACATAGGAATTTTTACCACTAAACTAGCTGCTATTGCTGCACAGGTGATAGAGATCCCAGGGTGTTTGAGCTTTCAGATCTGGAGATGAACAAAGGACACATTTTCAGGCTCATGATCAGGCAGATCCAGCTGCCCACTGATGCTCCAGCAGAAACAAACAAGCAATCTGACATGAGAAATGCAGCTCAGATAAAAATCCTGTCTGAATGATTCAGAAAATGAGGGCCATTCATTCATCATTCCAAGGTGACACCAAACATTCATTTCTCAGCCGTTTGACCATTCAAATGCTTTCGGGAGTTTCCGGTGAAGAATGAAGCTGTAGGATTCTTAATGTCCACCTTAGATTCCTGCTAAATTTAACCAAAAATAAACGGTTTTGTTTTTTTTTTAAGGGTGATCTGAACAGGAGATCTGGTTTCCCTACATGTCAAATTCACAAAATGTTGGTTGCTTGCTGCACCAAGTTATTAGCAGGTCAAGGGAACATTTTCAGACAATGCACATATATGTTATTCAAAATTGCGAGTGCTGGATGAAACCGATTATGACTCCATTGCCCAGTCTATCATGTCCCAAAGACTGATCCTAGGCTCAACCTAATCCTGCCTATTCAGCAAATCGAGTCAAAATCCAGACCATCCAATCATGATTGCTAACTACTAATGATGAGCAGTCACAATTAAAACATCGACATGCTTTTTACATTCTGAGAAAACTGAGAAAAGTTCACTTGAGTATATTTTTTTATATATATTTTAATCACCAAATCAAATCACAGCTGTAAAAAGTGCCAAATATAGGCAGAAACATTCGCATATTAAAAAAGATTATACATTAGCAGAGGCAATGTGATGCAATGTGAATATGATATCTGCTGGGCAGTAACAGACGACCACCTGGAACCAAAGTGACCGAGTGGAGAGAAGAACATGTGACCATGGTCATGTGACAGACTAACTATAACAGGATGAAAACTGAGGTCTGATCCTGGGACTGGTCTGAGGGGGGGTCTGCAGTGGAGATATGCACTATAAATGTAAGAGAAGCATTAGGAAAAATGGCCCAGCACTGGGTATTTGCAATGAGGGTCAAGCAGCAGGGACGGGGGATCAGCTGTAGGAACAGACCCTGGGGTTCTGCACCCAGCCTCTGCTTCTATCGGTGCTGGTAATTGCTGCTGAGCAGTTTGGGGTAGGATGTCCCGATGGCACGCCCATGCCGACACACCACCAGCTCCAGCTGGTACTCATCCACATTTATGATGACACTGGTCTTTTTGTCATTGGACATGAGGAAGATGATGGTATAGAGCGCCACCTCAAACTCGGGGCTGACCCCGATGAAGGATGTGCCCAAAGGTTTCACCAGGTCTTTCCAGCTGAACTGCAGGTTTAGGACGTGGTCGTCTTCATCTGGCTGCAGGGGTCAAATAACAGTTAGCAAAAGTATTACTGCCTTATTGAGTACTTTCATAATCCTGCACTCAGTGGATCATACATATTCACCACATTTTTGGCACGTTCCACTGTTCTAGATAAAAGACCGAACACCTTCCTCACCGTGTTCTTGCTGCCTAGAGCCTTGTAACCCTTGTAGTCCACGTTCTTGAGCTTTTCCTGAAGGTAGAACTGGACCCAGTTGTGAAAGCCGATGAGCTCCTTCGAGCCTTTGGTCTCCCCTACAAACACGTGTTCAAACCCACAAGAGTCTTCTCTGTTTGGCACACATAAATGACAGGATGGGAAGTGAGCCATTTACACAGTCACACACTGCACCTCCAGTTTTTATTTGCTGGATTTTTCCACGTACAGAAAGTTCACAGAGCCTTTCAAGTTGTCCACATTTTGTTTTGTTTCATACTCATTTTAAAATGGATTGTGTTTGTAATCAATCTACACATAGTAATCCATAATGACAAAGCACAAACGGCTTTTGGGAGTATTTTGTTAATTTATTAAAAATCGAAATATCCCATTTACATAAGTATTCAGATCCTTTGTTATGGCACTTGCAATTGAGCACCGGGGCATCCTACGTCTGTCAGTTGTCCTTCTATAATTTGACGCTTCTATAATTTGACTGGAGTCCACTTGCGCCAAAGTAAATCCAAATTGACAATCAGGAAAGACAGACACCTGCTTATATAAGAACTCACAGTTGATTGAGTAGGTCAGAGTAAAAACCAAGCTATTGCCTCAATTCCACCAACACAAAGCCGGTGCTGGTGCTGGACTGGTTCTGACTTGATGCCTTTTGAGAACCTGCCTGTGCTCCCACCGGTCTCAAAAAAGAACAGAACAGTAATGTTATGTAAGCGGATGTGAAAGTAAAGGTTAATCTGTATTTTGTTTTTTGGAATTATTTTGTCTCCTTAAAGCCTCCCTGTCTGCGTGTGTGAGTTTATTCTTTATTCTCGCTTGTTGTTTTACCACTGTCCTTTTAAGGATTGTGCAATAAAATAGTCTAACAACTGAATTTTGTGGTCCACCTCATAATCTCTTCGGCACTCGAGCGTCACAATATTTTATTTATTCAACCGGCAACATATTCATGATTTATTACAAAACCTGGCCAGCTGATCGATCTTTCATTTTTCACAGAATAAAAAAAAACAACAACATGTAAAAGTTATTCTGCTGATAAGCTGGCGCCAGCACTGGCGATATTAGACTAAGCTATATTGATTATTGATTGGATTTTCCAGGTATGTGGAAGGTTTGGATGCAACAGTATTTTCCACTATCATTGGTGCTATGGTTTTCTGTGGTGCCATGCTGGTGCCATTTTTTCTTTTAAAAACAGTGTGCCATTCCCAAAAAGATGTGATGGTCATTGCTGTTAAAAGTGTTTTAACCAAGTACTAAGTGAATAGTGTAGATTGGGTGTAGAATGATTATCAAAAACATAGAGTCCATTTTAAGATGAGCCTGAAACATAACAGATTGTGGACAACTTGAAAGGGTCTGAAAAACTTTCCCCACAGGGGCCACATAGGGACCCTTAAGGCATCACCTACCCCCCGCTTCGATCTCGGTGGTACAGCCGAAACCAAATGTCAAAGAGCTGATTCTTAAAACTCTTCAAGTCTGATGGGGACTGGTGCTTGCTGACTAAGTATTCATGAGCACGCTGCAGGAGAAAGAAAGGGTATCAGTTAGCGTTACGTTAATGTCTTAGCATCATTGATTGCATACTCAGTACAAAAAGTGACAGGTAAGCGAGGGCATAGGTTTGGTTTCAACACTGACAGGGACCAAATCAGCCCCGAAATCTCCACCCCCATATACACACATGGCACCTGTACTACATTGGTAGGACCATTTCCCCACCATCTATACAAAAATCTACACTCTTGCAGGTGACAGGCATAAAGACCAAACATACTGGATACATCCAGAAAATTTTCCATCCATAAATAATATATTTAGTTGGCTCTTTAGGCAGCACCACCGCCTTTCACCTCCAGGGGTGGGGCTCTGAATGCCGCCCCCACTGTGAGTGTGGGGCATGCAGGAGTTTCCTCCTACAGTATAAAACATGCAGTTGGGCTAATCGAAGTCTCGAAATTGCCCCTAGTGTGTGATTATGCATGTACAGGCAACCCTTGTTCCCCGGAGTCTGATCAGAATAGGTGCTTGGATTGATTAAGTTTAAATTAGAGAGCTGGAGCTTCAGAATGATGATCGCGGCCATTTTAAATGTTTTCCCTCATGCCATTCTTCGATTACGTTAGATTATGAAAGATCTGGGGTGAGAATTCCTTACTTTTGTCATTTAAATATAGGATGTTTCACTGGATAAGGAGCAGACTTTGCCTGGGAAAGGTTCCAGTTTGGTTCTGATCACCACCAGGAACAAAGGCTGCTAAGTGGACCTTGTCATGCCTCAGCCCTCAAATGACAAACGAGAAGCAGGCAGACTCAGCATAAGGGCGTCACCTTCATGACACTGGTCTCCAAAATGGCATCCAGAAAGTGGCTGTCCTCCGCCAGCTCTTCTGCAGTGACTGTCTCTGGGGAACCTGTAGACATCTCATAGTTGTCCAACAGGTTCATGAAGCCTGAAAAGGGGTATTATTAGCCCACACAGCGGTAGGTTGCATGATACGACATGTTGCGTACAGCTTTCATAGTTGCCTCAAGCGGTTAATCTTCCAGGCTGTCCAACCTCCAGTCTAAGGGACGGTGTAATTTGCTTTCAACACTGGTAGGAGAAAATCAGCCCCAAAGTCTGCACCCAACTTAACACACACACTCCCACCATATTGTTACGCTCCCAAAATCCATACCCTAATCTACACTACTGAGCGCACTTGACAGTTACACTGGCTTAAGGCAAGCTTACTGTTGTAGGTTTTGATGCTCCTCAGCTTGGCCTCATTGACGAAGGAGAACAGAGGTAATTTCGCACTGTCCCTGGCATCATTGCTGCCCTGAGCCACGTAACCCGCCTTCCCCTGAAACGAGGGGTCAGATATAACATGAAAGCATGTTTCCAACATTTATGCAGGGCGACAAAGGTTTAAATACAAAAGAAACTGACAAACCCAGTAATACACGCAATATTAAAAAGACAACCAGTTACAACGTTTACAAAAAACAAGAAAGAAACATTCCTTAATTGTTCATCTCATCACTTAAATATTCGAATTGGCATTTGAAGTATTTCAATTAAGGACAACGCTTTAACTCTACGCCACCCGTGACAGCGAAGAGGAAGGGCGGAGATGCTGAACCAGTTAAACGAGTCCCGTACCTGCAGACGCAGGCGGTAATCCCTCCCCGGTTTCAGTCGGTTAACGTCCAGCTTCCACAGCTCATCCAGGAGATTTGATAGATCCTGGTTCACACCCTGACTGCAAGGTAAACAAGGAGTCTTTCATGTAGTGTGATTTATTATCATCATCATCATAATTATTATTAATAATATTAATACTAATAATAATAATAATAATAATAATAATTCCTCCCTTGAGTCGCAAATCTGGAAAACCACAAAAAAGATTTATTATATCTCCGGGAAAGTACGTTTGGCCAGCATGTAGACTGGGGGAGGAAACAAGTCAAGGAAGCTTCGAGGAAACGAAACTTAACGTTAGCACTAAGGACCCACGATAAGTTTGGTGAACGCTGTCTTTCGGCCAATTCAACGCTGAAATATGGATCAACCTCCATGTTAAAAGCAATTTGTGTTTTCGGTGCGCAATGCTCAACAGTTCAACTTTCATCTATGTAGAAAACTGACCAAAGTTGAAAAATAACGAGGGGAACCCAAACTCCCAACTTCTCTATTAATGAACAGACCCATTACGTATAAAAACAAATAAGTACATTCTTAATACCACGGATGCTACAAAAGCACCGTTATACAATCCAGTCGCACATTGTGCAAAATAGCAGAATAAACGCCTTAAGGGCGTTTGTGCAATCATGAGAACGGCGACATAGTAAGATAAAAATGTGCCGTTACAACTGCCTACCTCCGTGCCATGGTGCTCTCGTACAGTGTCTGAAACCCTCCCTTCTCTAAAGTTAAACCACGGCTTCAGCCAATAGGAGTCGCCCTGGGTTCCGCAACTGGCCGCACCCCACGGAAATCATACTGGGTGTGACACCCAAAGACGCCCAGTCTAGCCACCTGCCGTATGATATTTACTGTGCTCCTCAAACGCTAATCCTCGCGTGAAGTAAGAGTCGGAACTCTCTTTTAAAGCATAAAAGTATTCATTTTTCGTTTCTCTTTGAAATAAATACATTGACATTATTTTCTGCTTTAATTATACAAATAAGCGTGTTTTAAGAGCTCTGTACATTTTACCTAGGTTGACTAGGCAAATTCAGTCTGGTTTAATTGTATGAACCCCGACTAGCCTATCATGAAAAGAGGACGATTAGCAGTTGCGTCACTGTTAAGATGGTGACTTGATTACTTGAACGTTTCCAGTGTGGGTACACGTTCCTTAAGCTCTAGCAGTTGTTTGCACCTACTGGTTCCCAAAAATTCCCACCACGTCTGGCGAGGCCAGTTTTATGTTTGCTGCTCCGGCTGCGTGGAATAAGCTCCAGAAGACTAAGATTTCGATCACCTGTCACCTTTGATGTGTTTAAATCTATGTTGTTACGAGTTTTAAAACTTAAATTTAGTTGTTTTAATATTTATTTTATTGTATGTTTTGTTGTCTCTTTTTTTGTTTATGATTTTGTTTATGCTGTTACACTGCCATTTTCGCCTGGGTCCATTTGTTAAGGATCTTCCTGTGTAAATAAAGGTAAATACATTACAGAAATCGAATATTTTCATTATGGTGTGTCAACAAAGAAAAGTGACGCAGGCTACTAGGTTTTAGAATGTACTGAGGAATAGCTTCATGGATGAGATTTGTAGGTAAACTACACACTTGTATTCACATAAAATGAATTGTATTCTCACTAAATATGCCAGTAAAAACACATATTACCTTGAATTAGGTGACCATGATTGAATAAACATTTTATCCACTAGATTAACTTGGTTCTCCTCATAGAAACATCCTTGGTCCATTTGAGGAGGGCAAAGGTTTAGTGGTGACAGAATGACAGTGACAGGCTCAGTGCCCAGTGACTGGCCTCTCTGGCCTACACCACACAGACCCCTGAGCCTCTGGACACACCTTGTCCTCCAGAATAACATCACAGTGGCGGCTCACCGTCTCCAGCCCCCCGCAGGAGACAGTGCCAGCCAGCCAGGTCACACGGTATTAGGCAAAGCAAGCAGGCTACACTCATATACACACTGAAAGGGTCCAATGACTATCAGTTAAAGGGAATGGATGCAGAGCCAGAAGGCGACTGGTTCAAGTCTTGGGGATGCCTGTCAGTACTCCAGGTATATAAATGGATTAGCTTGTAATGCTGGTCTGTACAAGGGTGACTCAGTAGGTGGCGCTGTTGATCCACTCCGGGGCTGGAGGTTTGAATGTCACCCATGCTCTGTTTGCATCTCATGAGAACTTACTCTCACAGTCCAAAGACAAGCAGTTAGGCTACACTGGCACCTCTAAATTATCAAGAACATGATAGTTTGTCTGTTTATGTGCCAGGTAAAGGACCAGCGTACCATTTAGGGTGTACCCCAGTCTGTGATAGGCTCCAGGCCCCCTGCTACCTTGACTAGGATAAAATGGTTAGAAGTTGGTCGGTCTGTATAAATACATCGGCTAAATACCATAATTACATCTTGTCTTATCTGCTTAAAAATTACTGTCCTTAACCCATAATGGCCAAACCCTGGTGGGGGTTACATCTGTCAACCTGTCATGCAGCTGCTGAAGATCACTGCATAATTCCAAGGTAAACAAAGCTTATTACTCACTATTGGGAGAAACAGTCAGCTATTGTTGTGAAAGCTGTGCGTAAACACCACTGAATTGAGGGGAGAGAACAAATCAAACATTTATGGCAGGTTCTGTGTGAACCATGGTGAAGGAGAAAACTAACTGAACACGTGATTAATTATGTGGGAAGGACCGCATCTCACTAAGGTTATGAAGGTCGATTCCTTTAAGGTCACAGACAGTTTGGGCAAAACAGCTTGCTTATGCATACGAGCGCACAATTACCAAGGTAAGGCATAGAAAACGTTTCCCCCGGCAGGATTCCACAATTTTCAAGCTTTATGGAAACAGCTGTCGCGTTCATGTTGCTGCACCGGTCCAAAGCACAAGCAACAGAAATCAATCGAGCCACTGGGCGAATGACCGAACAAAAAACATGTACTTCCTGACAAACGCAGTGTCTCCATGGAAACCAGCGCAGTACTCTGGGCCCGCTGGCGGCTCGTGTCTCCAATGAGATGTCATTTCCAGGAAACGGCTCGCGGGGGCTACCTGTCGGCACGAGCAAGGTGCCAGACACTGGGGAGGGGGATGGCGGCAGGACGTGGCGATCCAGCCTGCGCCCAACGCCGAAGAATTGATATTCCTTCACTTTACACGCTGCAAGGACCGTTAACAGAGATTGGAAAATAAAAGTCCGCGTTGTTTAACAGTCCCAGAGGAAAGCCGATTTAGCAAAGTGCACCACTTAACAGGCCCAGATCTAGACTGCTCAGTGTGGGATATAGAAGTGTCTGTTAACCAAACCTAAATTTAACATAAAAATAAGCTTACCAACTTGCATATTAAAGGCGAATTTGGAACTGAAGTTCATGAATCGATATATAAGAAAATAAGAGCAGGACATGTAATGATACAAATTGACCTTGGTACTCCTAAAATGTACAGCGTAAACTCGTGGATCTACATGAACCAGATAGCAGAACCAGCATCCATCGAGAATAAGAAAGATTCTGATGACAGAATCCATGTATGTACTGATATCTTGGAGGTTGTGCTCTTTGCTGTGTATGGTGGTAGACAGCCACACACACAGGTGATAGTCTGGACCAGGGCCATAGCCAGAATTTTAAAAATACCAAGGTGAAACATGTTAGTCCTTCCTAGGTGTCCCCCCATAATGGATTCATGGTTATCGGTGCTGCAGAAAAAATACTGAGCACTTGACCTTGGTGTCCTCAATATTAGGTACTGGCGTGGTCCCAACACTGCTGGAGACAGGGAACCAGGAGGCAGCTGACTGGACGAGGTGAAGCAGAAGGCAGAGGACTGGAGAACCAGGACCGGGAACCTGGGAACCTGAAGGGGCAAGATTACAAAACCCGAGACACATGCCCCCCCCCCCAAAAAAAAAACAGGACAACTGGCTAACCAGAAGCCACAATGCAAAATGCCAGTTGATAAGGACAGAACCACAAGCCATGAACACCACCAAACCAGTACCTGCTGGCTAACTGACAGGCACAAAGGAAATGGGACTACAGATGTAGAAACCTGGAAGACCACCAGCCTCATAAGCCAAACCTCTGAACAGGAAGCAACTGAGCCCTGTGCATCAAGAGCAATGATGACTGAGGCGTGAGTACGGCTCACTGCACCATTTAAATAAGGCTGAGCTCTAATGTAGCTTTGCCTTCCTCAAATGTACTGTGGATGTTCTCATGCTGAATGGGGGCAGGTGTGACAGCTATACTATACAACTAATTTGATAAATCATCAGAAATCAACATCACCAGCTATCAAAAGCTCTCCCAAGCACTTCAAAGAGAACCCTTTCCTTAACTTGTGCTGTCAGTCAGCTTGTAGTCCCGGCCAGTCAGGCTCTTACAGTGACTGTGAAGGTGCAACTCAGGCTAGTTGCTATGTCGCTGAGGAAAACTTGCTCTACAAGGGTCTGCGCATGATGTAATCCTCGTCTCTCCCCGGTCTCTTGACTGACATCCGACAGCCATGGGGCTAAGCAGTCAGCCTTTGCTTTGGATAATGGAAAGATCTCCAATCTGTCTGGTAGTTAGACGAGGCTCGCTTCATTTTTTGTCCGCTAGATGGTGCTAAAAGGTAAATAACGTATAACGCAAATTATTACCAACAAGTATCTCTCCAGAAAAGTCTATATAGATCGTTAGGCACACGTGCATTTTATCTGATCCGTATTTTGCAGTATTTTGGTATTATAGAGAATGTATTCTTTGGTATGGTGAAATGCATGTGGAAGAGCCTATTTAAATGGGGTACGGTAAACATTACGTTGCATGGCTAAAATTTACTTCCTGACTCATCGGGATCTTATATCACCATGATTAAATCACCCATAAACAGAGTAATTGTAGGCCTGTGTGTGTCAGACCCTACACGTTAGGTACTTTTGTTTTGCCTTTCGGCGCTGAAGCATTGAGTCACTCCAGTTTATTTCTCAACGTGTTTTTTTTTTCTTTCTTACCTGTAGCATCGTATGTCCTGTCCATTGATGGCACGGCATAAATGAAGCTCATCGATCGACTGATATAATGCACGACCCATCGTGCCGCGGGGTGCGGTCTCACCTTTGTGCACCCCAGGTACCCTGCTGAGGCTCCACCATCGGGTTAAAATGAACTCGGTGACCATGACAACTAATGCTGCAGTTGGGTTGCGGGAGATTAAAAATGCCCAGGATGGTCTTCACTCTTAATCTGATGCAACAGGACCATGATGGGAGGAAAAGGGAGAACCCAGCTGACCTTTGCATGTTTGAACTCTACGATCAGCTCATGCCTGTGAAGATATTGATTGCTGTGCCAGCGAAAGCCATTGAAGACATGCCGGAAAGGAGTACCAGCTGGATTTGGATGCCAGCTAAAGCACTTTCTGGGCTCAGAAGTTACCACCCAGCAGACAGTGGGAATTATAATAAATTTTCTAAAGTCCCTCTGCAGGAAGTGATGTATTCTGAAAGCCTCACAGACCCTTTGCAGTTCAAAGATGGCCGCTTAGTAGATCAAACAGTGTCCCTGTTCCTTTGTACGTTTCTCAGGCTTTGAAACGCGGCAGGATCAGGTCCATTTTTTGCCTTCAGGGAAACACGATACCTGCCGCCGTGCATCAGTGTGACCTTTAAATCTACTTCATAGAGCACCCCCACCCTGCGGCCCCCCAGGCCTGTTTCTCATCCATCTCTTCCTACACCTCTGCCTGCCCTGAAAGCAAAAACAAAACATCACCTAATTATACATGAAGAAGAATGTAATGTTGTGCATAATTTTCCTTTCACTATTCTTTAAAAGCCTGATGCACGTGGCACTAAATGGCCGTTTCGCTCACTGAAAGTATTTATGTGAAATATTTCCATCCGCTCAGGCAATGGATCTTCTCATTACGGATTGTTTTTTTCCCTTCCCACGCCTCGTGCCAACATCCCAGAGGCGGATTCCGTCTTCTGGGGGGTGGGTGGGAAGCGGGGCAGTGACACACACGCACTGTCTTCCCACCTAAGAAATGAGACCCCTACCCCATCTTCAAACACTGCGGAAATGGCATGTTCCACTCAAGTCTTTTCCTTCATGTAACAGGACCAATAGCGTGGTAATTAATGAGCCAGCAGTGTGCAATGAGCAGCAAAGCACACCTCAGCAAGAACGACCTTTACTGTCACACTGACTGTGTTCATTGGCTTATATCTGGCTGGCCTCCTTCAGAGTGCGCACCCTGGGCGCTGTCTGATTGGTCTCCACTGAGCATACTATTTTGGCTGGCGTGTTATGTACCCTCACTGAGCATGCTCCTAGCCTGCCTTCTCCCTGGTCCCCAGTGAGCATGCACCCTGGCGGCAGCTTTATCAGCCAATCCGACGGCAGCCAGAGAGCATGCCCAAAGGGGGCCGGCAACATGACAGCAAAGGAGCATGCCAATGAGCACGGTCCTTGGCTACCATGTTGCCGGCCTCCTCTGAGCATGGCTGCCGTCAGATTGCCCCCCACAGAGCATCCCCCAAAATTCATAGCTTCACAATAAGGTTCTGCAATGTTGTGTTTAGTTTCTGTCTAAAAATGTTACATTTCTCGCTACCTGTTTGTTCATCGCTAAACAATATGCAATATACTTGTTCTGACCTGTAAGGATTCCATTAATTTAATCCTCAAATCAGTCTGACTATATAATAAAGTGCTTTAGTGACCCCTTCCGTGAATTTTGTCATACTGTATATGAATCCATCCATCCATCTTTGACGAATGCTTACCAATTGCATGGCCGCAGTGAACCCGGAACTTACCATTAGCCTTTGGGGGAGGTGGGGGTTGAGCATGAAAAACACAGGCCAAGGAGATTTCCAGAGAGGCAGGTTTTACTCACAGGTTTTAGCACAACCCCAGGGAAGCCTGCAGTAGGAGGAGGGAGATTAAAAGAAGCAGTTTTATACAGAATACAGGGACTAAAACGAAACCTGGAGTTTGTCCACAATGCAGAGAAACTGCTCAATAGCAGCAGCCAGTGGGTCAGGCAGTGGAGCCCAGTCCTCTCTGACCCCACCAGCATGGACACCTGAAGGGTGGCTGCAGCTGTCGTCCCCAGCAGTGCCACATAAAGGGCAGTGTGTCCAAAACATGGGTGCTGAAGTTGTGATAAGTGGCAGTTTGTCAGGGTGAGCGCCCTTCCGACCCTGCCGTGTTGGGTGGGTGTTGACCATCGTGTTCTCCACCCTCACTCTTTTCCTCCAGCCCCAGCAAGCTCTCCATGTACCCTGGATCACCACATAGTTCAACGAGCTGATTGTGTAGCTCAAAGACTGAGAACCTACTGGCTGGACATTTGAGGCTGGCTTGAAACCTGGCTCACTTTTTTTGTTTAAATTTTGGGTTTTTGTTGTTCCTAGTGTGTTCCTAGTTATTTTTCTTCCCTGTTTGATTTGCCCTGCTTGTGTCCTGTTTGATTCTGTTTTTTGTCTAATGTAGTCAGCCCTCTCTGTTATGCCTCCTAGTTTCTAGTTTTGATATATTTCTTAGTTTCATGCTCATTTATTTCTGATCTGCCTCACCTGTTCCTTTTTGAGTCCTTTTTGAGTCCTTTTTGA
>JAABNX020000001.1:6904675-6915188 GCA_015163995.2 Mormyrus lacerda
CTGTGTCAAGCACACCGTGCTCAGTCCTCAGGAGCCCCCTTTGGCTTTTAGTGCAAAATAAACAATCACGTTGTTCTTGTGAATTATTCAATGAAGTTCATTAAACAAGAATATGGCTGGTGTTTTCTTAACAGAGTTTTTCAGTGGAAAAATTAATAACTTACGTTTTGGTGATAATTATTCCGTGAAAGTAAATAAAGAATTACTGATGGCTGAGTAGCACCTCTGAAGTGCTCACATGCTGCAGTGATAGTACTTTCTGTCCTGCTTGCTCTGGGTTGGGCTTCCTGCCTCTCTGACTTCCCCAGCCAAGTGTAAAAATACCATGTTGTCTTCAGCAGCACCTCTGCTTCCTTTTCTGTGACTCACATTATGTTAATAATCCTTATCTGTAATTTTTTCTTAATGGGTAGTATTATTGTGAATTTTATCACGTCAGAATTTTAGCATCACTGCCTCAGGTGTGCTGCGTTCATCTTATCCTCAGTGACGAGTATGATGTTTACACTTGGGGAGCAAAACAACTGCATCTTGATTACCTTACGTGTTAATGTGCGCATCTGATGCACACATGACCTATTATTTTGTCTACCTGTAGGGCACCAACAAACTGCTTATGCAAAGGTGCAAAGTGCCACTGGAGAACATATGCAATGCTCGTCTTGTTAATTAATTGCAGCTTTGACTCAGGTGGCTGGGGGTGTCCCCCACCCCCAGAAAACCCCACCCATGGTCAAATCAATTCAGAAATCATATCCATAATGAGATATCCGGGCCCATTCTGTAACAACAGACCCAGGCGTTGCGTATATACAGAGGCTTAGGGAGGCTTAGAGAAATCACTGTTCGGTTCGACAACAGGGTAACAATATCCCATTTAGGTAGTCAACACAAGCCAGTGACTAATGTGTTTTTGAGGCAGCAGTGCATTCTGAAGGGAACATTTATTAGTGGGGTGTCAATTTGTGAGCACGGTGGGGGCGAGGCTGCGGGAATGATAGGGGTGAGCGTGTCATCAGCTGGCCTGGCCTGGGTGATCAGCTGGGAATCTGTAACACTGACGGTCCCTTTGCCTGCCTCCTGACTAGCAGCAGCCTCAAATGTCACCGGGATAATGGCCTCCCAAGTTTCCTTTTCCCCGCTGCTCATTGTGTGCTGCCCGGTGCCAGGCTGTGTAGATGATATCAGAGTGGCGATAGCATCTGAAGCTTGATTAGCCGTCCGGGTTCGGGCCAGGTCAATGTGAGCTCCAAGCTGGCCTCTTCCATTCTGTACAGATAGTCCAGGCATCCCATTACAGATCCACACTGAGACGGACAGACCCGATTTGTATAAGGATGATTTGACTTTATCTACAGTTGGTTTGGGATTAGTTTGAGGCCGGCTGGGTTTTTGGGTAGAATCTGACTCGCTTAACCACGTGTGAACTTGCCAAGGAATGTATGATTCAGGCCTCGACCGAGAATCATCAGAACAAACATGCCTGTCGCTGCTACAAATGTTATTTTAACACATGGATCAACATAATCCCCATCTCTCATTAAAACGAGGCATCAGATTTCATGCCGTATCTAAAACCGTTGCAGAAAAACAGGGAACAAAGTGAGGAGATGCGCATTTTGTTGTCAAGCCCAAGCTCTAAGGAGCTGCTGGCCGTTATGGAAAGTAAATCTGTGATTTGGTCTATCCATGTAATATGTATGGTTAGTGCTGCTGATTTTTCTTTAAATGAAAAACAATTAAAGTTTTATGAGAACCATTTCTTATCTAGGAAAATGTATCTGTAGACTATATAAATGCAGCCAGGATCAGAACTCATTACAACTACAGCCTCAGCCCTTGTCCATATTTTCCTGAAACAGCAGGTAATATTTATGATTGTTTACTGATATTGGACAGATGTGATGTGGAAAGTGGGGACTCATTTTCATTTCATTGCCATTTTATCTATTTCTTAGTTGTGGATAAAGTCACACAATCAATAAAAGGAAAACTCATTACTTCTCTGAAAAACATGCTACTTATTTCTCAGTTATTTGGGCATTAAATGGTGGTTTGAAGCAAATTTCAGCGATTTTGTTTCACACAGATGAACAAATGTCAGATTTTATTGCATAGAGGTAACTCCTCAGAGAGCCAGGAGATGCATGAGAATCAATATTGCATATATATCAGTCTGGAGGTATATGGGTTTTTTTCCGTAATTTCTCTAGTGATCACTATAGCCATCAAACAGAACTGACTTGATTAAATCTATGAAACATCAATAACCCACAATGGTGTCGTCTTTTTGCCTAACAATACACTTCAAAGCTGGTAAATATCACTGCCATTTGCTTATGGCAATTCTGGGATGTTTTTAAGGTGGGGGGGAGGTAAGAGGGGCCGTAATTCATACAGAGCGATCAGTCATGTCTTTAGCCAATGATATGTTTTAAATCAGGGAGTGACAGGACAGGGGTACTTCAGGGACCAATCAGCTTTCAGCTGCAGCCCTGTACTGTATGCACTCCAGGCAAAGAGCCAATATTGAAACAGTGAAATCCCCTTAATTACAGTGAAATATGTAAGTAGTGTTTTGCTTACGACGGGGTGACATGAGTCCCTCCCTTGCCCCTCCTCAGGTCTGGTCACCTTGCATAAGAGCTCTCAGCATCACAAAGTGTTTCTCATTACAGTGAGCTGGTGCAGCTTAACCGGTCAGGGGCGAGTAGACAGTCGGCTCTTTGGCCGACACTGCAAATATCATAGTCAAACTCAGCAGCATCTCGCTCCGAGAAACAGAGTTCAGATGACTGCAGACGAAAAGAGCGGAAATTAATTAAAGTATGTGTCAGCATCCTATGGCCCTGTGCTTTCCGTCACAGTGACACCTGCCATGGCGGAACACTGCAGCCTGCGCCGAGGATGCCGACGTCTGCTCGTGTAGAAGGCAGCTCACTTTCCAAGCAGCGCAGAACCCGTCATTTATGCTGACATTTACTATTGCCAAGTAATAAGACAATGGACCACAAGTTAAATATAATTTCCCTTACACAATGGCATACATCTATTTGTCTGAGTTCTGACCTGCAAAAGTACTCATCAAGACATAAAATATCACTACACACGTACATTATACACCATACATTATACCACCATACATTATACACAACTCTACATATTGTACAATATCCGACATTACAGCCTGACCCAGAGGGGGTGCATAGTGCCCTATTTCAGAAGGTTACATTGCAACATAGACAGATTCAGAGAAAGCAGGGTCAGCTAGTCCCTAGTGAAATTGGAGGTTGAAGCCCAACGCTCAAGGTCATAATGGCACATTCACTCTGCTGACTGCGGATTTGAACCAGCAACCTTCCGACCAGAGGCACAATACCTTCACCTGCAGATTGACCCGACTCCCATTTCTTCCAGGAATTACAGCTCCCGGGTGACTGCCAGACTAAGGACATTTTCTCCCCAGCTTGCTCACAGCAATTTGTGCCGCGGTTCCCCGAGTACTTAGCCCCCGGCGGTAAGCGGCCGCAGCTCCGGCGGCGTCGCCGGGGCAGCGTCGCCGCCGAGCCCTAGACGCCCCCCCACCCGATGGCTTCCACTTGATGCCCGGATCACAAGGCCCACCGTCTGCCTCATTACAGAGCTGAAGGATCGATGGGTGTCTGAAAAAGGCTCCTCAGAAGACCATCATTCCTCAGAAGACCATCATTCCTCAGAAGACCATCATTCCTCAGAAGCCTTCATTGGTTTCTTCCATGTTCACTAACATCAGAAAGCTTCTCTTTGTCGCCTTTTTGGTTATTAAATATGCCGTTTTAAAATGTTTATAAAAACCTTCATTTTAAAATCATTATGAAATCCATCATTCTGATATACTGGGGGAAGTTTGCAGCTCAATTATGGGTCTGTGTGTCCAAAAGGTTGTGGGTTCAAACTTGTGGCTGACAGCGTGTTCAAATCTGCAATGGGCGCTTCAGCTTTTAACCCCGGCTACTCCAGGGATGCTGGCTGATTCTAATCTCTGACCCGCTTTGGGCAAAAGTTCATGTTAAATGGATAAATGTCAGCATGTAATATCTACTTTTAGTACATTGGAGTTGCTATTTGCTAATAAAACAAGTCAATTATTTCCATATTTTCCACAATGGCATAAAGCGATAGAGATAATGTTTTTAAAATTGTGCGTGGATTATGTTTATATTGCATTGTAGGGGCCAAATGTCCCTAAATAAAAACCTGTTATTTTGACGCTGTGGGGACCATTTTTCAGGTCCTCAGAAAGATCTCTGAATGCAATCACAAAACTAAAAATGGCAGAAGTCTTGTGATTTGTTTAGTTAAGTTTAGGGCTGGGTAGGGGTTAAGGTCATTATGTTGGGATTAGGGTTTTCCCCAAAGAAATGAATGGAGAGTCCCCACAAAGATATAATTACAAATCTGTGTGTGTGTGTGTGTGTGTGTGTTTTAAGTGAGCCAAACCCAATAACACATCCACTTCAGATATAATCACTTCAGTAGATGAATACACCCTTCAATGGCCTGTTTCCTTTTTTATTTCTAAACACCTGGGCTTGGTATTCTTCCAGTTCCTTTGTCACTTTCCTGCACTTTCTAGCCTGAGTCCTGTGACGTTCGGTGTGAACATTCAAAGAATTTCAAACAAAGACATTTTCTCATTTTTTCCCCCCACATTGTCCTTCCTTTTCAGCACAAAACAAGTAACACAGAATAGCCACCTGTGTACAGTTTGTGTACAGTTGGGTAGCTACGTCTCTCATCATAAATTGCTTTTCTAGTAGCAGAGAAACTTTCTATTTCAAAAGCAGTAGATGGAAATTCATAATTAAAGTGCATGACTTTATAAAAAGGGTAAGCCAGTAACTGCATATAGGGGCATCTAGAATGTTACATGTTCTTTTTAACAACTGAAATTTCAAATTTTAGAATGTGGGGTATTTGTATTCAAGGACAAAGCAGATATTGGAGTGTTGGGAACACGTTTTTCAAAACGATAAAAACCACTGGCAATTGCAATGTGCAAACAAGTTTTCACTGCGCGGGTCGCGGTTACCCGTCGCCACAGCCCCCGCTGCCGCACCCTTACACCGTTTGCGACGCTCATTTTCATTTGCATTTAATTACAGCCCTCGGGTCGGAAGACTGCGTTCCACCGTTCGCTGCCGATATTGACCAGCCGGTTGCCGTGACGACGGCGCAATCAAAGAGCAGACTGATGAATCAAGTGTCTGTCTGACTCCGGTAAACACGCGAACGCCGCAGCGCTGGAAATGCTGACGGCGGAAGCAGTGACCCACCGTACCCTCCGCACCCCGCCGGCGCCGGTCCAGCAGAACCTGCATGCTTAAATCCAGCACTCTTGTTATGTTTTTTAAGTGACCTTGAGGTCACCGTTATGTCCAATGCTAGTCTAAATTATTAGGTAATAACAGAACAGAATAAATAAATACGAGGAGGTGAACTCTTCTAGTTATTGGTGTTTTTCCAAATGCCCGTCATCAGGCTCAAATTCAGCTGATGAGCATTTGCACAATGCAAGGGGGTCACAGTTTGAAATGTGTTTTTTAGTAGGGGGTCCATGTCATGGGGAGGAGTAGCTCCTTATTTAAGGAGGAGGACTGCTGTTTTAATTAGAAAGGGGGGGGGGAGGAGAGGACAGGATGGCCCCCACTCTTCAAGGGGGCAGGTTGTTCACTTTAAGGGGTCCTTGAAACTCACTTGACTTGGAGGTGTCAGTTATTTGTGGAGAATGGTCCCAGGACTCCTTTAACAGAAGGTGGTGGAGGGCCCTGAAGTGCGAGATGGGGGGGGCGAGATGAGCTTTACCTTTAATTATGACTGGAATAGAGGTGCTGCACTGCAAACAGGAGGGCGATAGATGCAGCTTTCACAGCAAACTCCCGTCTGAATGATGTTAAAGGGTTATGACTGCTATAAAAGGTATTCGTAGAATCATCTATTTTTAAAAGGTGCTGCAGAGAGGTCAAGTGACAGTAGCGTGACCAAGAAATGCGATTTTGAAAACCAGCTTAGAGGATGATGCCCTCCAAGTCCATGTCACAGATGTTGACGTGAGGGGCCCTCGCAATGTTCCAAGCATGTTGCTGTGGTAGGGGTCACCTGCTTTCTGGGAGCACCCAACGGAGAGCAGGGAGGTGGAGACAGTCTGATCATCAGGCATCGGTGTTAAGCTCTGAGGCCCTGTGGTTGAGCCCTTTATTAACTGATCTGTTTTTGCGTTTATTGATCTATTGATAGAAGTGCCAAGACTTTTACCAGGCACAGTTAGACTCATCACAGCTCCTGTTTTATAAAACTGAAACACCGCATGGAGACCACCGCTAACTTATTGGGTCTAATCTCATTCAAATTGTGAGATTCACTCAGCGAAAAGGTTAACTAATTTTGCAGTTCAGCTGGAAAGACCCCTGCGGACTGCGAGAAGGTTAGGGGGATGTGTGAAGGGCAAATGTGCGGGAGAGCGGTGTTTCGTAAGTGAAGGATAGAGAGGAGGTGGTCAGACTGCAGCACAGGAGGAAAAGGAGGTCAGAGTTTCGAGTGTGAGAAGCCAGACTGCAGGAGAGAGCATGTGACCGAGGGCAGAGGCAGAGCTAAGAAAATAGACATTATCGTTATCGTCACTGTCAATGAAACGGCGCGTTTCCCACCGAAACTACGCAAATATGAAAATAAGATATGTACAGTAGAGATGTAAAATATGTACAGTAGAGATGTGCGATATCAAGCTGAATCAATATGCAGTCATGTATACTTTTAGCAACATTATACAGTATATGTTTTTTAATTATCAGCACTATAAATAGTTGTCGTTGGTTGAGGGGGTTGGTTGGCAGTTAGGGGCATACGGAATGTTCGGTGGGGGTGTGGGGGGGTTATTTGAGTTTGTTTCTCCTTGCTTGGTTAGGATGCTTGATGGCTTTTGGGTAGAAAGAACCTGGCAGTTAAATTTCAATTTATATGGCAAAACTAGGGTGATTTAGTGAGGGCTATGTTAGAGAATGAATCATTTTTTTAAACAGATTGTCCTACAATCGTTTTCTATTTGTGTGTCGCTCCTTGCAATCTCAGGTATGTGTTTGTAATAAAGGCCTCCCATATGAAGGACACATTTAATGGCCAAGGTGGTCCCGTCAGCGGACATCAAGCTGAGACAGGAGCAGAAAGACGACGACCCTCAGTTATGCAGACTCAGTGCCACGCTGGCCGGCTACAGGGAAACTCGTGGCCTGGCTTTTCAGAACACGCTCTCGGGGCTGTTTTCAGATCAGCCGACTCTGACACGCAAAGCAGTGTTTCCCCCAGCGGGAGCTCCGCAGCGCTCACCGCCCTCCCCTCCCCCGTCTACCGCGCCGCGTCTGAAAGGTCTTCTCCGACTCCAAAGGTCAGGCACGGGCCGCTGCGCTAATGCGGAGGGCCGGCCTTAGCGGTGGCGTTCTGTTTCCTGCAGCAAACCTGTAGCCTCACTACAACACACTGCCTACAGTGGCATGACAGCCAAAGATGGGTCAGAGATAAGCCAGCGCTGAATCTACAGCTTATGCCCTACAGAAATGATAATATTCCCATAGTTTGAATTACTGAGACATTGGAATATAACCAGAGGTGGAAAGTTCAGGTGCAGAAAGTAAAAATCCAGACCAGGATTTTGTTTCAACCCATAGTTGTAACTATGACTCTTTATACTCAATTGGTGGGTTGAAACAAAATATTGGTCTGGATTTTTACATTCTGGAACTGAACTATCCACTACTGAATAAAGATGCCACCCAAGTACTTTGAAGTATTTCAATTGGTGACAATCAGCAGATGATCTTATACTCTACAGTCAAACTGAAATCTGATTCAAATCTAAGTCACATGACCCATATAATGATCACGTGATGGACACACATAATAAGTTTCATATAACCACCTTGAGCAGTGATTGCCCTAATGTCACTAAGCGATGTCATCCTCTATGAAGGGCATCACGTGGGACGCAGACCAGAATGCTGCACCCCTCCCCCCACGAGGTCTTCTTACAGGAATCTGCACATGCTATTAGCTAAATGACACATCCAAAGAAAAAGGAGACACTTAGTAATAACAGTTAGAGCCATGAGAGGGTAGAGGGTCATTAATCAGATGGCACGGGCGATGACGCGCAAGGAAAAAAAGCACAATTACATTCAGTTCAATAATGTTTCTACCTCAAATGGCTTATAATTACTACCGAGCTACACAGATGTATGCACTACTCTATGCCTTTAACCACTGTGCCACCTGCTGTCAAACCTGGTGTCACTTTTAAGTAATAAATAAAAATAAGAAATATATCACCTCCAATTTTTAGAGTCACCAATTCACCCTGCTGCATATACAGTATACAGTATGTAGACATAGAAGAAGCCAGAAGAACAGGGAGAAGCTGCGAATTACAAAGACATGGGGAGCAGAATTTCACCCCCCTCCCCAACTATGGTGGTGCAGAAAAACAGTATTACCCACTGAGCCAGTAATCCGCTATCCTGACATTACGATATCCTTAATACAGGACACTGACACTATCAAAAGAGTGTTACCACAAGATACTAATAAGATCCCAGGCTTTGAACATAAAGGTTATATACGAAAACGGATCCCAATACAAAGCACAGTGAACGGGAAGAGCCCATCGGTGAGTGACTGAGGCCGGCATGCACAGTAAGACAGCACAGCTTTAAGTCTGAGTGGGAACACCACCGTAAATAGAACGAGAGCCCAAAAATTAGAGCTTGTTCAACATGCTCCTGAATATAAAGAAGGATTTATGAGGAGAGGAGGAAATATGTAGTAGTTTGTTTCTAACACTGAAATGATGATTTTAAATTCTATTATGTCTAAGACAATGAATGAATAAATAATGCGTATAGCTCAACAGGCACTCATTACAGTAAATGCATTTCTGATTGGTAGTTCGGCTATGTAGCATCTATGTATCATCATAAATGCCCGTTAAAGACTTAATTGCAACATATATATTCCCTCAAAAATGGGCCTAATTAATGTACGCACATTTGAATAAATAAGATCTATTTAAATTCCATATTACCTGCATGCCTCTGTCGTAAATTTGTCAGTTAAAATGTTAATTGATTTGCATTATTTAAAATTCCATCTCAGTTCCATTTAAAACAATGGCGGAAAGAAATCCATCCATTTCCTGAAGCTGTTGAATCCCAAATGAGGTCGTGTGGGGGACAAGAGCCTATCCTGGGAACGATGGGCGCAGGCGGGAGCCAACCCTGGGCAGCCGCCAACACACCGCAGGGCACGCACACTCACAGGGCCAATGTAGACTCGCCAATCAGCCCATCCTGCATGCTTTTCGACCATGGGAGGAAACCAGAGCCCCCATCGGAAACCCACGTGAACACGGGGAGAGCGCGTGAACTCCACACAGAAAGGAGCCGGGACCGTGCTAACCACTGCACCACCGCACCCGCCCCGGTGGAAAGAAATGGGCTTCCTTAAGTGACCTTTACAGGGGAGACCCAAATGGACGAGCAGCACTGATTGGTGAACATGGTCCCTGAGCCTCATTCTTCACCTTTGCACTGTCAGTTGTCCTTCTGTCACACTCTGACCAAACATACAGAAGCCCAAGTAAACACCCGCACATTGTGTCTGGCCCATGGGCGTCTGACCCAGCAGCTTTACGCAATGCTACACCAGGCCTGTATCATGTCCCCGGGGGAGGAAAAAGAAAGGGGACTTCTGGAACACTGATGTGCCCAAAATGCATGTTGTTGGACTGTAGTAGGGGACGAGAAAAGGCGGAAGTAACCGGCGCTAATGTGGAAGAGAAATTCCAGTAGGGTCAGGGAGAGGGCCGTGTTACCTAGCGAGGCAGTAAACAAGCCTTCTGGTCACTGCACCTTCCTGCTCTGGGTCACCAGTATCCCATAACAGTCAGGTGTAGGAAGGACAGGCAAGGCTTCTGGCAATTGAAATAAATGGAGAAAACCTGCCCAGATTCAAAAAGGGGACTGTGTTTATACTGTGTAACCCTTTATATTAATTGCATAATGCGTTCATTATACACTCATAGAACATTCAGTGCACCTTCACAGTGCATTTATAAGGCATTCATAGAACATTTATAAGCAGCACACAAGTATGTCTTAACATGTCTTAATGCACTGCATTCATCCTACTTTCAATGAACAAGACATGACTGCTGCAATATACATTAATAAGAAACATTATATTTGTATCATCATAATTTTCTGTATTAATGTGTGTTAAAGCTGCCATATCTTGTGCCATGTGCTGTATATTTTAAATTGCATGCATTGTGTTTTGTAATCTAGTCTTTTGCTTACCCTCTTCTGTTTGCTGTTTTGTTTACAGTGTACAGTTTGTTATATTTGCTGTTTTGTTTACAGTGTACAGTTTGTTATATTTGCTGTTTTGTTTACAGTGTACAGTTTGTTATATTTACTGTTTTGTTTAC
>JAABNX020000001.1:6923175-6938203 GCA_015163995.2 Mormyrus lacerda
AAACAGGTATGAAGTCCTCTTGCACTTGCAATAATGTGCGTTTAAAAAATTCCCATGCCTCTTCAACAGTTTTGTTGAAGAAGCAAGGCTTCTGTTGCTCCAGGTGATGCAAGTAAAAATGTCTGCAAGAAAGAAGGTGGCGCGATTATGTCCGTGACGGGGAAGTTTTATTTGTCCCTCAGTGGCAGGCAGATGAACCCTTTACAGCAGCACGGTCCCTATAATCAGAGAGAGAACCATCTTCTATTTAAAGTAAATGAGTCACAATGGCACGGCAACAGTAGTAAACGATCCTAGTAATTAAGCGATCAATTCCTTGTCGTTTTAGCACCGTGCGCATGTTTTTTGTGGAGCACGGTGTAATTAGCCAAGCGGTGAACTGGAACTGATATGGGGGACGTCCGAATCCGGAAGGATCCACCATGCAGCCGCACCGGGGGGGTTGTGTCTCCTGGCTTCTGCAGAAGTCCGTTACTGTCACGTGTTTTAGTTGGTCATTAGCACTCTAAAGACCCAGACCTACATGCTGATAACACACTTGCTTAAAAGGGTCATTAGGTCTTCGGGTAACAAGTTAGCATCAATCATTTACAGTAAGTGTTGGCACGTTGGGAGGGAGGGAGCGGGTTGTCTGGTGTGTGCTGGACAGCCCATTAAAGGCACATTCAACAAATGGAAGCTCTGCATGGAAGTGGTTATGGGCTTTTTCCTAAATCACCTTCATTAGGTCCAAGACTGCATGGCGTATGAGAATACGTTCTCAGCGTCTGTGAATCACAGCAGACCCATAGCACATCGTCAATACATTGAGACGCCCTGTGCTATTTATGGCATTGTAATTGTACTGCGTGACCCGCACATCCATTCACAGCCGTGTGAGATAAATGGCTCGGTTCCCACCGCTCCAGACGAGGATCGGATGTAATTCCACTGTGCCGTTTTGACGGCTGCAGGGGATTGCATTGGATTTGGTTTAAAAATGAATTTAATAAATCCTGTTTCTATTGATCCCTTTGGACGTTTAGAACTGGTTTATCGATCATTTTAACCAGTTTCTGAATCCATAGTCTAAAAATCTTAATAACTCAGACATGTAAGGTGCCCCTTAACCCCAGTGGCTGAATGCTACAGTGGCTGACGACTGTAATTCTTTGTATCTGGGATTGTCCCGTTCCACACTTTCTAGACTTCAAATGATTCAAAATGCTGCTGCTAGACTTTTAACTGGGACAAAGAAAAAGACAACATATCACACCTGTTCTAGTTCATTTGCACTGGCTACCTGTGAAATACAGAGTAGATTTTTAAATTTTGCTATTTGTTTTTAAAGCACTCAATAGATTAGCACAATATATTTCAGACCAATTAGTTCTGCATTCATACCCCCAGTCACTCACAACAGCTCCTCTCAATTCCTCACTTTCGCCTCAAAACCAAAGGTGACCAGGCTTTCTCTCTAGCTGCCCCCAGACTGTGAAATAGTCTCCTGTCCTACATAAAGTCCTGCTCTTCTATTGATGAGTTTAAATCTAAATTAAAGACCCACATCTTTTTTCTTGCTTTCAACTTTTTTTGAGGTTCTCCCAGTGTTTCGTTAAGTCCAACATTAAGCTAATTTTAATTCCACTTTAATAACTTTTATTTATTTTTTTATTATCCTCTTACTTTTTGCTGTTGCTTATTGTTTTACATTTCCTTAATTTTAATATTCATTTTATTTATTATTTATTTTATAATATTTAGAACATAATATTTATCAATGGGCTAAGCCTGGGTGCCTGTGATTGGAAGGTCGCCGGTTCAAACCCAGCCTTAGAACATCAGCAGGTCCTTGAGCAAGGCTCTTAACCCCCAGCTCCCTGGGCGCCCCAACAGGTGGCTGCCCTTCACAGACAGCTTACTCTACATAGAGCAAGTTGAGGGAGGTATAAAAAGCACTTTGGGTCAACTCCTGTCATTTTTAAATGTGCTATATAAATGAGTAACTTGACTAGCCCCGTCTGCAACATAAAGTTCACATCCATAAAATGTGGCACGACAGTATATAAAAATGCTACATTATGTCCATCCATCCACGCATCCACCTTATCCAGTTTGTTTGACTGGTACATCTTATATTATTATTAGGGATAGTTGGGGAATATGAAGGTAGCAGCTTAAATAATGCCCAAATAAATCAGTAGATATCTCCTATCCACCCCAGTGAGCCCTGCCTGGTTACTTATCGCCAATGAATACCAGTACTATTTCTAGGTGAGAAGAAACATGACAAATATGTTAACACTGGTACACAGCAAATGTTCTTTATTTCTCCATTTGTTTCTGCTGTCACTGTGCTACTACAGTTATCGCAAAGCATACTGCAAGTTTTCTAGTTGTCATTATATCTGCTGTTTGTGGGGGAAACGGTGTTAGTTGCTAGGAGACAGGTAGCAGTAGAAGTCAAGGCTTTGTTTTCAAAGTATCCGAATGTGTACATAAAGGTAAAACACTTACGAGCTGAAACGGTTTTACTTTGTGCGGCTTCAGCTGAGGATCGAGTGCCCTTTTTTGTCCAATTCCCATTCCCCAATGTGCCTTCACACACGAGTGTGTTTTGGTTTTGATTTTTTTCACCTCCTCTAATCTCAGACTTGAGCCTCGATCCTTTGTTCGCCAGAGCAGTGCATTTTTTCTGTCAAATGTCTCCTGAAAGCCTCAGAAAGGTAAATTCCAACAGTAATGCCCCAGTCCCCCACGCAATGTGATTCTGTCCTCCATCCATAAGTTCTAAATAAATAGCAAAACAAAGTGAAATCCATTAAGCCCTGAAAAACTCATTTTACATTTATTTAGCAGACACTTTTATCCACAGTGATTTACAGTTGAGAAGTCAGGGTCAGACCCTCCATGGAGCAGCTGGGTCTTGCTCAGTGACATCACACTGCCAACTATGGAACCTGAAGGAGCGACTTTCTGCTGACAGGCAGAGCATCGTAATCTGCAGAGCCACGCATCACCCCCAGCACACTCATACAAAGAGGAGGTTCTGTCTTTTATCAAAATAATCAAGCTTCAAAAATCCTGATGAGTAAGGGTGTATAATTGTGTTGTGCAGCCCGAGTTTCTGAACAGTGAGTCAGCTCAATAACTTATGTACCTGAAATACAGGTATTAACATGATTTTTGCTCATCCCCCCCCCACCCCCCCCCAGACACAACTCCTTCCGCCGCCACCTGCCCCGACAGATGCACGTGTCCAGCGTGGACTTCAGCATGGACAGCCTCCCCGTGCGGCAGCCGTCCACCAATCTGGGCCGCATCAAACCAGAGCTCTACAAGCAGAAGTCGGTCGACTCGGAGGACGATAGCAAAGAGCCGGTGCCGACGTGCGGCAAACTGAGCTTCTCATTGCAGTACGACTACGAGAACCAGAGCCTGGTGGTGAAGATCCTCAAGGCCCTGGACCTGCCGGCCAAAGACTTCACGGGCACCTCAGACCCCTACGTCAAGATATACCTGCTGCCAGAGAGGAAGAAGAAGTTTCAAACGCGCGTCCACAGGAAAACGCTCAACCCCGCGTTCGATGAGACCTTCCAGTTTCCGGTGGAGTATGACCAACTGTGCAACCGCAAGCTGCACTTCAGCGTGTATGATTTTGACCGCTTCACCAGTCATGACATGATAGGGGAGGTGCTGGTGGACAACCTCTTTGAACTGTCGGACCTCTCCAGGGAAGCAATCGTGTGGAAGGACATCCACTGCGCAACAACGGTGAGTAGGGCTGCATTTAAATGCAGGCCAGACTTGTTTGTGTGACTGGACTGCAGACTTGGCATGTTTGGATTTAGAGGTGGAAAATTCAGGTCCGGAAATTACAAATCCAGACCAAGGTTTTGATTCAACCAACCAGTTGAGCATAAAGACTCACAGTCACAGAGTACTCAGGTGGTTGGTTGAAACAAAATCTTGGTCTGGATTTGTTCTTTCTGAACCTGAACTTTCCACCTCTATTTGGATTTATGAAAAGTGAAAGTGATCAATTGTCATTGTTGACACACCAACAATGCATGTACTCTATATGTGACATAGCAGTTGGCAGCCATCATTTAGTGTCTTGGGGGCAATATATCGGGGTGGTGCCATGCTCAGAGTACCTCAGTAGTACTTTCCTCATCAAGGATTTGAACCATTCATTTACAAGTGCGCTTCCCTAACCACTAGGGCCACTACCGCCTACATTTACTGAACTTATAGTTTTTCTCATCAGCAAATGAGCTTGTTCACCCACATATTCACCCAGCAAAAAACAGCAGCTGCTGTCTGTAATCAGAGACTCTAATTGCTAGGACACGTGAAGCACCTTACAATAAACATTAGCATTCACTGATAAAGGCATGCGGGTATGAGCATTAGCATCAAAGCACATTAGAAAGGATTAAGGTGGTATTAGCACTGGCTCTTTGCTGTTTTTCAAACTCGGAGATGAAGGCATGGGACAATTAGTAATATTGCTAATAGCTAATAGCACTCCACGTAACACAATATCGCATAATTAAGATTCAAAACGAGAAATTCATTCTTCACTATAATACGAGAAAAATATACCGCTCTCTTTGAAAGTAGCTAACATTACCTCATGCCGTTTTCTACTTTGCTAGTTTCACCGTCCATATCATAAAAGGTTCATTTGTATGCTTGCCTGATCTTTTTGAGGAGAACGACTGAGTAGCTGTTGTGTACACTATAGATACCTACTGTACATCTTACATGCTGAGCGCAGCTTCACACTCCCCTGTGTATGTCATCCATCGTCAGCGAAACAACACATGCTTTGCACACAGCTTGGCACAAGCTGCAAAAGTCTAAATGCCAGAACTATCAGCGATACACAAATACTGACCTGTGTCAGAAAGCATTGTGGCCCAGAATGGAATTCATTATCTGTCACACAAAGGATCAAATCCTAGAAGTATCCTATGCAATCCAGGGTGGCTGGAAACAATAGATGAGGTTATTTAAGGAGTATTAACCTTTTTGGATAAAATCAATGAGAGTTACCATTGTGGATACACAGGTGAGGACACTGGCATTATTATTCACGACATTTCAGATGACAGCACAGTAATACTAATGTCACAGAACCTCAGACACGTATGTGAAAATATTAATAAGCATTAACATTTGAAGTACCTCATATGAGAGTGTGGACGTAATTAGATGCAGTAACCCAAAAAAATTAAATAAAAGTTTAAAAAGAAACAAAGCTTTGCTGCCTCTGGTCTCATATTTAGGTTTGGAGAGATATAGGTCTTTGTTTTGTGAAGATATTCCAATTCAGTGGTACCCAGGTCTTTGCTTATTCTGCAAATCTTCCTCATATTTGCAAAATATCTGCACTCCACTAATTAAGGACTTGTTGAGTAATTAATTACTTCAGTCAGGTGATACTAGAATGACTGGGGCCCCCAAGGGAAGTCTTGCAAGCAGCTGTTCTATTTACTGTAACTTTTAAATGAAACACTGTATGCAGGTGGATGACTGGGTGCCTGCAGGCTCTGGACACCTCTGGCTGTGACTGGTGGCAGTTACTCAGGGCATCAGGCCTGGCTGATGTATTTGGTATCAGTGCGGTTGCCAGGTGCTTTTTTTCACCCAGCAGAGCAGTATGTTCAACTCGAATGGATAAAGCGGCATGCGGGTGCAAACAATACGAACCTGCCTTTGTTAGCATTAGCACTAGCATTACAAGCTGAGAAAATGGCCATACTATTATACTGGTATCCACAAGAGAGTGTGTATGAGGGCAGTGATGCCATCCAACAATCCACAGAATGGTAGGTCATATATATCTACCATTTATCATGACGATAACAGGCTTGTTGCATTGGTCATCACCAATCTTCCATGCTGGAAGATTTTTTGATGCTGATATTCCCCAGAAGGTATATAGAAGTGATAGATGGATGTATTTAAGAATGAACTGCATGTGTAGCAGCAAATGCTGGTCCCACAGTTGTTTGGCCAAGGCAGGAAATTGTTTTCATCCTCAACCCAGAGCCTCAGTGGGCCGATGCTAATTATTGCGGTACGAAAATCTTTCTCAAAGATGCTTTAATCTGTTTGCCTAGAGCAGTTCATTGCATTACAGCCAAGTTTGATATAGCAGCAAGTTTTTACTGTTCACGGAGCTTAATTCAGCCTGAATTCAACTAAATTGCACGGACACTTCCACAGTCGGATAAATGACAGAATGAGGCATGTGGGGTGTCTTACACAACAACTCACGTTAGGAGAGCAACTGCAGTTGAGACCAGATGAAAAATGACATGGTGCATGTCAGACACAGGCTCTGCAGCCCATGCAGGCAGGAGCAGGCTGAAAGTATGATGCATGTCAAAAGCAAAATACACATCTGGAAGTCTGTTCGGGAACATGTGTGGGCTACTACAGTATGCAGCTTTGAGATGTTACTATTCACTTTCCTTTCCATTCACATTTGCCAGCTGTCACATGTGGCTTAACGACCGTGAAACATTGATGATCTAACAGAAGCTGAAGTAAACAAACCCACACAATTTGTTAGCTGGAACAGCCAACAAAGTTCATGCGGAAGGACTGTGGAAATGGATTTGACCGGAGATGAAATACCTGAAAAAAATGTTGATTTTGATGAGCTGTATCTGGAACTGCAGGATGTTTAACTTGATGTTTATAGTATAACAGTCATATTTAACTAGTTTAGGCTGCATACAGTGGGGCATACAGTCCCCAAGGGCACTGAATAATGCAGCGCCATTCTTTCAGAAGGAACTCAGGTCAACACTGGTTGATGGATCATGTCTCGGTCATCATTTTAGGCATCAGCGCCTTATTAATTCTCTATTGATTGCAGATCTGGAGACTGTAAGGGCTGTGGCACATGAATATCATAAGTGTCACGCTTGTCAAACCACTGGCTGACTTCATGCACTCAGTGGACGGGGGCATTGTCATTCTAAAAAGCACCCCCCCACACCTCAAAAAAAAAGAAGGGAAAATAAGCGCTTTGGCAAGATGAAAACCCCTTATTCATTGCAACTTGACAGCAAAGCTGACAGGCCTGATGTTATCGTGGTTTAGTTTTTAACAGACCGCTTTTTATGAAATTGGTTGTGCGGCTCCTTTCTGGCTGGTCACCCTCTTCCCCCTAAATTTCACAGTCATTAAGGATGGACTTTTGCACAATGTCGCTCTTTCCGATGATGCCATTTTCCTTAGTGCTCCATGACAAGAGCACCACAGGTGTTAACACTCATGAAAATCCTCAACTCAACCGTTTGTTTTCACAGAAGCTCCGGTGAAGTGTGGCCCACTTTAACAGATTGGCCACTCGGGATGAGAGTTCATGCACTCATTTGATTATGCCTGGTGTCGAGGATGACTGCTCAGGTATCGGAATGATTACGCAGGTGCCGAGGTTAATTCTTCATTCGTCTTTTTACGACGCTATTAACCCTATATTACCAGACGCATCTGCTGCAGCCTCCGAATCGTTGACATAAACCTGGACTCTTTCCACAGCTCATTCCTGACAACGACAGCAAGATTTTGATAAGGTCATGGACAGTATTTGCTGTTTTTATTGTAGACATTGTCAGCCAATCAAAAGATTTATTACAAATAACAATGGTGATATCCTTTCATGATTGGATGTTTTTTAATCACAGCAGCCAATGTGTTACAATCATTTTATTCCCTTGCAGTCATGCTTCCCATAATTACAGAACAACCATGTCTACCCATTTAATTCATGACCCCAAACAGACTGGGACTTTGATTGATTAATGCAATAATTGCACTTGGGTAGGAGCCCCAGCTATAGATGTAATTAAAACACAACCTTTCTTGATACAGAAACACTTCATTCGGTTATTATCAATTAAAAACCTTCAAAGTTGTTTTGTTATGTAATTGTAGTAAACATGTGTCTTTCTAACAGTATTTTGTGGTTTATTTTTATTACAGGATGTATTTTAGTGACTGAAGACTATTCATCAAATAATCAAACATCACTTTTTCCAAGAATCTGACCAGGACTCTATAGCCAAAGACAGACCCTGTTTTGTATTTGCTCTCCTTGTATCTCCTAAACATGCAAAAGGTATTTCAGCTGCCTCTCCTTGCTGGACTCATGTTTGGAGTAATGGCGATGTGTCTTGCAGGAGAGCGTGGACTTGGGAGAGATCATGTACTCACTCTGCTACCTGCCCACGGCCGGAAGAATGACTCTGACTGTGATAAAGTGCCGGAACCTCAAAGCCATGGACATCATGGGGTCCTCTGGTACATGCTCTTCTACACCAGACCCGCTATAGACCAATCAGACAATATTCAGAATGGAAATTACAGTCGCTGTGATGTTATTATGTTCAAAGATCGGCCGAAAGCCAGTGCAGCTACGTGAAGGGCGCTGATGTCTTTGAACTTCTCCCCAGACCCTTATGTCAAAGTGTCGCTGCTCTGCGATGGCCGGAGGTTGAAGAAACGCAAGACGACGACGAAGAAGGGTACGCTCAACCCGACCTACAACGAGGCCATCGTCTTCGACATCCCGCCAGAGAACGTGGAGCAGGTCAGCCTGTCCATCATGGTGATGGACTACGACCGGTAGGTCTCAGTGTCCACCCCATCCAGCATTTCGGCCAATAGCCACATGCAAGGGAACCACACCCTAGTGATCTGCTTCAGTCCACTCCTTAGGTTTAGGCCTGTTTTCCGTTTGATTAGCATCACACAAAACCATCAAGTGCATCATCGGGTGGCTTCTGCCTGTAGAGACCTGTACATCCATTAGTAAACTTATTAAATCACAGCTTCTAGCAGTAGACCCACACTAATAAACCACGGGCTAAAAACTTGTTCTGATATATATTTTGTAATCTACCGAGAGAATTCTGGTATTTTGTTCAAAGCATTTCTTTCTAACACTATTTTTAATGTTCAACAATCCCACAGAGAGCCATATAAATTACAGGAATCGATGTCTCTTCTAGGTCTCTGTTAATGCAGCCAGTGAAATGTTTTTCCTGTGTCGCAGAGTCGGGCACAATGAGGTGATTGGGGTGTGTCGGGCTGGACCAGATGCAGAGGGCCTGGGGCGAGACCATTGGAATGAAATGCTGGCCTACCCTCGCAAGCCAATCACGCACTGGCATGCCTTGTGTGAGGTACGGTATTTGTCTTTTATTAAGTATATACAATTACAAATGCTACTGGGCTTTCTCTCAGAGCTGTGCGAGTAAATGAATATGAATATGATATGAGAGCTGATTCATAAGTAAAGTCTCCTTCCACATCTCTGCATCTCTGGTAGTGGGGAAAAAAATGTTTGCTCATGCGTTCGGTAGCCGATACTACAGTACGTAGTGTAAACCAGCTTAGTTTCAGTTCAATGTGCGAAGCCCTTAAGCAACGCTGTTAGTAAAGAGTGCTACGTCCGAGTTATGTATAAAGCAGTGTAGTGGACAAACAAAAGAAGTGATGACAAGTCTGAAATTCCCGGTTGTTCCACACCCTCCTTACAGTCCAGATTTGGCTCTGTCCGCCTTCTGGACAGGCTGAACTTAACAGGTAACAGGCGATAACAATCAGGAATTAACACGAGGTAACGAGGTGGGCGTGGCACACATGAGGATCGGACAAGAGGGGTGTGACACAGTAAATGGGCGCTATGTTGAAAAATAAGTTTACGATGTTTAGAATTTTGATATCACATATTATTTTATATATTCAGAAACTTATTTTAAATAACTAGAGATTAAGCTCTAGTTAATCAATCAGCCCTCATACAAACCAGTTTTACTGAATACTGTAGTCAAATACATTTTCCAAAGCTTTTTGATGTATTGTCATTACTCAATCCTTGCTTGATGGAACAATAGCAATCCCGCTTCTGAGATTCTGACCCATGACCTTTCATCGATGTTCTTTAAACATTACGCTCCTGCCTCAAGATGGCAACGTTTCAAAAGATACCTTTTTGGTTCACCGGAAAATACCAGGTTGAATTGAAGGGAAAAATCCACTAGCTTTCTCCCTCCACTGGTGAAATGTTAGAACCAGGGAAGTAGACTTAGGGTGGGAAAAGGAACAGGTGTGATGCCCAGGATGGGACGGAAAAGGGGACAAGAGAAAAGAAGACTAGAAGAGCAATTTTGGCATTAATCAGATGAAAGAAAACCATACTGTAATAACGTGGTTATCAGGCAACAGTCTTTGGCACTAGAGTCTACTGTGGAAAACACAGCCCAACTATACACATAACAAGGAACAAGTGAGAAGAATTCACATAGATCTTTTAGTTACCTGCCCCCCAAAGACAGTTTGTACTATTGTAACTAATCTGCTAAATATTCTTGAATATCTAGCTACTAAAATGTATGTGTCTCTTTCCTCTTAACAGTGGAGTCTGAGTCTCATTGCTGTGCCTGTTCCCTCTACAGTGGAGTCTCGGTCTCATTCTTATGCCCATTCCCTCTGTACAGTGGAGTCTCAGTCTCAATCCTGTATCTGTTCCCTCTACAGTGGAGTCTCAGTCCTGTGCCAGTTCCCTCTACTGTGGAGTCTCAGTCTTGTTCCTGTGCCTGTTCCCTCTTTACACGGGAGTCTCAGTCTCATTCCTGTACCTGTTCCTTCTTTACAATGTAGTCTCAGTCTCATTCCTGTACAGTACCTGTTCCTTCTTTACAGTGGAGTCTGTTTCTTTCCTGTGCCTGTTCCCTCTACAGTGGAGTCTGTCTTGTTCCTGTGTCTGTTCCCTCTTTACAGTAGAGTCTCAGTCTTGTTCCTGTATCTGTTCTTTCTCTTCAGTGGCCAGGAAGGGCCAGCAGCTTTGACAGTCAAGGCTCCTGTCCATCACCCAAGCCCCCCCAGACCCCTTAGGACAGCCACAGTGCGATGTCAGTCAAGATTCCCAAGATCTCTAACAACAAATTTTATTTTTCTGTTTAAGGTATTAAAATTCAAGTCCTTGATATTATTTTGTAGTATGACTGTCCTGTGTCCTGCACTTTCAGAATGGTTGTTTGAATGTTTCGTATTTCCTTGTTGTCTAACCATGGCACACCTCACTCAGCCTCTGGGAACAGAGCTAGACCAGGAATGTTGACAAAAGAAGTCTCTCAAAGACCATGTTTGATTTTATTTATTTATATTGTTTATTTGCTAAAAGAAGCATTTGAAGTAGTGTAGGTGTTCACCGCTAGTATTTTCTCTACAAAAAAAAAATCTTTTCTATGAAGTAAATGATGCCTGTTAATAGTAGATATTAATCTTTAAATTTTAAAATACATTTAAAAAAAATCTGAGTTGGTTTTCAAGTGATTCAAGTGATTCCTGTGGTTGATATAAAAGTGAGATCTGGTCTTTGTGCCTCAGTTGTTTATGGATATTAACTTCCATACATGCTACACAAAGTGTTACATATCACATATCATTGGCCAGAGAAAACCCTTCAAGTTGTTGTATGAAACTTAAAAAGGGATTTCAAACACTGGTGAACATTTAGAAACAAGTATGTACTACAACTGATGTAGCATTTGACATAGACTGCAGCTAGCTGCACTGAGCCAGTGTCCTTTACATCTTTGTCCTGCGCACAGGTAACGTCATCACATAGGCTATAGGGGAAATCATTCACCATGTGAATTTCGTGTAAACATGAAGCATTCGCTAGTCGCAGCACATTCAATGAAAAATCTAAGGAATATCATGGCAGCTGGTTTAAGTTTATTTAAAGTGCTGCATTTATGCATTTGCTATAAAATCGCTTCATGAAAGTCGCATTTTTCCGTCAGTTCATTAAGGTGTTTAATGCTCAACTTTCATCAGAGAGGGGATTCATTCATGCATAACAGTATATTTAATATGACAGCTCTTTAAAAAGCCTTTGGCATTATCAGGCAGAACCATAAAGCTGGGATCATTCCTATGCATGTGGTCCGAGTGTCTGTGTAGGAAGGCTGAGGTCTGGTGAGCATGTTAATTTTTATTTACTTAAACTGAAAGGTATATTTTTCAGCTGCATCCACAACTTTACTGTAACGTTTGAATTCACTTAATCTACAATGATGAAAACGACTACAGTTGAATTTGTGGGGAGGACAGTTGTTGGTGTTGTGTGTATCTTTTTGTGTAATATTATACTGATCATCAGAATAGTGTATTTTTGATTGTCCGCATTACACTGTCACATAACACCTGCCACATCCATGGGTATGAGTTCATTCGAGCTGTCAGGCAGTGTGTGCTTGTGTGTCTTTGCGTGTGTGTGTGTGTGTGTGTGTGCGTGTGCGTGCGTGTGTGTTTGCGGCTTCAAAGGCTCTGTACGGTGAAGGAGCAGTAGCCAAATGATGTAGCCGACGTATCTGAAGAGGGACTGGTAGATTGCACTTAAAAATGAATTAACATCAGGGTATCTTCAGCGGTATGAATTCCCTTTTCTAATTCTCAGAAATAAAACCTTGGATATGCAGGTTTCTGTGAATTTGTGTGGCATTTTATTGGCCCCAGATGTGTTGGTGTTTTATATTTTTTACCAGTAACAGGGTTCTGGTCTCACACTTTTCCATGCAGATCTCTGATCCAGAACAATCTTTCAAAAGCATGTAGCATGTCAAATAAGCAAAGTTACCTGAATAAATGTTACTGATCATTGATTTTGGGTGGATCTGATACCGTAATGTGTTTTGTCACATTAACTTGTGTACTGTATAAACACCAGAAGGTGTATGTATATATGCACTGTTTATTTTTAAGGCTGTATTTAAATTTCATTGTGTTTATTGTGAATTATGAATATGTATTAATAATGCTGTATTTTTGAGGGGTTGTTTGGTAGCAATGGGCAATTTTGCCTTGTGTTTCTGATAATTTGTATACAAACTTGACGTGCTCATAAACAGAATCAGTATGACTGTATCATTGTTCCCCTGTGTAAGTGTTTCTGTCACTTACGCTTCTGTATTTTGTCCAGCATTCATATATATTGCCACTAACAGCAGCAGTCACTACAAAAATCTTCAGTGTACAGTTTGTGATAACTTTTGTACAGACTCTGCTTTTCTTATATATTTTAAATTAAAGAATACGGAATTCAGGCAATTGTCTTCTTTATGGCGTGGTATTCTTTGGGAACGTACTCATTGGATGTGACTATGATATATAAAGGAGACCAGACATAGGCTTTTGAGTCGTTATGTTTTGCACGCAAGCTGTAATGATATTTATACAGTGTGAATACATTTCTAATATTGTATATGTTTTGTTTAACAAACTGATGCTTAAATCTGTTTCTACATGTACCGCTAAACAGTGTCACTAAATGTTTTGACTATTTTAGCCATAAATTGTCATGCCAACTCATAAGTTCAGTGTCTCCAAAGAGCTCTTTTTTTAACCTTTTCTCCCGTGTGAAGTTTTTTTTTCCTCAAGAACAAAACAGAAAACAGTCATCCAGACAGCCAGTCTGGTACTGGACTAAACCTTTTTTCCCCAGTATGTACTGACTTCCATACACATCCAGTAGACTTTTGGTAAATATATTTTATGAGTGAGGTCAGAAAGACATGGACTATATTTAGCAATTGGAACAGCCTTGGAGAGATAGGGTTAGATTAACAGCCCACATGGGTGACTCAGTGTCTGGGAAGAAAACATTACATTAAAAAAAAAACCGTCTCACAATCATATTCCTTGTGTTATGCAGAAGGGCAGAGAAGTCATGTTTTTCTGCCCATATAAGCGATTGTATCAGTCAGAAAGAATCAGTACCAAGTCGAAACATCAGCTTTGCCAACTAAATCTACAGTAGATCTACAGTGACTGATACCAGAGAGGCAGGCCAGTGATCCTGAAGAAGCTGGAATCAAACAGGCATGGTAAGATTCCATTATATGAAGGAAATATTTGTTCATCATCACGCATTGCCTTTAGACATGGCCCAGTCTTTATTTCAGTTATGAATGCCTGACAGGGCATGGTGTAATACTGCATATTGTGTGCAGTTTCCCCAGACAGGTAGCAAGAGCAGAAACAGGAACATGCACATGCAGGCGTAGGACTTCATACAGATTTTCCCGACAACTGGTTGTAATGCCTATCAAAACCCCCCTGGTTGAACATCCCTAAATGACATTTTCTTTTCCTTCATTCTCTTATCTCTCCAAACCCCATTTTTTTCACTTTATTTCCATTCATTACACATTTCATACTTTCTTATTCGATAATGGCCCTCCAGAGCAATGTAAGTAAGCCTCCAAGATGTGCCTTATACAAAAGTTTAAATAATGAGTTTTCCCCTCCGAGCAATAAATTCACATTTTCACATTTAATCTGTAACTATGCTCCATTAATCTCCTCTGCGTGCAATGGTCCTGCGCTACTTACTCAATAACAGACAATGATTATTAAAAAAAAAAATGATGATGAAAGGCTTCAAGAATTATATTACTATGTTTGGGAAGAAACGGTGACAAATCTCCACTAGTCCAATTCATTTTATTGAAATAGTTATGCATTAAATCACCACAATTTTATTAAAAATCGGAGCATTATTAAATTTCCACCAACGTATCTCAATAGGCATCGTTTTCCAGATACATATTACTCATGGGTAGTGAAATATGCGATTAAGATCTAAATAATTTAATTATTTCCCTAGCAGAAAGGGAGTATATACTCATTGGCCACTTTATTAGGTAAAGTTCTTCAACTGCTCATTGAAGCAAATATCTAATCGGCCAACCATATGTCAGCAGCACAATGTCTAAAATCATGCAGATATAGGTCAGGAGCTTCAGTTAATGTTCACCTCAAACATCAGAATGGGGAAGAGAGGTGATTTAAGTGACTTTGAGTATGGCATAATTGTTGGAGTCAGATGAGCCAGTAAGGGTATTATAGAAACTGCTGATCTACTAGAATTTCATACACAACCATCTCTAGGGTTTACAGAGAACAGGCCGAAAAAGAAAAACATCCAGTGAGCGGCGGTTCTCTGGGAGAAAAT
>JAABNX020000001.1:6941023-6953965 GCA_015163995.2 Mormyrus lacerda
CAACCGACGGGGGGGGAGGGTGGTCGTCGACCGGGGTTGGGGGGCGGGTTGGTGGAGGAGGCGGCTGGTTTGAACACGGCCACTCGAAAAGGAACAAGCCTGGATTACTCTGTTCCCATCGGTATGGGGTTATTCTTCAAGTAACGTCATTAGATGGAATTAAAGCGATTCGCCTTTCGCATTATCCCAGCAAGAGTTTTCTTCCTTTCTTTCTTTCCTGTCCTTTTTTTTAGGGAGAGGATTAGTTGACTAGCAGCGTTTTAATTGACTAAAGGTATTCAATTTTAATTTTGCCACTAAACTGACGGCATATAGGGGCAGCTTTGAAATCCTGAGCAACAAAGGATGATGAGGGACAAGAGATTAGTAATACCTAACAGAAATATTATGTTTTCCTTTGCATAACCCCCCCCCCCCCCCAGAGAAGGCATGCAATCCTGTATAACATGAAAAATCTTTGGCTCCAAGGTCAATCCAATCTGTAGTGAATAGCCCCCCCTGGCACTATTTAGTCTCTGCCATTGTGCAACCCAAGGAGGCAGTTTTAGTAATGTTCTAAAATTTGTATTTTTTTTTTCAGGGCTTGCATTTAGAAGCCGGCTAGAAAGAAATAATTGGGCATATCATTCTGGAGAAAACTTTGCAGCTTAATTAATGAGGCAGGTCGTCAACCTTTGATGATGAGGTCAAAGGATCTATTAAACAGCCATTTAAATGCTAAGCATCCATTTCATGTTTCGAAGACGCGGTTACCTGCTAGGCGAGCGAATGACCTTACGTAGCGTCTTCGGAAATAAAGCCCCCTGCACCATTGTCGGGCCCCCTTGTCTGGCCACTTATGCGCGTGGGATACGGGCCTAGATTGGCCGTATAACAAGAAGGATCCCCACAGTCCTGCAATCCACCTCTCTCAAGTCATTCTCACCATCCGCCCTGTACCATGCGGAGAGAGAGAAGGAGAGGGAGTGAGGGCGGGAGGGAGAGAGATAGAAAGAGAGAGGAGGGAAAGAGAGAGAGATACAGAGGGAGGGAGAGAAAGAGGGAGGGAGAGAAAGAGGGAGAGAGGGCGGGAGAGAGAGATAGAAAGAGAGAGGAGGGAAAGAGAGACGCAGAGAAAGGAAGAGAAAGAGGGAGAGAGAGCGAGGGAGAGAAAGAGGGAGAGAGAGGGAGGGAGAAAGTGCCTCAACACATACAAACGGGCTCTTCATCCCTGAAGTGCAGGGTTGTAATTAAAACGTGATTAAGAGTCTGGTTCAGATGAATGTGTTTCTAAGTACACCATGCTGAGCTGCTGTTAGACCCAGCTTGCCTGTTTTAATTGATTCGGCCTAATCAGTGGGCAGAATTAAAACAGTCACAGTTGTCTGGAAAAAAAAAGGAAGAAGAAGGGGAAAAAAAACTTGAGGATTATGGTGAAGCGGCGCAGCAGAAGGCTAGCCTCTCCTCCATACCGTGTTTTTTTTTTTTTTTTCCTTGCGCAGTTGTTTTTTCGTGTTCTGCATAAATTAGGAGGCTCTGGGCTGTGGGCAGCTTTGCTAATGTGTCGACGGCCATTAAAATCACACAGACTGCGGGGAGTGCCTCAGGCAGCGTAACAGGTCCTGGGTGTTATTTTCCGTGCCCCCCCCCACACCTCCCCCTGCTATCACCCTGGTCTTCATCTTGCAGTTCTACAACCATTCATTGCTGGGTCCTAGCTGAGCTGACTCTACTCGTTCTCCAGTATTTCACTGTCTGTCGAGAAGTAACCCTTACGAAAGAATTACTTCATCTTCATCATTACCTTTGCTAAACTCAGGTCACTGTCGATATATTCCTCACCCGCTCTGTCGTTCTAGCATATGTTCAGTCGATTTTATACACAAACGAGAAAACAGTCGCAGGTAAAAAATTATTCACATGTCAAAAAGGTACAACATTCACCACAGAAAAAGGTAGAGACGTAGTAGCATTAATGACATTTAAATGGTGAGTGAAATTTCATTAATTAACATTGCCCTTTAAAACAGACACAAACAGGAATTCGACAGCAGATAAATTAATAATAACAAAATGCCCCCACCATCCTTATAGGAAAGTGGTACAGCTCACACCCATAAATACACTTCAGCTCTGGAAGTGCCAGGTAACAGGGTAGTTACAGAGGCATTGGAGTCAAAGCCCGCAGACTCTCTTCCCAGCCTTATTATTGACATGGTGCAGTTGCCGGGCGTCACTGAGACCCAACTACAGCAAACTCAGTCAGCAGAATGCGTCACGGCTGCTGGAGTTGACATCAAAGTACGTCAGCAGCTCTGACTTTGATCTGGGCCGCTCGTGCCTGTGTCGCTCAGCCATGTGGGAGCGGGTATCCATGTGGTCTGTGAAGCTCCTGAGGCGTGCATTCGCCAGCAAACGTTTATCTCCACTGTGATGCGCGGACGGAAAGATGGAAATCTGCTGCCTGTTTTATCTTTTCAATGGTGCAACTTATACACGGTGTACAGACTGTGCTGGTTAGGACAGAGAGCAGAATCACATGACCCAAGGAAGGCAGAAAGGAAATGGTTTACATGGAGACAGGACTGGAGAGAGGCATAACACAAGCGGTGGGGAGGAGAATGAAGCAAAGGCTGTTTTGGTGCCAAAAGGAACAGAGTTGGGCATCGGGGTCTGAGAATAAAGCACAGCTGAACTGAATGAGGGCAGCAATCATGTAACTCTGCTTAACAAGGTCATTCAGACCCCGCTCAAGGTCATCCAGGCCCTGCCTCCATTTTACACACAGCAGTATGCATATGGCAAAAGATAAGAATCAAAGACAAGAGTCCCCCTTCCACATGCATCAGCTTCACAGATGGCCGTCTGCAAAACCTCCCAGACAGACAGCATACTTTGAGCACCAAAAAATACAAGATGTCGAGCAGCAGAAGCTCCGTCAACATACTACACTACACTACAACATGAAATGAAACCCCTCAATTCATTTATTTGGCTCCAATGAGACAACACATTTTGTTTTGGGATGGCTCTGTGCCTCACTTAGGACTTCTAATGATTACAGTGTTGATGTTTATATTCGCAACACCACAGCTGATTGTGAAGGAGGTCAAAATTTATTTGAATCAAATTAAGGGATGAATGAGCCCTTATTCTAATACGAATATACATATTGCAGATCAGAACAATTGATGCTACGATGTTTTGATGTGATGGAAAACCCAGCATGGTACTGGGGGCTCCCCTTAGGTGAGACCTGGGCTACACTCACGCATGTAACTCCAGCTCCATTACAAATGCAACCTCTGCAGCCACCCTGCTAATGCGGTGTGAACTTCTAGGGATGTGTGGAAAGAGCCTGGCCAGCAGAAGCCGTTGGGCATTATGGGAGTTAATTATGAACAGGCGTGAACAAGTTGGGGATGCCGACAGACTCCTATGGTCACGTGATTCCTGGATGGTCCTGCCGTGATGATATTTGACATGGCAGCCTGACCTCTCAGGACCATATTGGAGACCCTGAACTAACACTGTTATTCGTCAGATCACGGTTGGACTAGGATTAAAATTCGGCCCTTTAACTTTTGCCCAGACAGGTCCACCATACATACATACCCATGATAAATTTTGGCCATTGGAGGGGTCCTCAAAATGGAGTGTAGTATATGACTGTGTGTTTATGAGCCCTGCGATGGATGGGCATCCCATCCAGCATGTACCCCCACTACCTGGGACAGACGCCAGGAGACCCTGTGTGAAATACCTACATGGAAGATGATTAGAAATTAATAATTACTTTAGGACATATTCAAACTGGTCAATGTTTGTATGTACTTATATATGAGTCTGATGATTAGCTGACCTGGTTGAGGACCCATGTGTCCAAATGTGAAATGACACTAAAAACGAAACGGCTATTTCAGCGCCGGCATCGGTGACACAGAAACAGATGATGCCGTGTGTCCAGGAGGATCCAGGAGGAATATCAGTAATGAAAGGTGATCTGGGTGCATGTGTCCAGCAGGGACATGGGTATTTTCAGCTACAAGTATCAATATATTTCAATATATTTCCCTCAGCATTACTCTGACGCGATGTTTTGTAAAAGAAGCCTCGCGGGTTGATTCAGGGAACATTCGTTGACAGCGGGTCACATCATGCTATTAAGAGAAAATTCTTAAATGGCACCTTCAATCGCTCTCAGCCTGCCTGTCACGTCTTCTGCCACCCCCTGAACAATAAAGGACATGTTTTTGTATCTACAAAGGAGCCGAATCCCAGTCTTACGCTGCTTTACATTATAAAGGGGATATAATTTAAGGAAAGGCAAAACAAAAGCAAAATTATTCTGTTTAATTTTGCTATTCCATTTTTCTCCCATCATCCCAGTACAGGCTGGTTTGGTGAGATGGGTTTTTAAATAGCCTTTGGATTGGTGGGCGTGCATGCGCAGATCTTGTGCTGGGCTGGCATCCATTCCAGAATGTTCCCCAGCCTTGTGTTCTCTACCTCCAAGCATAGACTCCAGGTTCACTGTGACACTATATTTGATAAGTGGTTTTCGGAAATTTCATTAACAAATGGATATGTTAAATATATAGAATTAGACTGTCAGAGGGAATTTAAAAATCTGGCAAAAGATCAGGGTGCATTTTATTTGGATAATTAAATACAGCCGAGGCTGTTGTTGCTACAGTTCTCTTTATAAAACACAGACAAGTAGGTCATCACTGTGAACTACAAGAGGGCAGAGCGTGATGTGAGCATGAATGTCAAGACATGCATTCAGGCAACATGCCAATGTAGATATGCATTCAGGGATCACGTCAATGCAGGCATGCATTCAGGAAACATGTCAATGCGGGCATACATTCAGGGAACATACCTATGCAGACATGCGTTCAGGGAACGCATCAATGCGGGTGTGCATTCAGGGAACACACCAATGCAGACATGCATTCAGGGAACATGCCAATGCAGACATGCATTCAGGAAACACATCAATGCAGATATGCATTCAGGGAACACACCAATGCGGGTATGCATTCAGGGAACACACATAACAGGGCACGTGTTCAGAGAACACACCAATGCGTGCATGTGTCACAATCCAATGAGCAATGTTATTAGCCCAAGCTTTTCAGTATAACTCTCTATGTACAAACATAGAACAGCAGCACCATTATGGCGTGTATCAGCAGAGCCAACCAATGGATCAACAGAATTTACTGATGCCAACAGGGATCAACAGAACCAGTCAATAGACATCAATGCCACACACAACATACGAAAACAACCAGTAGTTACCAAAAGACAAATTCCCGGTTCTGTGAAAGTAAACCATTTTCAAGCAGGCCGGGCTCCAAGGCTGGCCCACACAGTGCTTATTGCACTGCGGCATTAGCTACCCATGCACAGGCAGCCATCGGGCTTCTGCTGCCTTCTGGTCCTGTACCAATGAGACATCCCATGCAAATCAAAGAACCATAGCCCCCTAATTGTATCACACCAATGTCCTTCATCGTACAACCTTATGCTGCCTATAATGCAGCCATATGCCAATTATCAATAGTCCTATTTTGACCTCATTGTAATAATCACACCACCTGGACACCAGCTGCTGATATACATACCAATCTCCATACTTGTCCTCCCTCCCAAGACATCATACCACTCACTGCAGTGCCATTCCTCTGCCATCCTGACAATCGTCATGACAACCAAAAGGGGTCCTGGGGGGGGGGGCATCATTTAATGCTACATAATTGCATCCAGGCCCCTCCAAGCAATTCAGGGAAACTTCCAGCATGAAGGCTGGAGATGTGGCTCAGATCCCGGGTTAGCATCTCAAGCTGAATCACTTGCTGCTGTAACCCAGAGTCCAGCTGTAGCAGACTGACAGGGATATGAATCAGAGGAGCAAACACCAGCCATGCTGAGAAAGTGCAGAGCTGCTGTGGCATGTAACGCTTTTGGAAAAAGAATAACAATATGTGAGAATAGCCACATAAAACTCCCGCGCAATTTCACTGCAGTATCTTTATTGCATTTGATGTACGAACTGCGTGAAAATGTGCATGTGTAAACCAATTCTCGCCAATTACCACAAAACCCATAAACAGACTTTCCCGGTGTCAAGAGAGCACCTCAAAATAGCCCCTGCGGTGCTGACCCTTCAAACAGACAGTAGTTCGGCTATGAAGATCGTTCAAATGGTTATGGCACTGACTTCGCCAACACCTGTAAAGAACGCAATAAATCTGAGTGAATGCATTCATCTGGAGCTGCTTTGTTCATCACTGCATGAGGGCTGTAACACTGACATCAAAATGACATTATTTACCAGGCTTCTGGGAGTTTTCTCCCACAATTCCACAGGACGTCATGCTGGCAAATGGATTAGTATGGTGCTCAGCCCAGTAAATCCTGCTTATACCACAGAATGGAACCCGGTCCCAGCTGAATTTGATAGGGAATGCCGGCGGACTGACGGCTGGAGCATTTGCTCCCAAATGTACTGGATTCTTCTGCTGGCTCATCCCGTGCAGCAAAACATCTCCCAGCGTTGTGATGTTATGTCTCGAGAGGTACCCCAGTGTGAGTGCACCACACAAAGAAGACATGGCAGCAAATAACAGTGACCCAAAGTTGACTGAGTGAGTCAATCGCTGTAATAAGAGTAGCCTCACCCTGAACTTTATTTGAAGGCTGTTTGGTAGATGCGTGTGAACTTCGGCAGTTACATTTGCAGACCCATGGAGCGCAGAGCTTCCCCATTCCACAGACAATACCTGACAATCTCATCATACTTCTATTCTTGGCTGGAGAAACTAACAAAACCAAATTTCTAACTAACACAGTTTAAGTGCTGTTGGTATGACCATTTAGTTTTTTCTTGCTTTTGGAGTTTGCCTGTTATTCGTTCTGGAATGCCTCTATAATGGCGTACTGACAGCAATTATGACACCAGTTTCAGTTTTTCATTCTGACTTCAAAAGATACATAACCTAAGGCATAGGCATACCAGTATCAGTCATAAGGAGGGTTGGCTTGGTTACATACTTTACAGGGAAATCCTTCCACTAATAAGGTGTTTATTCAAATGAAGTCTATTCATTGTCCGGGCAGCCATTTAAACTGCCTCACCCCTAAAAGTGACAGGAAAAAGTAATGTACTCATGTAAAGCAGGATCTTACTCTACTGTATTAGCCATTCGAAGGCTCCTGATACGTGTCTGCCGATTGAAGAAGGAACTCATTCAGATATAATCTTTTCAGATTAACAGTCTGATGGCGAATATACTGCAGACTAATACTCTGTGAAGGTCTGCATTGCAAAATACTAACAATATCCACAATTCAGCCTTCCATCCACCTTCCAATCACTTGGTCCTGGGAGGAAGGAGTGTCTGAAGATAAAGAACACCAGGCAGGGGTACACTCTGAATAAGGTGCCAGTCCATTGCAGTCACCAATTCACGGGAAACACCATACCTTCTACAAGCTGACATATACCTGCTAACACTGACATATACCTGCTAACACTGACATATACCTGCTAACACTCTTTACAGGCTAACATCATGTCGATGCTGGCCACCTGAGCAACCTAAAAGGTTACCACTGTGAAGGGCAGCATTTTATAAAAGGTTAACACCTTGTGAATACTTTCTACAGGCTAATCGTACACACTGACTATCATCTGCAGGTTGACAGTCTATAGGACTGTTTGTGGGTTGTGAGCAAATTCCGATTAGTTTTAGTTCGTCCAAGTTGTCTTTGCTGAATTCACTTTGTGTGATGCGCAGTACGAATGCAGCTGCAAAATTGCAAGTTTAGAGCTCACAAGTACAGCAGCAAAGCCTTCCCAGAATTGCGACCGACAAATTCTCATCGCAAGGCCGGTTCCTTAACCACGATGCACCCTGCAGCTTCTAATATTATCTTAAAGCTGCTTTGATGGAGGAGACAATTAGGTATAGCCAAGTGAAAATACTTATTTCACGCACCAGTGTTCATCACTCATATGCTAATGAGAAAGGATTAGGAGCCATAAGTGTCACCATAAAAGATAGTGTGCAGGCAGGACTCTGCAGTACCTCGTAATGGTTTTGCAGGTTCACTGGAGTTTAAGACGTTTCCCTTTACCTACTCCATGTCCATAGGCATAATCTGGATTCTGCTTCCTCCAGCTCTTCAGTAGGCCATGATATGTGCTCTTTCCCCAAAATGGTCATCACCCACACCTGCTCTTTTACTAAAAAAAAGCTGCATTATTTATAAACAGTGACATCTCTACTTGAGTCTTCTTATACATCTCTTACACCCGACTGTCATACATGACCCCGTGGGGCAAAGCAGTAAACTGTTCAGCAGGGGCAGAACTTAGGGAGATCCAAATCTCCAATAGGCAAGAGAACGCCCTCACAAGTATTAACTCGAGGTGCTTGAATTTAATTATTTACGCAGTGTCTTATGCTGGGTCCTAAGATTCATTCCTGTCCATCTAATGCAGTAACAGGATGCTTTGTTTTGTGGTTAATATTCAGTTGTTAATTATCCTGATGCATGGTTTCCCGTTTATACCCATGCGTTTGTTTATAGGACTGCACACAAATAAAGATCTCGTTCGCTGTCTGACGGTAATTATCCCCTTGAACTGTGCCGTTTGGGTACCCCAGGCTCCGCGAGCACCTAGCAAATGCACAACCCTACGAGCAAATTCTACTTAAGGTGCTGCCTCTGTTTCTTTCCCAGGCGCTAGCTAGTATCGATTGATTGCTCATTTCGGAAGAAATCCTCTGTCTGGAAGAAAAGCCGTATACCTTTCAACAAAGCGGTACCAGCAGCTATCGACAAACAGCAGACTGAGCCCATGAGGAAAACAATCTATTGCAATAAGCATGACTGCCTGCAAATGAACTTTAATTCCGCTCGCTCACCCAGCCTATACATTTAACCCTTAAAACACAGCTAAAACACAAACATGTAACCTGCAGCATTACACTTGAGTTCCATATTAAATATTTTGCCCAGGATATAATTTGTGTAGGATGATTAACCATTGCATTTCTCCCTGATGATAAGTGGCATTTTAGTGTCATTACTACAGCACTAGCTAACTGCATTAAGGCAGCAGCTGCAGGGAGCGGTCGCATTTCACATAATGCAATCAGAGCGGCTCCTTCATCCACAGAGCGGACCTGATACCTCCTCAACTCCCTTTAGTGCTTCTTCAGTCTGGAGTCTGTGTTGTGATGCCCAGGTAACTATATCAAGCCACCTAATTAGGTCTTAAGGCAGCTCACCAATTTGCTTTTCCCTTCTTGATTGATTTGTGGTTTTCAGTGGATAATTTGTGATTTTTCTGAAGTGACAGGAATAGCAAGCAACATTCCCCCCCCCCCTTTTCATTAGCTGCACTTCTTGCTTTTTAATTAGCGCAACTATTAATAATCTTAAGTAACTTTCTCAATAACATTCTCACTGCCGTTTGGCTGCCTGTCTGGTCCCATCCATAATAAATATGACTGATTCCGCTATCCTCCGAAACAGAGGCAATGGCGACATACAGGGGAAAGATCACAAGACACAGCATTAATACACCACGGATCCTCAGCAGCATTTATCGTGTTATTTCATGGGAATACCAATTGAAAGACGGCAGAAATGGATACTGTTTTTGTCCAGTAATTGTATTTCTCAGTATGATTCATGACAGCACTTAAGCAATAATTTTTAACAAAATTTACTAAAAAAAGTGACTCTTAAAACTCATGCTACTATTTAATTTGCAAATATTTTAAATGTCACAGTGGTGGTTTTCGCCTGCATATTTACAGATTCTCTCTCCATTGCGATGAAACATGTAGTCAGATGGTAGACTCAAGCAGTTCTTGCCAGTTGCTTAAATATTGCTGGCAGTAAAAAAGGACAGTAAATTTAATCTGGCCTGAAGTAGCTAAAGAATTCTCCATTGAATAAGCCTCCACAAATGAATGGCATATTTCATGATGATTCATGACTGGTACAAAGGCGCAGATCTCAGCTTCTGTTGAAAACATGATGCAAAATCCCAGGACTAAACCTTTTTAAAATCATTAAGTAACATGTCGCCAAACAAAGGTTGGAATCACCAGTTGGAAAATAAGCTTGCTCACAATATCATGTGCTCAGCTAAGGTGAACGACACAAAACATTTTATCATTAGTAAGCTGACTACAGATTAGTTGGAACTTTGTGGGACTGTCAAGCCCCACAGGAAGGCAAAGATGGTTGGGGTGCCGCGGTGGGTTGTAGAATAAATGGCCACCAAGAGGAACCAACAAGCTGTTTGTCCAATAGGCACTGAGAGTAGCGAGTAAAGAGAACAGCCCATCAGATGGGGTGCAGTGGCACCAACACAGAGGCACAAACGACACGCAGAGGCGTGCAGGCCTTAGGGTGAGGCAGAGGAGGAGCTCCCCTCCAGGCTGACTGAGGCAAGCAGACTTGGCTGCCTAACATTTTGAGAGAAACTGCCTCATTTGTTTCTATGGAAACATGCCTGCAAACAGCTCCACTCCCCTCAGGTCCAACCTGACCTACCACTCACCCCCCACACCCTGCATCACACATTAAGTTTTACACGCACTCCTGAAGTTGCTTTGAGAACACAATCCACTGCACATTTGTTCTACTTTATAATATTTCTAATTCTGTAGGTCAACATAACCTTGATCATTCTCTATGAGCTTGTCAAAAAGATCCTGTTTGATATATTGGTTAGCATATATCAAGGGATGCTTCATTCCATTTGAACTAGGAAGTCGGAATTTCCGAGTTCCTAGTCAGAACTTTCGACTGGGACGCCCCCTAAAGCTGGAGGAAGCTCTGCAACCCCAACCTCAGGATTCAAGATGGCCGCACCCTTCATCAACAGAAGTGAAAGCTGTAGTTACATACTGTTTATCACTTATGTCTTATTTGTGGCTCATTAAATTGGTCGTACACTGAGTACTGTCCAACTGCTGCCTGTGGACATGTTGCTATGGTGTTTGAATGAGCAAAATACCATGAAATGCATTGTACAAGCTGGGGTTTACAAAAAATAAATAAATAATGAGAAATGAGTGAAACTGAATCTAGTATCTAGTACCTGAATAATTTTATGCAGAGCTCTATAATAAGATTAGTCTGGGTTTGTGGTGCTATGTTACATTCTTTCATGGGGTCCAAAAACTGCACCGGCACCCCTGAAGATTAACAGTTTGACGGAAAAAGCCACAGTTACCTGACTTCAGCGTCAGAAAAATTTCAGCATGAAAAATTTTTAAATCTCACAACAAAACGTGGAAACACTAAACTGAACAGATGGGCCTTATCAAGGCTGCAATAATGTTAACAGAAACTTCTACTGCACTTCAGAAGGCGGAGATCCTTTCAAGGGCCTCTATTCATCACCAGGTTGATGAATGATTTGACAAGTCGGGCAGCCAGCAAAATACAGCAGGAAAATTCAATAAATTAAAAAGAGGAGCTGTTTCCTGTGTTTAGCCTAGGTACAAAATATTCTCTTAGTCAATTAAACCTTCTTTCCTGTTCAGCATTACCCTGAACAAGGCGGCTATTGTTAACGGTCAGGAAATTATCAGATTTCACATGGAGAAACCATATCCTTCTGAGGACAGGGCGTGGAGGTGTGCAGGCCGTGCATTTGGTGCAGTGCACCGACGTGTTTCTGTGCATGTTGGAGGCTGAATGACAAAGGCACAGGCAGAAGTCGGTCAGGGGAGTATCTGAGCTTCCAGAAAGATACCGTGCTCATAACATCAGTGCCATAATGACCATCATCCATGTGTTCAGCCAAAACTCTTCAGAGAGCCAACTATTTTTAAATGATTCCCAAAGACATTAAGCACCAAAAGTGACACTGTGGGCTGTGTTTCAATCTTATACTGAGTCCCACCATTCAACAAGCTGGCACTACATAATTAATTCCTTATTATTTTGTCTGGTCTACCTCATTTTTGGGAGTGAAATTACATTTCTGAATTCAACTACATCAAATCAGGATCACAGTAAAACAAAACCCACAAAATGTGCAGATTGTAAGTTTCAATCAATGCCACTATTACCTGATTTTAGTGGTAGAGCAAATTCAGCACAAACTATGAATATTGGAATGGAATAAATCAGCAGGTGATTGAACACACTGTCCTAATCAACACTGCAATACTGATAAACGAAACATCTGATTCTCCTAACAACATTGTTGCAATATTATGCACAACTTGTAAGATGAGTTGCATGCAGTCAAAAGGTACATTGGTAAATAAAATCCCCAGGCTTGATATAATTCTGTGGACTGAATGCCCTGTGAAACACGGATTAAGTGTTGGGTGTCAGGGTTGTTATGGGAAAAAAAGAAAGCACATGTTCACGTAAAGGCTGAACAACCCAAACCACTATCCAGGTGGCTGCACAACGAAGGCAGATTTCTTGGCTTAACCGGATAATTGTGGGATTTAAGGTAGACTAACTTAAACCGGACGGGTTATCCGGTCCCATATTTGTTTTTCCCATTCACAACGCGTTTTCTCGCTGACTCGCCTCAGCATTCGTGAGATGAGCGGCTCCCGCACGATACTGATCGGTGTACCTCTGGAATGCGGGAAACCCGTCTTCTGCCGCCACCCAGTGAACAGGAACCAGTACGGCATTTGTTCACGTCTGACTCGAAAACTTTTACTTCTGGGGACAGTTATGGATCAGGTTTGCTCATCTGGTGCGTGGAAAAACAGAAAATACAAGCTTACGCTTCAGTGTTGATCTTCATTTATGCGCAGTGCAGTTAAAATTTCACAGGAACCTTAAGGAAGCTAATTCACAAGAGCGCGTTAAATGCTCCACTTTTTTAAAATGTAGTTTATAAAATTTGTTTTAAAAATAAGAACATTAACTCCAGTATAACGACTATAACTT
>JAABNX020000001.1:6954065-6986410 GCA_015163995.2 Mormyrus lacerda
TATAACTTTGGTTCCAAACACCTGTTGAATACTTAACCTTTTGGGCAATATTAAAAGAACAGAAACTGCAGACTATATTTTTAATGATGGTGTCATTATAAAACCCTGTGGTTTGAGTCAGTCCCATGTGAAAGAGCGAGGACTCGGAGTAACAGTTATAGTACTCCGCCATATACTCAGGCGCGCGCTGTGTGAGAGCTTAGCTACTTTAATGGAGAGTTTTGGGACAACGATTTATTTGTTTATAGTGATTTGCACCTAAACCGCCAGAACTCGGAGCTCCTACTTCGTTCACAGTGATAAAAAACTGAGGCGTTTCCATTTTATGCCGATAACTTAGACTTTCGGTCTGGGAAAATCACTATACGCGTGACTTCCTTATTTAAAACAGAATCATGTTATTATATATAGAGAGAGAATTTAAATGAATAAACTTTCACCATTGGAAATTATTAAATAAAAAAAAAAAAAAGGTTGAGCTGCTCAAACCACACCCACTCGATAAGACTCGGCGCGGCTCAATGCTCGGCACAACGAAACACTTGACGGGAAAAGTCCAATTGATCTCCTGTAGTAAACGGTCTGGGCTTTGCATTTTATTCCATCCCTTAGTTATTGGACGATCGTCCAGGTTGAATAGAGCGCCAGGGCGGCCGAAGCATGTCGGACACGCGCTCCTTCAAGTCCGCGCAGATCAGCGCGCGCCAGGCGCAGATTAGCGACACTAGCTTGGCGCTGCCGGCGGAGGAAAACATGGCTGTGCTGCACAAGGAAGCGCCCGACAAGAACGCGCGAGTCCGGGAGCAGGTGCGGCTGACCCTCGAGCGGAAGAAAAGGGACACGATTTCCAACGGTAGAGTGCGGCCGCACTAGCGAGAGCTGTCAACTTTACTGTCAGATATTGTTTTAAAAAATGATTTAGAAACAGCCAGCTCTAAAGCAGGAACGGTACACGTCAGGTAAACCTTTCAAAAAAGGTAGTTTTCAGGTTGTTAAGTTTCTCACTTTGTGTACTCTGACACAGTAGGTATGTGACTTATTTAAAACTATCTAGGAAATAACATACGGACGGGGCATAGGTTCGTCTTGACACATGCAAAGAGCGTATGTTTCTAAAATACGTGTATCATCCATTCATCTTTTTAAGCGCCTTTACCGGTGTCTCGCAGGTGTACGCTTTTCAGTTACGTTTAAATGGTCCCCCTGTCAGTACTGACATTGCGGTACACTAGGAACAGTACAGACAAAAAGCATGATAAGTCTTGACCTCTTGCGGTTTCTGACAATTAGAAACCAAACATTGTTGGAAAAACTTATTACGTCTGCATGGGGAAAAAACCCACCCCAGCTTTGGCTTAGAGTAAATGGGGCAACGCTGATGGTAAATTAATTTATTGAACTTGCATCTAGTGCAAAACGTTAATGTGTTATCAAGTGGAAGTTAAAGATGTTTCTGAATAATTTACATTTAAGGGACAGTTTTTGGCATGATGCATTTCTTTGATAATGTTACTAGACGTTGCAACAGTTCTACAGCTGGCAACTGAGTGCAGAACAAGCTTGGCTGTGTGCCTCCAGTTGTCCAAAGTGTATATGATCGCTGTGGTATCCTCATGGTTGGGTGTACCATTAACAGCCCATACTTGCTTGCAAACATGTTGTTTGTATAAGATTTAATGCGAGGGATTACAGTCATAGTTTCATGCCACTGCCAGGAACTAAATATACACGGAAACTAAGCTACAGTAAGCTTCAGAATGTGAAAAGATTGTCCGTTATGTGGCACACATATATATGGACAATTAATTTACTGTCAAGAGTTTTTAGCTGGTTTTCATTTTAGAATAGAAAGGCAGTAAGAAAATGCATTTTAAGTGTGTGAGAAATATTACACTTTAAGGGTCAGCAGCCGTAGGAACGCTAATATTTAAATAACATGAATGTGGATTTTAGTAACAAAAGTTAATACCATTAAATCTTGATTTAAGTACACTTTTATTTTGTGACCTGTGTGCCTGTAATCACAAGGTCGCAGGTAAAAACCCAGCCTCAGCATGTCTGCGGGTTCTTGAGCAAGGCCCTTAACCCCCAGCTCCCTGGGCACGCCAACTGGTGGCTGCCCTTCGCGGACAGCTTGCTCTACAAAGAGCAAGTTGAGGGAGGTGTAAAAAACAATTACCCCATGGGGATCAATAAAGTTGCAATTACTATTACTATTTCACACAACATGAGAAATTATTTGTCTTCACATAGAGCTGTCTGTGTTCTTAGGTAACATCTACTCCCAGGATTCTACATTTGACTCAGGAAAGGGACTTCAGTACTCAATGACGGTAAACTGCATTCATTACTGCTTATGCGTGCTTGTGGTGGGCAGGGTGAGACTGGGTGGAGTAGGGTGGGGCGGGGCTGCTACTATAGCTAAAGTATTATGGCCAACAGATTGCTAGTGACTCAAAATTGCCGTTTGCATGTAACAGTATGTGTCTGAATTACCTTGCAGTGTACAAGCATCATGTGTAAGGTGTATCTAGTACCTTTCCAAATGACCACCAGTCTCTAGGTGGTTGTTGAAAATCAATGCACGTCTCATACATGATAGTGAGGGTCACATCAGTGCGCTTCCAGATAAGAAACACTTTGTAAAGGTTTCATTGATCTGTACTATGTACATGACTATGTGTGTTTTGGAATTTGGAGCTTGGAGATTTAAAATGATGTTCCAGAAGATGATGACATGACGACTATATTTGAATAAATGTATACACAGTAGATTTTTGTTCATGAATAAATGTACCGTCAGATTGTATACTTGGAAAGATACAGTTAGAAGATGACATGATGTCTGTATTTGAATAAGTGTGGATCATGAATACTGGTAAATGTAGTGTAGTTTGTTGTACATGGGAAAATAAGACATCCCTTGAAAATAAGTCCTAACGCGTCTTTTGGAGCAAAAATTAATATAAGACCCTGTTATATTTTTGGGGAAACAAATTATTGGGTAATAAAATGTTTGTCTCTTCAATATAGTACTTAGGAAATGGCCTTAGTAAAGGCATGTGCAATGGGGTTGTGGTAGCATTTTAAAAAGTCAGACGTCTCTGAAAATGGTCATAAACTGGTTTACAAAGGTCTGGACACCAGGTTTACAAATTAATGTACAATTTTATTGCTTATTGGAAACTGATTTTTTTTTCTTTGTAATAGGCTATTGTCAAACGTGACAAGCTTTGTAATGTAGAAGTTGTGTAACTGTTGAAGAATAATGTTCTTATATGTTCACTGTTAAGGTAAAAAAAAAAAAAAATTAAAATACACCAGAACAAGCTGGAACTTAAAAGGTTAAATCCGTTTTAGCAAACTATTGTTTTCCTTTTTGCTAGCAAGTATCCTGGTTTCATTTTGTACTCCAGCAATGGTTACGTCTGATAAAGGGATTGTGAAACACCTAAAAAAAACTTTCATTTTTTAAATTTCCTATCCTTGATCCTTGAGAACCTGTAAGTTGGCCCATTAAATGGGTTGACCAAAGTTTAACCAGTAAAAATAATCAACCCATCTGCTCACAGTGAGCATAATAGCAAGTGTTGCGTAAGTCAACAATGTCATATATATGCCACAGGGTTGGATTATCCAGGGTAAAATATGCTACAGGAAATATGACAGAACATGAGAAGAGGCATCAACCTGGGAGAGTGTCAGCATCCTCCTTACTGTGCAGCATGATGGTAGAAGGATGATGTTATGGGGCCTTACACCAGTGCGTATTGGGAATGCTATGAATGAAGAGGAAGCTGGTCTTAAACCAGTTTCCCCCTTCAGATATGTTTTTAAAAAGTAGAGTGACTATGGATGATTTCTGCCTGATTCTTTTGACTCTCTCTCTGCCTGGTGTTTTGTTGTGCTGGGTGAACCATGTTTTTCCTAAACTGTCCCATGTGATGCTCTCAGTAAAATCCCAAATATTATTCTGTAAACTCATTTCACCCATTCTGTTTACTGCAGATAATTTTCTGTATCATATTCTTGAAAAATACAGCGTGTACCTATACATGTTGCAGAAATCCACTCGCTGCTTCTTACTAAATCAGTGTTTGTTAAGTCACTTGTTAGCTAAAAGTCTTTTATTTCAGATGTTAGTGAAGGTACTGGTAACTGGTGTGATCCTGAATTCTTGTTTTCCTGCTAAAAATAAGATAAAAAAGATGATTTACGATAAACTGATTTGTTTGGTCATTATGCGTGCTGGGAAAAGGATTAGGCAACTCGTAGACTGGAGAGTACTTCACTTAGATGGATGTTCACAAAGTTCACAAACTACGCTACTCCCTTAATTCTAATGCACAAGATACTTCAGATGTTGGTGAAATTCAGCACTTATTCATATGTCACATAGTCTTCAAAATGGTACAGTAGATAACCAGTCTGATCTCAGATTGTTTTTTTCTGACAGCTATATTAAAAAGTAGTCAAGGCCAGATTGCATTCATATGAAAAAAGTGAAGCTGAGGTACTGTACAGCACCCCTTCCTCCATATTTCCAATGTAGAACTTGTGGAGGTACTTTCTAGTACAGATACTAGATACTTTCTAGTACAGCAGGGATTCCAGCAGCGTGCCTGGCCTACAGATTATGGCAGGGTCTGTACAAGAAGGCAGTGACTCCTCACCTTTGCCAAGCTTCTTGCTATGAAAGAAGAACTGATGCCAGTAATGTGAGGCTTCTGATTGTACCCTTAAGGACAAATGACTGGATTCTTAACACTGATATGTCACATTGTATTGAGCTCACTTTTTATCACTTTTGTGTTTTGTTTTTTTTTAAATGCTTCTCTGAAGATATATTTTTAAAAACTTGTGAAGGTCTAACCTGTGGTAAGCTGACATGCTGAAGTGTTTGTATATGTGATTCTTTTAAAGGCGCAGTCACCTTTGCATGTAGGATCCGCGGGGATGTACAGCCTGAATAGGCTGACACGCAAAGGAGAAATGTCCCCCAAGTCAAGCACACTTTTTGGATCGCAGAACTCTGGAACAGGCTGTCAGGGGGCCTACACTCTACCTGCAGCCAGAAGTTTCAAGCATTACACTCACTCAGAAAAGCTACTCAGCCAGAGAGTACAGGCCCCTCTCCAGACAAACCAGAACAGGGTCAGCCTGCACAGATCTTACAAGGAACAGAGATCCCTCCCTGGTCATCAACAGGCAGGCAGCCTGTCCCTCCTGACTGCAGGCCGAGGGAAAGGCAGGAATCAAGGCAACAGGCAGGATTCCTCTGCTGCTTCATTTGCTAGCGTGGAGCTGGACAGTCGGGTGAGACGGACAGGCAGTATGAAGGCTGTTGCCAAGCTGGAGAATCAGAATGGTCAGCAACAGGCAGGCAGCCTGTCCCTCCTGACTGCAGGCCATTGGAAAGAAAGGAACCAAGGCAACAAGCAGGACTCCTGTACAACTTCGTTTGCTAGCGTGGAGCTGGACAGTCGGGTGGGACGGACAGGCAGTATGAAGGCTGCTGCCAAGCTGGAGAATCAGAATGGTCAGCAGCAGGCAGGCAGCCTGTCCCTCCTGACTGCAGGCCGAGGGAAAGGCAGGAATCAAGGCAACAGGCAGGATTCCAGTGCTGCTTCGTTTGCTAGCGTGGATCTGGACAGTCGGGTGGGACAGACAGGCAGTATGAAGGCTGCTGCCAAGCTGGAGAATCAGAATGGTCAGCAACAGGCAGGCAGCCTGTCCCTCCTGACCACAGGCCATTGGAAAGGAAGGAACCAAGGCAACAAGCAGGACTCCTGTACAACTTTTACTAGCGTGGAACAGACAGGCAGTATGAAGGCTGCTGCCAAGATGGAGAAGCAGAATGGTGTTCGTGTAATGAATGGGCGGTAAGGGCTTCATGAAAAGTCCCATTTTCTTGTTGCTCTCTGAGAATAAGGTACTGGCCTCAAGGGTGTGTCCTTTACCCTAATAACATGCGATTGGCTCTTATGCAGAGAGCAAGAAGGCCACGTATCAGTACTGACACTGGAGAGGGCCTTGAACCAGCTCTCCCACACCAACACAGACTTGCAGGTTTCTGCTGCATGTTACATCCAGCACCAATGCTTCATCAATAGTTGGTGTAAGACGAAGGTAAGTCAAGCACCAGGATAACCAGCAAGAGAGTCTCTGAACCAGCATGACGCAGGGCTCCCACAGCGTTGGCACCAGGTCCGTCAGTGTTGACTCTGACGATCTATCCACAGTAATGCAAGTAGCAAGCGTGTGGCTCAAGTCAACCTGACAATGTAGTCTCAGTTGGAGGCCTGTTCAGACAGGAGACGGATTCCTTTGCTGTGCCTGGTGAAAAGCCACTTGTTATTTGACCGGCTTTCAGGCAGAAGACCTAGAGATAATTCCATGTAAACAATGATTCTCATCATTCTCTGCAAGGCACAAAACATAACAGACACAAAAATTGACTGAACTTCTGAATTACTTTTCCATGAGCATGTTGGCCCTTGCAGACATGTAAATTGACATGGGCCCCAACTTTAATGATATTCTTCAGAATGTCATTTTCTTTCCCTGTTATTGATCTACTGCTGCTAGATCTTCACATCCTCACCATATAAATGTGCCCCTCATTGTAATCCCGTGTCTTCATTTAGTTAAGCCACGTGATTTGGTGGTTCTGTCATCTTATACAGTAGAAGCTGTGCTTATAGTCAGCCATTTCATCGTAGAGATTGACCGCTTTAAGGTTTACCCTAGTTTTGAACTCTGGGTAACATCTGGCTTATCTTTTAAAACTCCCCCAAAGAAGGATGTGTGAAGATCCAGATCCTTGCTGACAATGCTGTTAATCCTATGCATAGCCTGTTTTGCCCTCTGTAATATATATGAACTGCATTCTTCATCTCTCTGCGTGACTCCAGCTATTCAGCCTCGGCGGCATTCCCAAGCTGCTCCAAGTACTTGAAAGTGACAATGAAGAGCTACAGAAGGCTGGCATCGGCGCGCTGCGCAATGCTGTTTATATGAACGATGAAAACAAGGAGGCAGTGAAGGAGCAGAATGGCATTATAAGCCTGGTTTCCCTGCTAAAAACCACCAGAGACATAGAAACAAGGGTGCAGCTCACAGGTTAGTGAGTTGAGACTGGGGGCCAATGGGAATGACCCATTGGTGTGGGGTGGAAGTAAATGGAACCCTTTAAATTCCAGATCCAGGTAGTTTATCATAATGCTGCTTTCAGTCATTGTTTTTTCATTACAGACATGGTCGCATAATTTATTTGTAGTGTTAATATCAGCAAAACCATGTTTGTGGCCCTTGTGGGTCAAGCTGAAGATGTTCCCTGAAAAGCTGCATTCTTCTAACCCAGGTTTGCTGTGGAACCTATCATCCCACGACTGTCTGAAGGAACGAATCTCCCAAGTGGGCCTGCAGACCCTTACGGAGTCCGTCATTATACCCTGCTCGGGTATTGCCGAGGGGGAGAATCCTAAAGACGACCTCATAGCCGACCCAGAAATTTTCTATAATGCTACAGCATGTCTGCGGTAGGTAGTCTGCATTGGGACCTCATCCTCAGAGGGTGATTTGTCCTTCTAAAGCTGGGATCTCCTACTGATCATGATAGTAGCTTGTGAGCAGGAGTCTCCGTGCCCCATTGCAGTGATGATGGATGATTTAGTCAGATTTGAGCATTTTACAGATAAGTCACTGGATTCAGTCAGCCCCTCTTTAGGGTAAGGCTTTGGTAGAGAACAAAGTAAAGTGTTTTAGGCCATCGGTATCCAGAGGTGTGAGCTCTTTCTGCCCTGGGCAGAGCAAGGTACAGATAGTATAAAGCACAGATAATGGGGTACAGACAGTATGAGGCACAGATAATGGGGTACAGATAATGGCACAAAGACAGCATAAAACACAGCTCTGATTCCTGTGGCTGCAGGGCTTCTAGCACATCATCCATTTTGACTGTCTTGTCTGGCCTTTAGCTTATGAGTTTATCAGCTGGCTGGAATGCAGAGCCAGTATCGAAAGAATGGGTGTCTGCCAACCCCACAATAACAGCAAGGCACTGTCGCACAGCACTGTGATTTCCCACAAAGTCACACCGGGTCGCTGTGTCTCCAAGTGCACTCTGAACCGCAGAGAATGAGACTGAGGGGAATTCATGGTCAGTTGGGCATTGGTATGTTTGACTGACTCTTTCTGCTTTTCTGTTGGGTGTGAGCCAAGAATTTTTGGTGCATAGAGTTTACCGCATTTCCCTGTGTCTCATAGGTAACAGGAACCCGACTCCATCCTCAAAAGCACCTGTGCTCCCACGGGTTACGGTTGCTGAGCAACCTTTCTGATCAGTGACCTGCTCTAACTAAATAATTCATTAATTGTGTTTATTCCTGAGAAACAAAATGCACTACTCAGAATAAGGGGGGTACCAGTCAGCTTGTGTGTGTGTCTAATTATATATTTGTTAGCTTTTAAATAACGTAGTACTGGGTCTGAATGCACATACTGAGAATTTTTGGCAACACTTTACATTAAGTGCACCTTCATAATGCATTTATAGAACATTTATAAGGAGCATGCAAGTACACCTTAAAGGCCTAACATCCCTTAACAGCTTTAATATACATTAATAACAAACATTACATGATTATACAATTATAATGTTTGTTATATAATGTGTGATATGATGTTTATGAATGTTTTATGAATACTTAATGAATACATTATGAAAGTGCACTGAACATTTTATAAATGCGATATAAAAGCATTATGAAGGTGCAGTTAATGTAAAGCGTTACCGTTTTACAAAAGAATTACAAAAGTAGATGTTAAGTGGGTATTTTATCTTTTAACACGATGGGTCATTTTTATGTAACATACGCAAGACTTTACCGAATTAATAGGAAGTAGGGCCTTTGCTGTTAATGTGGAAGGAGGAGTTTTTAAAAGTTATTAGAATGCTGTGAGTTTTATTAATTATAACAAAGGAGTACTTAGGTCCACACTCTATACATTGGAAATATATAACTAATAACATTCCAGAAATGTTAACCAGGACCCAAGTCTGTATCTCATAATTGTCTGTGTATTCTGGGTAGTGGTGTCCATAACTAGCCACTCATTCCAGAATTGTAGTTTAACAGCAAGCATACTGTAACTTGTAATGCGTGACCTCCTGGCTGTTGGTTTTGGTTTAATGCCTGAGTGTAAAGGATAATGTCTTTTGTGCTTAATTTCTCTGCCCACCTAGATCATTCATATCTCAGCTGAAACCTACAACCCTCAGAGATCAGGCTGCTTTTATTGTCAGTCCAAGGGTCTGTGTTTTGAATGAGTTTTCCCTCCATTGTCTCAGTGTATTTGCATCTGTTTCACCCGCAGCAACCTCAGCTCAGATGGGCCTCACACCCGCACAGACATGCGAGAGTGCGACAGCCTCATTGATGCACTGGTCCATTATGTGCAAAAGACCATTGCGGATCACAAAGCCGATGACAAGGTAACACCAAACTGCGAACCAGGTGGCTCAGCAGGATCAAAGCGTGCACGTGGGCGGGATTACAGAGGCGCGGCAAATGGAACCGTCCGTACTGAAGGCTGACATTCAAATTATCTGAAATGCAACGTGCCCAAACAAATTCAATGTTGGTAGCCAGTACAACAGACTGGCACTGTGATGGTGGGAAATATTGAAGTAGAATTTAGGGTAGATGGTGACGATGTCCTCAAAGTGTGTATTTCATTTACATGCAGATTACAATGCTGTTATGCTTGTATATTAAAGCAGAGCTCTGCCTGTCCTCCTGGTAAATGGGTCAAACCTTTGGCCTAATATATTGTATTTTTTTTTTAGTGCAGTAAAATAAGGGAATCGGCAGTGCGACTTACTGCTCCCTGCTGGAGGCAGGAGGAGTGACTCCTCATGCACATACATGGGCTGCTAAAACCCCCAGTGTCACTGTAACAAAACAAGCCAAGAGTAGTTCAATTCAGGTTGGATTTATTTGTTTGTCAGACTTTATCCAGATATAAGCTGGAACCAAGATTGTAACAGTAACAATGTCACAGGGCAGATCTGGTGTGTATGTATTTGTGTGTGTTGAGCCCTAATTAATCTCTTGATGCATCATCTAAGTATTTATAGAAATAAGCAGAATTAATTAATAGAGAATACACCTAATACACTAAAATGTGATTAAAAATAATCAGACGTCCATCCCTCAAAGGAAAAGTACTTAATTTTAAGTTCATCGACTATTAACGGACGTAGACAGCAAAGACCAAATTCTTCCTTTCAGACCGATGAGGGACTCTGTCCCACTAGGCCTGACTCTGCCGAAATACATGGACCATGCCTAACACCGTCACTCCACTTTTAGAGCGTCAGCAGAAAACTACTGTTTTCAGTAAGACAATTTGTAAATACCCCAAATATTTATTTTCCCAGAGCCATTTGGAGTCTGTCCCAAGAAACACAGGGCACACCTTGGATGGGATGCCAGTCCATCGCAGGACATGCACATGCAAGCACGCACACACACCATTGTTTTTTTTTTTTTTTAAATTAACCCCTTGTTACATACGTGAAGAAAAATCACAGAAGTTTCTGCTGGTAGGAAAAACAACCTGTTGTGTTTTCTTACAGCTTGACAGTAGGGGACACAGAATGATTCAGTCATGCTCAGCTGTGAAAACGGCTTCTTACGCCCTCTTTTCTGCTCCCAGTCCACAGAGAACTGCGTCTGCATCCTGCACAACCTGTCCTACCAGATGGATGCGGAAAAACCCCAAAGCCCGCCCACTCCGCAGCAGCACCCGGCCTCTGTCGTTAAGCTGCCCGGCTGCTTTGGATCACGCAGCAAAGAGATTGCGCAGGCCACACCGGTAGGGGCTGCGACCCTGCTCCCCCACAATGCCGTTCCAGGGTGTTGGACATAAGACACATCTAAGACTTTTGGCCAGTTTACTCGGTTTACTCACAGCTTTCATGTGTATTTTAAGTTGAAAGCCAGGCTGGTTGTGCTGTGTCAGGATGCTGGTGAGCATTGCCACATAGGATTAAGATTAGCTAACTAATATTCCTCTGAACCGCAGTAATGCTGATGCACACCTCACGATTTTGTAGCTCGCTTATTTCCCTGGTATCCAAACATTTAAACTGTTTTTATTTATCCTTGGCAACAAATCAGGTCTTACAGGAAGCCGTGCCACCATTGTAGAATGGAATAAAGCTAGTAAACAAGCTGACAAATATTGAGAAATTATTGTGTGTTTTGGAACATATAAGTGGCATTTCTCCTTTTAACTGGCTGAACTTCTGGCAAGGCAGTGACTAAGTCTGCTGTTCCAGCAGCTCCCCCTGCTGGAGGAGGAGAAAAAAGCAGCTAACCCCAAGGGCAAGGAGTGGCTGTCGAGTGTCAACGCGGTGCGCATGTACCTGTCACTCGTGGCCTGCAGCAATCGCATAGGCACACTGGAGGCGGCCACCGGGGCACTGCTGAATGCCACTGTCGGCACTGGGACGGTAACCATAACAGCATTCTACATAGACGCGAGCTGAGCTAGAAGTATTCCCAGAGTGCTCCTGTTCACTAAACAGCCAAAAGTATGAGGACGCCCCATTTAGAGGAATTTCCTATTTAATCCACACCCACTGCTGACAAATGTTTAATTAAGCGCACGTTTATGCAATCTCCTGTTATCAGCAGAATGGGTGGCTGTTGTACAGGAGAGGTTAGTGACTTTTTACTTGGCACAATCATGCTGTATTTACAAGAAGTTGGTTCTTCACATTTCTGCCCTGCTAGAGCTGTCCTGGTAAAACACATGTGAAGTGATTGTAAAGGACAAAACGTCTGGGAGCAAGTTCAGTTGTGAAGTGGTCAGCCACACAAACTCAGAGAGGGATCTGATCACTCAACATCAATACCCAACCTGAATGGCAGCAAATCCAGCCATGTTCCACCATCTAATGGAAAGCTTTCCCAGAGCACTAGAGGCTATTAAAGCAACAGTGAACTGACCAACATCATATTAATATCCTTTCGTAAGGAGATGTTGCACGAGCTGGTGTCCACAAGCTTTGGGCCATAATGTACCTCCCATAGGCTGACTGTTGCCGTTACCATACTGAACACAACAAAACTTCTGCTTGCATAATATAAATAAAAACAAAACAATTGAATATTCATATTAAAACATTTAGTAGAGGCTATATTATGGGACTGAAAAATCAAGCACTCTCTAGTTAGTTTAGCAGGTGTCATACTAGCCCAGCAAAGTTAACAGTCAACAGTCCTTACAAGTTCACTGTTGCATTGTATGTAAGCAGGCAGCTCAGCATGAGTGTCTCTGGCAGATGCAGCAAACCATGGCCCACACCATCGTGAAGATGGAGAAGGGCCTGCCAAATCTGATGAAGGTGCTGACCAACCCAGATAGCAACGTGAGGCGAGCGGCGCTGTCCTTGTCAAATAACATTTCTCGCTACCCCGAGCTGCACGATCAATTGGGTGAGTTTCCCAGCCTAATGAACAGCCCCATATTACTATCAGGAGATTTTACAGTTGTCTATCAGATGATTTTGTCCAAGAAAGGTCAGCATTTAGGATTAAGGGCTTCAAAGGCCTAACAGTTTTATGTTGACGGTCAAAACATAAGCAGATGTGTTTAATCCTTGTGGGGATTTTGGCATTTTCATCCAAGTAGGGTGTCAGACGTTATATATAACCCCTAACACATCAGGAAAGCCTGAAATATGTTGCAATCTTATTTCAGCATTAGAAGCTGACTCTGCGTTTAACTGACTTTTAAAATTTGAATCTGTTTTTGACCACAGAATGGGTGTCAGCGCACTACTTTCACCTCCACCATACCCATGTGTCACATGGGAAAATAGCTATTTTCACCCAATAAAAACTGATTTCATGCCTAAAATGTGATGACTTGTACTTTTTAAATAAATTTTGATCTCTTTTGGGGCGATTTGGCACATTTTGTTCATGATTGATTACGTTTAAGGGTGTTTTCATGGATGAAAAGCACAAGCTCGACCCTAATTTATGCAAATCCCATTGAAATCAATTGGGGATTGGAGTATTCCTGCCACTGTGACTGTATCTGCACCTGCACTGTGTCTCCATAGGTTGGGCCACACCCCACATGCTCCATTTTTGTAAGAGAAAATTAGAGCAGTAGGATAACCAGTGACCAATAACCAAACGGCTTTTTCGGCTCTGCAGTGGAAGAGGTCTTACCTTTCCTGATCAGCATGCTGCCAGACCCAAAGTCCGGTGCAGAAGTGCCCGTGGAGAACACCGTGCTACTGTGTCGCATCCTTACCAACCTGAGCCAGTACGAAAGCCAACATGTGGTAGCTATCATCAACCAGGGTGCCCTGCCGAAGATCATGAACATCAGCTCCGGGAAGGAGGGGTACAAGCCGCCTTTCTGCAGTCCCTGTGCCGCTAACGCGATCACCATGTTCTTTGGTAGTCAGTGCTAATGCTAACCCTTCCACCACTGCCCGTGTTTCAGGGTCAGCTCTTCCAGGGCCTACAAGGCTGCTTCAACCCTGCTCCGGGCCATGTGGCAACACAAAGACCTGCATCCTGCATACATCCAGGTAAAGAGAATCAGGGAAATGGGATAGCAGATAGCCACAGTTCTTCTGAACTGGAAATTAAGTGGTGGTGCTGTAAGTGCTAACAAAAATGCTAATTATGTCCTAGTATCCAGTTCATGTATATGTAAGTAACAAATGCAGAAGTTATAGTTTTCTATGTCCGGAATTAATTATCAGCTACTGTTATGAAGATGGACAAAATACTGTCACTCTGTCTCAGTGGATATAGAGGGGTCTGTTTGAAATAGGTTAAAGATGCATTGCTGGTAATGAACAGGCTAGTGTTAAGTGTGGAAATCTGTTCTTGCTAACCCCTGTAGCCTCTGACCCATTCCTGATTTGCTGTACGACTGCCTGACAAACTCTAAAACCGTTGATTCCTTTATGGGTATCAAAGTATTATCATTTAAAGTTTGTAAAGTAGGAGCTGTTATTTTGAGAAATGTAAATTGCAACTTAATGTTATCCACATTTTGGGTGGAAATCTTGCAGCTCTCGCTGGGCCAGTTCTTTACCTTGTCTCAGTGCTGCCCCCTGTGTTGTGGATGCCAAATCTCATGTAAGCTGCCATTCATACGGTTTCAACTGTTTTAACCACTGTATAGGCTGGATACTTGAAGGAAGATTTCATCGACAGCAGGACAAAGCCACCAATCTGGCACGGAATTCTGAAGAATCAGACACGGACAGGGGGTGGCAAAGAGGCTGTGCGCATACTACCTAAAGGCAGTGGAGAGCTGAGCGACTGACCCTGCAGCTCCAGTCCATGTCTTTTTTTTTTGCATTAATGCCCTCAGTGCCTGAATGAGTTCAGTTATTTGTCACTGACAAAGGAGAAATATAATTTACAGGAACTAAATATAATTGTGAAAGTGGGTGATATTTTTGCATGTTTGAATACTCTTTATATCGTTACTATATTATGAAGTCTACAGCTGAACAGCTTGAACTGTCAGTTTGTTGATAAATTGCACATGTAAATATTGTACATCCAGGACTGTTCCCTGTTTCAGATTGTACCAGGCCAAATATCAGGCACCTGCAGCCAGCACAAACATCCTGTGGCCAGCAGAGGGCCCATGTTGGTGCATGGAGTGAGACCTTTAATGAAAACTAAAGAATTCTTCTGTCGCTTATGTAAATAAATTAACAAACTAAAAATGCTTCAATGAATAAAGCGTCTTATCCAGAGTCATGATGCAGTGGGCTCATCTTACTACGCATATGGATTTCACCATTTCAGAATGTCCACCCCATTTTTAAAGTAAATCAAGACTACAGCAGCACAGAAAATATTATTAGATCACATAGCTTTCTCACACGACATCCTTGACTTTTCTGTAATGGGCAGGAACAAGTATGAGAAATGTGGTGTTCTGAAATTCTGCTGGGTCACCTCTTCATTTAAAATCCAAATAACTGTTCCATTACTTATGGGGTGGCATGGTGGTGCAGTGGTTAGCACTGTTGCCTCGCACCTCTGGGACCTGGGTTTGAGTCTCTGCCTGGGTTACATGTGTGTGTGGAGTTTGCATGTTGTCGTCGTGGGGTTTCCTCCGGGTAATCTGGTTCCCCCCCAGTCCAAAGACATGCTGAGGCTAAATTGTGTGCCTGTGTGAGTGTGCCCTGCGATGGGCTGGCCCCCTGGCCAGGGTTGTTACCTGCCTCGTGCCCATTGCTTCTGGGATAGGCTCCGGACCCCCCGTGACCGCAATTGGATTAAGCGGGTTGGAAAATGGATGGATGTTCCATTACTTAAGGAGTGGGGTTTCCTGGCTCCACCATGTGGAAAAATCATGTACTGCTCTGCCCAGAACTTGATGGGCCTGCATCAGGGAAATACTGTAGGGTAAACGCCTCTGAGAGCTTTTTATTTGTATTACAAGTGCTTGTGATTGTGCTGTATGCACTGTATGAGACACGGTGGAGCTTTAGGGGACACTAATGTTTATTTGAAATGTTCCTACAGGTCGGCTGACCGAGCGCACGCCTCTTAACAGCAGCAGTTATATCACGGTCAGCTGATGAGTGTCTTCATCCACGAGAGTGTAACAGACAGCCAGGGCTCTCGCTGAGGTCCGCCCCCTGCTGCTCTCAGCATTCACCGACTACAATCACCCTGTACGTGGAGCAAGGCATTGTGGGATAGCAGGGGTAGAGCATAATGGACAGGAAGGGTGTATATCTTGTTCACGTCGTCCATTAAGGCAAACACACACAGCTTTTCCCCTAAAAACTAACGTAAAGTAGAAAACAAAACCGTACAAAAAGAGCTGCATGCAAAATATTCAAAGGGGATAAATTTCTACTACTACAAAAAAATCTTTCCATTTCATATTTCAAGTCTAAGATAGAGGTTGCTATATTTAATTTCAGACTGGATTATTAAAGTGGGTGCCCTGCAGATTAGCGTGTAATGGCACACCACACACCTTTGGTGTCCGGGCCCCCCACCCAGAGCACACACATACAGTACTTTAACTGTGAAATGTCTTCAAACCCCTAAGTCAGTGCAGCACGTACCATCATTATGGCACACTCTGGTATCTTGACTGCCTGGTTTGGAAAAGGCTCTTGGAGTTAAACACTTACTCACATACTCCAAAGGGGGAGCTATCGGACACTACACTTTAAGCCTCAAGTATCCTCAGATGGCTCTTAAACAACTAGTGTCTGCCTATTGCTAATACTTAAATAGCTTCAGACAGTTTGTTCCAACACGGTGTCGCTAACAGCGAAAAACCTTTCAGGTATGTACCCCTGACTGCCAGGGTCACCAGCCGCGTGCTGTGAGGGAAGAGGTTTCGGTTTCGGCAGCACAAGTCATTCTGTGTGCAGCGCGGGGCGGAAAGTTTGCAAGGCACGTCTGAGCAAGGCAGGGCCGTGGTCCGTTTCCTATGCAGCCATCTCGGTGCCAGGGCTGAGATAGCCGGGGCCAGCTCCACTGCACCGGTTCCAGAAAGGCCCACCTACAGTGAGGTGTACTGGCACAAATGAAATTTTAAATCCTCAGACGGAACAGAGATAGGAGGTAGACTTGATCACGGAGCAGCAAACGGAACATAAAATGCGACTTTCTTGAGGTTCTGGTATTGAGTGAAAGATCCTCCCACAGGTGTATATATGGCTGTCACACTGTAGCAGTAGACTCCACGCCCAGAATATTAAGCCAGATTCCACCCCATTGTCTTTCTACTGCCAGAAGATCCAAATTGGTGGCTCCCCATGTTAAATCCTCTATTTTCCTGGATTGCTTTTACCAGTGGCCAGTGCACACCACCCTCACTTTTAGAGCAATCCATCAAATTACAAACACAAACAAAATATATACAGGAGATCCTATAGCCGCCACATAACAGATGGTGAAAGTTCATCAGACCACACTCATGGTAAATGCAGTTAAACACCGCCGTTTAAAATCGATATGCCCATGGCACTGTGATTTGTATCCGTTTCATTTGGCCATTCATAGAGGGGAGAATAACCAGTATGGAAAGTAAGCACAGTTAAATACTGGACCTTTTGTTCGCGTTGCCACTCTGGACATCCTATGTGAAGCCATAAGCCAGATCAACCTTTGTGAATCATGGGCAAAAGCCAGACTCACAGCAGAAGATGTACGGTAAGATATGTGGAGAATTCACATCAGGACCGAGTTCATACTCATGCGAACGGCCACCAGCGGGACACAACCCCAGAGGTGTACAATACGACCGCAGTGGTAAACGATTCGCGTGATCGGCAGGTAATCAACACCTTCCTGCTGCTCCCTGAGTTAGACACCTGCCACGTGAACGCAGTGCCATTCACGTCACAATGAGTGCAATGTCCTGCTTCCATGCAACTCTGCAAGCTCTGCACCCCAACACCGTCCTCCTGCTGCTGGCTGTGGGTCAAAGGCCAAGGTAGATGGGACGCTGGAGGTCTGCTGGTGGATGCTGCTGGTGTGGATCTCTGCTGGATTCACATGGCTTGTTAGGTGTAAAGCTAAAGGTAGAGTGGGGTTCTTGGGAGGAGCTGCCTTTTCTTGCTGAACACTCACCACCCCTGAAGTTATGTGACACCCATTCCAGTGGGCCTCCAGGAGCTGCCCTATACCTGCCTCAGTGCCCTCCTGTATCCTCCCGTTCTTGTGCTTCTCTACATATATCCTTATTGAAGTGGGGAACCAAAAGAGGGGGGTTTGTCCGGCGTCCTTTGTGTTTAACACAAGGGCCCATCGTCATGAAGGAGGCGGCTGAAGCCCAAAAATTCATCGGTGTGAGAATGAACGTAGACAAGTGGCGCATTGCAAAATGAGGGGCTCGCAATTCTCAGCTGAGGCACAGCTGTACGATGCAATCAGGCTGGGAGAGGGCTATCGTGCTTGCTTTGCTCCTCCTCATTTAACGCTGTAGTCATACCCTGCCTTCCTCTGGAATAATAAACCTCTCCCTTCAAAAACAAATAAATACAAATTTTTAAATGGCAAAAAAAAAAAAAACACTGGTCGCTGCATAGTGAAAACTGCCGGGTACTAAAATAGTGTGAAAGACCCCGACAGCAGAGCAGGAGGTCGAGCTCTAGAGGGACCAGTGCATCTCGTCGAAGTCCACGGCTTCGCCCAGGTTGGCGTCGGTCTCCAGCAGGCTCATGATCACGGCCATGGCTGCCTCATCGTTGTTCAGTGTCCCGAGGCTGGGCCCCACCATGCTGTCCAAGTCAAGCTGGGTGTGATCACCTGAGGAGGGAAAGCATGTGTGACACCATGTGAGCAACTAGAATGTTATGAACAAAGCAGAGCTTCGTGTGTCTTTTTGAAAGCAACCTACCCGTGACAGCTTCTGATGCAGGAAACTGCTGCCCACGATGCTCCCCATCTGGACCTGACTTGCCAGGGTGCTCCATGTCTGCAAGCTCTCCATTTGGCACCTAGAGGATCACAGGGAGCAGAATTACAGTAGATGGAGAGAGCCTGGCTCCTGGTAGTTTCTGTACTCCAGGAGAAACGGTCTTACAGCAGAACTTCTACAACAGTGCAAAGCACACATTTAGGTCGTCAAGCTGGATATTTTTATAATTCGATAACAAAAGCTAGCTAGGGGTGAGGGGGGGGGCACTCACATTTGCACTGGTAGCTGCAAGGACCAGGTGGCTCCTATCCTGCATCTTAAAGGGGCTGGTGTCGTCACTCAATGGCGACGAGTTCATTCTGCGAGAACAGAGTGAACAAACTCCTCATCTTTTCGGGCATCCATGAAGGACAGAGAACAAAGCTGAAACCGCCCATTCGTCCCCCTTATGAGCTGCTCACAGGGCTGGTGCAGAGACAAGCAAGACCCACCTGTTAAAGTCTAGCAGTTCGTTGGCAATTTGGGTGCCAATGCTGCCAGCGTAGATCATGGATCCGCTGGAGATGCCCGGAATGATGGGAAACACCTTTTTGGCATCATCTAAAAATCAGTTAAGCACAGTGTAATTAACTTGGTGGACTTTGGGTGTGGCATCTGATGCAAAATTAGCCTAGTGGATCTACAACTGGGAATGCTTGTCAGCTACTCTTGGACCTGGTTCTCAACCTGGAGTCAAAATAGTGGAAAAGGGTAACCAGTGAAAAGGAATTCCTAGATCTTTTTTAAGTTATTCAACAAAACACACATATTGTGATCTACTTGTTCCTTCACAGCATTACCTTCGGAAGCCTTAGGCTGAGCTGGCTGGTCCGATTTCTCCCCAGCTGCTCCAGAGTGACCCCTGCAGGATGAATTGATATCAGCAATGCGCAGACCACAGGCAAGGTGATGTCACAATCATGAAGGCTCTTTGAAGTCATCGTGTCATTTAAATGACATCTGTCTGATTGGAGGACAAGAGGTGATACTCACGATATGACAGTATTGGTTGATACTATATATTCCACTTCTTTGGTCCAGGGGTTTATAAAACTAAACCACTGACTTTGCAGAGTGACAAAAGAGCCGTATTTTGTTTTAAACTTATAGCAGTCCGTTTCAATCTTCTCTTTACTCCTCAGTACTATAGGAAGGAAGGGAAAGAACAGCCTGAAGGTGAGAAGATAAAAAAGGCTTCATCATAATCAAACTGCTCAATAGAATGGCGTGGGATGACACTAGGAAATGTCGACTACAATGTGCGAGAGGGGCTGCAGTGGTTTTGTTTATTCCGGCACCACCCAAGCTGTCTTATGAATTTAGGGAGGGGTACCTTTGGAGCAGGACACGTTCATCTGCAGAGCAAGCAGACATTAGAGCTCAGCATGCACTCCCAGGCCTCGCTTACCCTATGGACTCACCTTTCCTATGTCTGTCTGCCAAGTGCGCCAAATCATCCTGGTGGAAGTACTCGTAGCAGGACGTGCCAAGCAGCTCCTGGGGCAGGTAGCCCAGGACGGTGGTCGCTCTGTGGAGAGAATGTCATTTGAAAGATTTGAATTATAACTGAAAGTGTCATTTAAATGATCATCTAAATAATAACTCTGAGTCCTCGCCTCAAACACAATTCCTGTAGTGTGTTAACTATGACCTGCTGTCCTGCACCATTTCATCTCAAGGCTGCCACACACCTGTCATTTTCTGTCTGTGCCTGACAGCGGAGTCTTCTGTAATATTATAAGCCATTTTTTGTACAGTTTCCCTCAAACAACACAGCTAAAACAATAAGTAATCTGCATCAAACTAAAAATTGACAAAATGGACACTACCAAAATGTGAAAATACTTCATTAAACAGATTGCAGGAGTGCAGTGCTGAGAGTGACACCCCAATGACAAGGCAGGGAGGACATGCTTTTACCGTTGGTCCACAAAGGTGAACTTGCCATCCATGGCACATCGGGTGATGAACATGGTGGGCTGGACCCGGACCTCTCCGTTGGCCTGCAGAGCTATGGGGGCGTGTACCCTGCCCACCGCCACCAGGCAGCTGAAGTGTGAACCGTCTTTTTCCACGTCGCCCTCCACCTCCTCCTCTAGCTGGCTGGCCGGCCAGCTGCGCATGTAGCCTGTACAGTGCACGGTGCAGTACCGCTGGGACTCTGCAGGGGGAGACAAAACATTTTAAAAAAATCATTACAAAGACTGTAATCAGCATACACAGCTTACAGCACACAGATGAAAGCAGTAACTTGCCTTTCTTCTTCGAGCTGCCGGTTCGGAAGCCCTTCTCCTCCAGCTTGACCACCACGCGGTTGTACTTCATGCGGCAGAAGAAGGATCTGCGAGCCCCAGAGCAGAGGCGAGCCGCCCCAACCGGGATGTCGGCCTGGACCTGGAGACCCGCTGCGGGCAGAAGTGGCATCGTCAACCAGGAAGACCCAGTGGACCAGGGGCCTCATGACATAAGCGCATATGGAGCATAAATTTGGAAACAGCCGAAATCCACGACATTCTCATATACTAATATTAATGTGAGATGTTTTTACAATGTGATGTGTAACATTTGTACAAACCCCAAAGCACCATAAATCAGTGAGGCTGCATGGTAGGGCTTTCCCTGTCTTTACAAAGTGCAACACAGACACAGTATCTATGTAATAGCACCAACAATGATTAATCAGACTGATTGTTTAAACAGACTCCATCCATAAATATAATGCATTGATAAACATGGGTGTTGGTGGTCTAGTGGTTAGGATGCTTGCCTCTGGACCAAGAGATCGTGGGTTCAAGTCCCACCTCTGGCACTATCATCATTGGGTCCCTGAGCAAGACCCTTAACCCCAACTTGCTCCAGGGGGATTGTCCCTGAATTTAGAAACAATGGAAGTCGCTCTGGATAACAGTTCCTGCTAAATGCTGTAAATGTAAACATCACTGCCCAGCCTCAAACGAGTTTATAAAGCTCATATATACAGGTGCTAAAATCCTTCATGTACCGGTTTTTATTCACTACATAGTGAATAGTGATGTCACCACAAATGGCTAGAGAGAGTGAAATACTTGCATATATTTTACAGCCCTCAACTCAGCAAGAAATACAGTGAGGAACCGTATCCTGATTTCACGTCGGAATAAGCTGATGATGTCACAGAAAGGGGGCCTGACGGGGTGCCTGTGGGACATACTTTTGGCGTCTACAAGGCGATCCCGGGGGTGGATGTCGCAAGCTGACAGCTGCTCCTTGACCTTGCCCATGTCCTTGGGGTGAACATAGTCGAAGAGGCTCTGCCCAATCCAGTCAGTCTGCCAGAACACACACAGTTCAGCCGCAATTGAAAAGCACTGATGTTAAAGGGTTCAGCAGAGCCTGATCTAGACAGAACATAAAATCTACTTCCCCATAAACATGCTGTGATGGCATTATGGTGCCGCATGTGGACCATTAAACATTAGCAGCAGAAGCTATAATATTACCAATGAATCATAACATAATGACTGGCTGGGTCACTCACCCGGCTGTAATTCAGTATCTTTGAGACCGTCTCAGACACAAAGAGGATTTTTCCCCGGTCACAGCTCACGACAAATAGGAATCCGTCTGCAGCCTGGACGGAAGCAACCGCAGGAGGCCAAGGCCGGAGCAGAGAGGTCAGGGGTCAGAGCACAGCAGGGTTGGGGCCATTCCGGAATGCATTCATCAATTCCAATCCAAATCAGGAAATGGAACTGGAGCTGGGATTGGAAAAAAAACTATGGGGAACAGAACTGGAATTGGATTTCGGGGAGATTTTAATTCCCACTCCAGTTCCATTTCCTGATTTGGATCGGAACTGATGAATGCATTCCGGAATGGACCCCACCCTGGAGTACAGACAACGTCAAATGAGCACATCAGCATAACAGTGTGCCCTCTCTTGACATCTATAGATACCGAGGAGCGTCACACTGCAGGATACAGTCCCTGTGTCACCATTGGGGTCAGATTTGTTTAATAAATCATCAAGAGATTAACAGCATGAACACACAATTTTATAACATTTAAGATTTTAAGTTTTAGCATACTCACCAAACTGTTTATGTACCGCATTTAAGCTGTGACTTAACCTCAAAAATTAAACTTATACCTTTGGGATGAACCATATGTACACATTTACAGTGTTTTCTGTTGTAGAGATCAATACTGTAGATATAGAGAGTGCACCAGGAAGCTAGGGGTCTTACTCTGAGAATTAGGTGCTTCAGTTCATCATCAGGCAAGAAGGAACGCTTATAGCTGGCTTCTGCAAAGGAGCTGGTGGCACCTGGGGGGTGGAAGAGAGCTCAGCTTAAAAAGGCAAGTTCCACAACCTGCTATTGGACCTGTGGAGGGAATTATACAGGAATCCAGATCAACACCAAAATCTCAGCCAGAGGCACAGAAGATGATTACAAGGGTGAACTGGTAACTAGGCTACTATTCACTTTCTATAGCCTCACCAAATCTCTGCAGGATTGGTAGCATCCAGGAGCAGCTAAAAGGTGCCAAGGAAGGATGCTACATATGGGTAGAGCCAGAGATGGGCATACTGTTGTGGGAGGGGCTATGGAACGAAGGAACCAATCATGAGGTAAAAGCAGCCTGTGAGCGTGAATCTCTGACTACAATTCTGATCGTTTTAGGAGGAATCGGGAGGAGGAAAAGTCCAGGAGGGATCATGCATGTAGGCTGGAAGGGCCAGTAGAAGGAAAATGGGAGAAGGGCAGGAGCTACCTCTTACAGACTTGAGGTGCTGGACGGCCATGCGCAGGACGGTGAGCTTATCCAGCCGGCGGGACACGGGGCGGCATGTGGGGATCATGGCCGACAGCTCATCGATCAGGTTGTTCATCTTGTCCCGTCTGCGTTTCTCGATTTGGCTGTGGGGCTCCCTGAAAGGTCAAAGGTCAAAAGCTCATTCAGGGGTCAAAGAGAAGGAGTTATTAAGGACTCTAAGGCCTCATCCCAATGCCCCCCTAAGCCCTAAACCCTCACATAACCCTTTCACACCAAGCCCTCACCGGACCTCACGTCGGCCCCACATTCACACTGCACTCGGTTCTGAGAAGGTGGAACGATGACGTCAGAATGTGAGTTCCCAGTTGCCAGGTAGGATAGAAAACCTACAGGATAGTTGCTCTCCAGGAGTTGGAGGCCCCTGATATAAAGGTTACAATAAATAGTAATTTGTCGCGAAATCAGTGCAAGTGCAGGGATACTGAAGGAACTACTGCGCAATATATGCATCAACGGGCTACTTTAATGGGGGAAAGGGCTACTTTAATGGGGAAAAGGGCTACTTTAATGGGGGAAATGGCTACTTTAATGGGGGAAATGGCTACTTTAATGGGGGAAAGGGCTACTTTAATGGGGGAAAGGGCTACTTTAATGGGGAAAATGAAAAATGAAGACAGGAAAAGGACGAAACATTCTGGTAAAAACATTTATTTAAAAAAAATATATACAAATAATCAAGAAAAATTTTAATCTTTCACGTGGAATATAAAAAGTGATGCTCCTGTCCATCTGCACTCTTTTCACCTGTGTTAAAACAAGCACACGAAAGACAATGAAAGACACCGCAAATGTCACTTAGATTACTGACATTTCAAGCAAGATAGCGTATGACTTATTTTCATTGCTGTAACAAAGCAGATAGCTGTACGTTATGCATCACTGGCTGGTACACAGAAATCCTAATGATATCTTATTAGTTAGCGAAGTTGTTAAAAACTACGGGTTGGCTGTACAAAAAAATGTTTGAAAATAAAACAGCCGTAGTTACAACACACGCCCAACACACACAAAACAGTGTTTAACGTTATGCTGTTTTGTTCGACGGATTCTCGGAAGGCATTCAACATACACCACACGTAACTAAAGTTCAGTCAAATTACAAGTAAACACAACAACAACAACAACAACAACTTACCTGATTCCTCCAAAGCGGTCGCGGAGATCAATGCTCCAGTCACCGGATTAGCGGGTCCGTTTCCAGACACGGAGTCCATATGTCCATATTTGCTTTTAGGGCAGCCAGCACCACTTCAGTGTCGCTCTCTTTTCGACTTCCTGTATTCTTTTTCATTTTTTAAATCTTCTTCACGACTGGCTCCGTTATTCTGATAGCCCCTGCCTTCTCCAATTCACTCTGCACTGCTTCATAAACTTTTGCTTTCCGCTCAGACGACTGTAACCCTGTCTCCTGACATCACACGCTCCCAATGTGTCAGATATATTGGCCCCGCTATTATTTTTGGTGTCAATGCAACGACCGGGCCGGCTCTGCACAGAAAGCAGCCCCGGTGTGAACGGGCTAACAGACTTAATTGACATCCCCTGGTCAGTAATTTCTTCCTGACTGCCGGATGTGAAGGTCTTCCAGGCTCTTGCCTTACAGAGTGGCCGAGGAGTCATAGTCAAATAATCAATTTACTCTCTTTTGTCAAAACAGCGTCATTGAGCAATAACTAAAACAAATGGATTCTTCACCGTTTACGTTTCCAGGTTTCCCCTGGTAACTCCATGTTGTCACAACACTATGAACTTTGGGTAATTCTGTCAAAGTCTGACTTGACATTGACTTATTTGCTTTGCCAAGTCTCTGACTTGACTGACTTTTATTGTCAATACTAAGAATTGGCATGATTGGAGACGCGTCTCGAAACTCGATGGTTAGGACTTGTGACGTTCTAACGACTTTATGTATGACTTCCCATGTCTGCTCAGCCCCCAAACTACACAAGTCGGGGTGAAGCGAACAGAAAGAGGACGGGGTGCGCAAGGGGCCCACACGTAAATACCGACATTATTATTTACCTGAAGCATTTCACCTTGACATGCTGGTCCTCCCCTTCGGACCTTCATATAAACATACAAGGAAAAAAAGGACACAGGATTTTAATCAGGTTATTAAATATACATGTATCCTTCCTATTAGCCCCAAGCTAAGTCCATCTTCACCGCTTTCGCTCTTCAGCATTTCGCTAAACTGCACACGGACGCCGTCGGTCACGGGCCATTTTCCCGGCAGAACCAGAGCACCTTAATAGCCCGTGACAATTTACTGTCTGCGGCGCTTCTAACAATGCATCCATTTCCACCAAGCTTTCCCCCCGCAGTGATTATTAAAAGGCAGCTCAACTCTGCACAATGAAGAAAAGACTCATGCAGACAAAGTGGCAAAAACAGACACGACTCACATCAACTCGCAAACAAATAAATGGGTCAAGCCACGGTTTCTTTTTTAGGAGCGAAACATTTTCTTACATGGTTATTCTGGGCCGTTTTGGATCAAGCGCCTTTCAAAACACCCCGACTGGCACAAGCCAGCTAAAACAACCTGGGAGTGATCAGAGCGGGCGACTCTGCCCGCTTTGCCAGCTAATGAAGTCCAGATATAAACCACACGGGACATATATTTTAAAAACAAAAACGAAATCAGCAGAGTACCTTAGAGAGATTCACACTAAGCCCTTAACAGAGAAGCTGCTTTAAGACCTTCCCAAAAATACCACGTGATGCAGAGTCACAGTGAGGTGACAGCAGAATAAGATTAAACAAAAGAAGAAGAAAACCGGAATACTTGTCTTGGTCGTCCTCCATGTCCATCTCCGCTGAATCTCTGGCAAAGAAAACAAGACTCAGGAAACATGCATTTCTGAAACGGCATGGCGATCCGCGCCCCGCCCACTACACTGGATCACAACTGATGGGAGAGGCGGCGGCTGGCTGGAGGGCGGCACACTCACTGGAGGTCCGTGCTGCCCTTGCGTTTCCGTGGCATCTCCGTTACAGCCCCCTGGGAGCCCGAGGCCGGCCCAGCCGCCGAGCTGGCCGCAGAGGAGGAGCCGGCTGGCGGCCCGGCGAGGAGGCAGACGGGGAGGCCCTGGTTCTCCTCCGGCAGCGCATCTCCTGCAAGGATGGACCACAGCCGATTGGTCAGTGAAGGGGAGCGTGCCCAAAAGCACAGCAAAGGCTCCACGATGCGTCCCACACGACCTCCGGAGAGCATGAACACCACGAACGGAAACAGCAGGATGCAAGGGATCCGGCAGCTTCGAAGGTCACAAAGTGAGCATTTATTATAATGCATTAGCTGTGAATGGTGATTTAAAAAAAAAAAAAAAAAACCCCGTTGTGCACATAAGCCAAGCACATTCAATTAAAGGATCAATGCATTCAGTGTTTCAGTGATGCTCATTGTATATCATGCTTATGAAACATCACATTCTGAATTATTACATAAAAGGCTAACGCATATAGCTCTACATGCTAATGAACATAAGTAAAATTAGAAAAATTAGAAAGAATAATAAATTATTATAGGACACTGAATAGTAGCCAGTGAATGGGCAAAACGCACCTCTGTTCAGGGTCATATTTATTTTTTATTCTCCTCCTCTCTCCTCATGTATATCAGTTTTTCTCTGTTCTTCCTATATCCCCTGTCTTCCTGACCCGTCTACCCCCTATAATGTGATGTTTGTGTACTTATATGGTCGGGTCGATGGCCATTATTTCGCTGGTACTTGTGACTAGTGACATGGTGTACTGCATCAGCAGTAAAGGGTTTTTCCATCCGTCCATCCATCCATTCATATCAAACACCGTCAGTTATCACTAAAGCGAATTCTGCTAGGAATTTAAAAAACTGGAAAACTTGGAAATCATTAGTGTAATCATTAGCTCATGTGTAAAAGTCTGCTTTAGCTAAATATTTTTAAAAATAAAAAAAAAACTTTTTTTTTTTTTAGTTTGTAACAGGAATATTTTTACTGAAATGACTTGATTTAAAATTCAATGATCAATTTAAAATTGTCACAGTGCCTCTCTTCAGTGGATTTTTCACAAACGTCAGGAAACCCAGCCGCAAATATAAAAGCCAAAACATCCATCTTTGTCAGCCTTGGAGGTGACAGTATCTCCTGGGCTGTCATCAATACTGGCGGACACTGAGGCTGACTGGCGATAGCCGAGGCTGGCTAACATTTTAAGCACAAACATCAAAATGTGTCATTTTATATTATGTTCATTGACCAAACAGGCTTCCCCCTTCACAGACAGAATCCCCTTGTGTTTCAATGTGTATTAATCAAGTATGGAACCCAACCCAGTGCATCGGGAAAAAACGGACCCATAAAAAATGCCATATTCCTTCCCACATTTGCCCCAGTCCACTAAGCACTCAAGCACAGTTCTACCCCATAAAACAAAGATCCCGTGAGCCTTTGATAGAGATACTTCCAGACAGGGCTGGTCGAATGCCCTGTGGCACTGCCTTTGCCCGCTCAAAAGGTGGCGCACTACACAGCCACCCGTTTCGCTTATAGGACTGACCAGCATCACTGCCTGAGCCCCTAACAGCTCACCCACAACCGCAGCGCCCCCTACTGGTGATCCCTCTCCGCATTACATCCTGCGTTTCCTCGCTCTCTCCCAATAATGCCAGTGCCAGCTGGCCAAGTCAGGCGGCGTTTCCTGGCACCTCACTTTCCTTTCTAGAAAACTCTGCCTACCCAGGACCCCTCCCTGCCGCTTCAGTCCAGCAGCTGGTGGTCTGCAGTCTTTCGCCACCGTACAGTTTGTTTGAAAATACAGCAGGATCTGTGCCACACATTGAGATCCTGGATAGTTTATTAATGTCAGATGTGCTGCTGATTTCAATAAAACAAAATTCTCATAACGCAAATCATTCCCTGGTGTTTCAACATCTGGCAACTGTGACACGCTCACACACACCCGGTGATATTTTAGTGAAAACAAAGCAAACTGACGCTTGGAAAAATGACGATTTCCTCTGAGTAGCTATGAAACCAGTGTTTCCACAACCATACCTTTTGACACAGAATCACGGATTTTAATTCTGTGAGTGTCCCATCAAGAGACGTCAGCCAAAAGCGCCTTCTAGGGTGAGAATATGGAGGTTAGCTGCACTGGGGGGGTCCCCACTCCCACCCGAGCTCCGCAATGAAGTGTCCTGCCGGCCGAGTTCCTCTGAGAGCTCTGCCTTTGATATTTTGCTGCCTTTTTTGCAGTTTTATCACATTCACCAATGAGCCTTTTTGCTTATAGCTCTCAGTTGCATAGATAAAGGCACTGCCTGCAGGTTTGCTGTTGTTTACTAACCCTGCATCAATAAACATAAAAAAGGGAATTTTAGCCTTACGGGTGCCTGACATAAAGCTCACATTGCACACACTGAATATATTTGCGCAAGATACTTCGGTAAAGCTGGTTCACGCACAATTTTCCAGGAATGCTGACTCCACAATATCCTCATCCGCAGTGATTAGGCTTCACCCTACAGCGACCCGCGCTAAAACAGGCACCCTACAAAAAATAAATAAATAAATAAATAAATAAATAATCAGAACAGCGTGAAGACGAACGCTGTCACATCAGAAACGTGCAAAATGTCTCCATGTGTAACGCCCAGGAGGGCAGATTATCATCTTTGGCATGGGTAACCTCTTAAAGATTAGAGTTAAAGTTCATCTATGACGTTTACCCAGGTGTGAAACGCCATATTTACTAATGGGATGCTAGTGTATAGAAGTTCTTTTATTAAACGCCCTTGTTACACACAACTCGCATGTACAGTGTGTGTGCTTTTTATTGATCATGTATCCGTCACGCAGCTGGTCTAAATACACGCTGTAATAGAGAAAGAACAGCTTTTAAGTGGATGACCACAATGTGCTGTTCATAAATCTAAAGATTACTGCGTGTTAACATTGTAATACTGGGTGGCATCCGTCTATCACCCATGAACGGAAACCTCTGCAAACTGTAGGGTTTCTCCTTCCCCTGGAAGGAACTCGGAACGCTCACAGTTCTGTGCATGGGCCGGTCAGATGTGTGCGAGCACGTGAGCGTCTTCATTACTAACCAACGTAACACAGAACACGGAATAAAATGTAAATCTAGCATCACACTACAAGCAGCTTATTCCATGTACAAAGACACTGCTCAGTTAAATGGTTACCATGGGAACGTTTTACAACTAAGGGCACCATGTAGTCAAAGGGCTTTGAAGATGTTTTGTAAAGATGAAAAAACCACAATTCAGTTGAAGATGGGCTGACAGGAACAGGTTCCCCCCCCCCCCCGGTCTAGCTAAGCACTACAGAGCCCCTTTCTACATCCTTTCTGGGGCTGCTCTATATACGAGCCGGAACACAACACTGGATAACACAACGTGTTCTACTTTCTCCTCAGGTTGGTGTCAGGTTAACACAGGCTGTGATGCACATACACATGTCCTCATTCAGGGAGGCCGGAACAGGCACCGCGACCCCCCCGTTACCCCAGAAACCAGCCCGGATTCTAAAACAAAGGCTCACGCTACACCCTCAGCACAACACCAACCCACACACCTGCCTACGGGTGGGGCTGCCGCTGGCTTTATAGAGCACATCTGCTGGATGACTAAAGACGCAGCTTCCCTTCGGCATAAGGATGGTATAAACATGGCGGTTTACGGTGCTATAATGTACTGTAAGGGTTATTGGTGATGGGGGGGGGGGGGGAAATCAGACCCCAGGAGCAATTAAACACTGCAAATCTGCTGGGTGCACTTCCCTCGTTATCTGTGTAAGTGACAGGCAGTTCGCTGGCCACCCGTGACCTGAAGACAGTGGCTTCCCACGCTTGGATATTTATACCCTGATCTACAGACCCACTGACCTCAATAGCATCTAACAAACCTACAAGCTGATTTTTAATCCCGTGTTCTGGAGTGAAAACCTGGAGCGGGTTTATGTGCCGGGGGAGGAGGGGATACCCACGCCTGAGGCCGCACAGAATTCCAGAGCGGAGCTGAGCTTGACGACGGATCCAACCCCATGGAAACGGCCAAGAAGCCACCGGCAGCTGGGGACGGGTGACACGTCTGACCTAGATGTAATTCTAACACCTTCGCTGCATCATCCATTAAAATGTACCGAAACACATCACACGTGCAGCACTGATCTATGATCAGCCGTGGTAAAAAGATAAATCTTTATATAGCATGCTTTTTCCTTACTGTAAACCAAAACACTGAAATCCAGCGCACCACACTAATAAGGCAATATGGGGACGCGCAAAGAACTAAAACCTTTCTGCTGATTCACCAGGAGATGGCACCAGAAACGCCTACACACTAGTCACACTATGAGCGTGCAAAAAAAATCCTTACTTCCTGGTGGACGGCACAGAAAATACCAGGGACTGTGTGGAAGAAAGCAGAATCCCCTGAGTGTTTGCCTGCCTACTCACTCACTGGGTTTCTAGGCACCACAAAGTTTCTAAACATGCTTCAGAACACACACCAACAACGTTGGCCTTTAGTTTGATTCACTAAACAGGCCCATTGTGTGTTTTTTTTTTTTTTTTTTTTTATAAACAGGACCTCAATGGTTAAGCTTTGGATTTCTGGTCAAAAAGGTCACTGGCTCAAGATCAATTCAGTTGAGAAGACCAGGCTAGACAAGGGCCAAATCTGTTCAGAGGACCAGAAGGCCAGGGCAGGTCCAACCCAGAGGAGCTGGAGCAAATGCCCTAGCGGCTTGGCACCGACCCGAACGGAGCCAAACCCGAACCCATCAGTTGATCCTCTGACTGCAAACACTGTCACATTTATCTCGCATACATTTTAGCCCAAAGAGACACACAAGTGAAGACAGGGGCACTGGAGCAAATGGGCCCAGTTCTTTCCACAATTGAGAAATCCGGGGAACTGAACCGGTGTCCTTCCGGTAGCGAACACAGAGCCTTAATCTGCAGTGCCACATCCATCCACCCATCCATTTTCTGTGACTGCTTGTTACATTCAGGGTCGCAGGAGGGTCCAGAACCTATGGGTGCGATGCAGGAAACACAAGATTGGGCAGCAACTAGGGATGCAAATTATCAAGTAATTCATTAATCAATAGTTGTTTCATCTTATCGATCGATGATCGATTAATTGCTAAGCGGCAATTTTTCTGAGAAGCTGAATTTCGCAGGGCACAGTCACACACCAACCACTCAAACCCACGAAGCTATGAGACGTTTGGTAACTGCAGTTAACTTCAGTATGTCTTTGGACTGTGGGGGGAAACCGGAGTACCCAGAGGACACCCCACGACGACACAGGGAGAATATGTAAACTCCACGCGCATGGACACTGGCCTCAGACGTGTGAGGCAACACTGCTAACCAGTTTACACCAGTTTAAAGTTCACAGTCAAGTACACGGTCTGATAGCTCCAGCTGATACAGCGACGGGCTACACACACCCACGAACGCGGAAAGCCAGAGGAATGTCACGCACCAGACTGAGAAGCAGTGCTACCTTAACACTCAGCCAGCCATGAATCCACCACCCGCATCTATGAACGGAGACGCCGTGCCCCCCCCCCCACATGATGTTTGTATGTTTGGACGTGATACTTCCACACGTCAAGCGCAAATCCAAACGAGTGCCAATGGAGAATAAAACAGAAAGCCGGTTCCCTTTGGACGAGCGTCACACCCACTGCAGATCTTAAGCAAATGGCCTCAGGCTGGCCTCTAGGATTAGTCTACATGAACGTCAGCCTTGACTTACTCCAGAAACCCTGAAGACAAAGGAAATCATGCATTTAAAAGGCAGCAGTCACCCAGCACCAGTGATGCAGAGTCCAAAAAACAAAACAAAAAGAGTACCAATTTGTACCATTGCTTGTCACTGGGGATGTACCATAGTTGTAGGTAAATGTATCTTTTAGTCTAATTTGATACAAAAATGAACATTCCCAAGGTACAAACAACATTAATGTACCACCCATGGATACAAAAATGTTCCTCACAGTCCATTTCTGTATCTT
>JAABNX020000001.1:7000520-7020780 GCA_015163995.2 Mormyrus lacerda
ACTCCTCCACCACCACCAAGAACTGGAAAGCAATGCTGCTCCCTTCCAAACTGAACCATTCAGTGTCTGTGTCTGTGTCTGTCAGGGGTTTTTGTAATTATTACATTGTGAAGACCAAATTTTCCCCACAATGTGGTAAACACCTGCAACTTTTTACCTCGTGGGAGCATTTCTTCAGTAAATAAATAAGTAGATATAATAATAATCTCAAGTTCATTCTTCCATGGTTAGATGCATAGTCAAATTCTTTTTGACGAGTGATTAATGTCCTCCTGTCGTCTTCGGAATGTGGTGAGGTTTGTCTTGTCTGGGGTTCCAGCAGCATCATAGCACTCATGAATTCAATTCATTAATCAAAAATTTGTGAATGCAATCATAAAACTAAAACACCAAAAGTGTTGTATTTTGTTTGAGTATTCATGGTTGAGGTCAGGGCTGGGTAGGGGTTAAGGTCGTCAATGCTGGGCTTAGGGTTATGCCCATAGAGTTGAATGGAGGGTCCCCACAAAGATATGAAATCATGGACATGGATCCAAAGTGAGGGGTTGGTGAGAGGGGGCAGATATCTTTAAAGTGAATAATGGACTACGGATAACACAAGACAGCAGTCAGATACCAGCACAACTACAGACAGGAAACACAGGCCACGAACGCAAGTGCATTTGGCTTTCAAAGTGGACATTCCCCTCCTTTAAACACTCAATGATGCATTTGATTTATTCCATAAGCAGCACAGACACACCTCAGACGGAAAGAAATATATCAATGCAGCCCTTTCAAGGGACGTGTGTACGAATCCAGCGCCTGAACCAAACTATCCCACGAACATGACAGTGAGAGTCGGCCCCTCCTACAGGACACTTTCAAAGAGGTTTTTGTGAGATAAAAATAGGGAATCGTCCTGCAGCTGGCCGGCGACCAAAAGCAACACTGAAATGCAAGTGCATGCAGCTTTCCCCAAGCTGCAACCGCCAAAGCAGGGAGCTGAAATCAATAAGAAAGCAACACCCCACAAACATTTTACTGAAGGGATTAAATGAATAGGCCAATGGCTCGCTCGCCGTGTAACACATGTTTACCCCGGTATAGAGGTGTAAGTCCACTTAAAGGAGTGCAGACAGCCAAGTCAGTCATTTTCCTGGACCACGTCTGATGAAAGAGAGTCAGAAAGTAGTTTTTCTCTTCAGGGATGGGTGACATAGAGACACAGATAGTGGCGTATGAAAGAGAAGCCAACAGCCAATCCAGCCGCAGAACAACATAAGAAGGATGCGACCGCGTTTATGCCATCTTTCATTGACCAATGCAAACTTTTTCAGCTGTGATATGCTCATTTTTGCACTGGGAGCCACTGGATTTTTGTATTTACAATGTGTGCCACTGCATTCTTGCATTTTCAGTCTGATTTGCGGGTGTTGCTTTTGCATTGTTTTCATATTCATTGTGTTTTGTCGTGCTGACATTGTATTGTGATTGCCCAACCAAAGAAACATTTCCCACTCTGCAAACACAATAAAGTCAGTCTTATCTCTTCTGCAAACCGTATTTTTCCTGTCCGGGAAGCCATTCCCGCATTTCAGATCATTACATCCTGGTTCTCCGTGTCAATGGGTGATGGGGGACCTGAAGCAGGGATCGACGAGACAGGTGCTATGTGTGATCAGACACGGCAATCGGCCTCAAGCGTGAAAACAAGTCGTCTGGGAAGAAACCTTCAAAGAATGCGCAAGACACTTTCACTCGAACCACTGTAAACTTCTAGTAAAAGCCTCAATTCAGAGGCACGACGTTCCGCGGGCAGCATTTAACAGAAGCACCGATGTGTGACTGGGGGAAAGGGCAGGGCAAACAGGCGGCAAAGTGAACAGAGTGTACAGTCAGGGTGTGACTCTTTGGTAAGGGTGGTACACATGTCCAGGAGCTGAAAGCCCTCAATATCCCAGAGAAACAGAGAGCTATTCTTGTGCATGAAAGTTACAGGCTCTCTGGCCAGTCCTCACCACAGTCCAGCCCACACACACACACACACACACACACACAGCATTGACAACCACACTCCCCAATCTGAGGTATTGGGGTAATGTCTGAAGCAGCTCTGGTCTCAAGCTGGGAAGCCACCATCCTAACCACCCCCCAACCCCAAGAGTAAAGAAAGTGAGCTGGAATCACATCAGCAATGACCATTTCAGATAAATAATTCATCTACAGTTTAGCTTTTACTGCTTACTTACGCATGCCTGGCTAAAGTATTTTTTCCCAAGTCAACTTAGCATTCTACCCAGATTGTTCAACACTTCACACAAGTGAACAACAGTAGGGTTTTCTTGGGAATAAAACTAGTAATCTTGACATCATAAGTCAAAGGTGTAAACAACCATAGATGCTGATCCCTGGACCAATTATGCCTAATTATTGATTAAATAACAATGCTATAGTATAATATTGGTTATCCCTCAGATCATTTGGGTATGAAATGATTAGAAATTAGCAGTGAGTCTTCTGCTATTAATTCACTTGATTCTCCAATCCATCCACATCTTTGTCAAGGCCAATTAAGGAGCCAAGCTATGACAAAAACCATTCCAGCCTGGGGCTGCAGCACTTGCAAATAAATACAAAACTTGCCTCGATCGACAGCGCACAATCAGGAGTTACCGACTGAGGGTGTTTTTATTGTCCCCGTTTTCAGGTCTCATGCTGAGATGAGTTTTGTCACATTTTTATGCTTTATGATGGAGGCAGATGATCAAGCATTTGCCTCCATCCATTTGCCTGCAGTGGACAGGGCACCACCACAGTGAAAATCAGCTGTAACCCATTTAGGCAATACAAAAAAAGTCACAACCTGCCCCAAAACAAAATATTTAACGAAGGAATTTGTAAACGCTAAAAATGGTAGCAAAATTATTTCACCTCCTACCCGTGGGTCGTTTCGTTAAATAAGTACAAACATGCACTTAATTAACCTGTCAACTTTACTGATATAAGGTGCATGTAAGGTGCAGTCAGTCCCCCGGTACACAGGCTGTCACATCAGTAGCGGACATGTCACCAATGACGTCATGTCGGTGGTCATATGACATCACACTCAACCAGGTAAACAGGTGCGGGGGAATGCACGCTCACGCGTCAGCAAGTCATGAAAAGCATGGCCTTGTGCGCGACAAACGAGGCACACTGAAGCACCAAGGTGGCCGCCTTTAAGTACACTGCCATCCAAGCGCTTGACTTTAAAAAGCAAGACGATCGCATTTATCCTAAAATTAGACAGTGAGACCCTGGTGCAACATTTGCGTTGATGTTTATAGCAAACCCAAAAATATGTGCCAGAAACGCTGTTTGCCGGTGTGCATCGTGGTGTTTACGTCCACGGCATAAAAAGTTGCACGGTCGTAGCAGTACTCACCACACTGTCGCCCTCCGTTATGCTTGTCCTTTACTTTCTCCTGTATGCGTGCGTTAAGTTATTACTGTAATGTGAATTTTGGCTGTTGAAATACCCAAAACAAAACCACCGTTCAGACAAATATCCCAGGTTCACGACTAATTAATCGGTCGCTATTATTCTACGTCCTTCTGTCCTTTTTGATTGGCTGCCCTTGGTTCAGTGTAAATAGGTGGTGAAAACACAAATAAAAACAAAACTTTCAATTTCTGTTTGTTTTCATGGAACAACCTCTAACCCCCGTAACCCTCCTCCGAGTTCGACACAATGTAACTAGTCTTTCCTGTTCCTGCTAACATCGACCTAACGCAATGAATCGCGTGGCGTTTAAATGACACGTCAAAGAGCCAATAGCAACTTGAAACGGACATGCGAATGTTTCTGTTAACCAATCAGAGATACAGGCGTTGATAAGTACCTCCTCTCCCAGTTTGTATGACGGAGGTCGTTGCAGTTTCTTTCCCAGCCGAAAAATTGTATCGTAGAGACGTGGAAGTTCACGACAATGAATGAAATACCAGTACGAGATAACAATGAATTGAATCTTAAATTACTATGTTTTATAATTAACAGTTAGTTTCCACGAAAACTATTGGAGAATTCTCTCTAAATTTCGAGTTAAAAATATTTCTGAATGATCTTAACTCAGAGTGATACTTCTCACATGTGACTAAAACCAGTAAAATAGAACCGTTTCTTAGCCACAGCCCAACCACGTTAGACATGAGTGAATACTCGAGAAAAGTGTCACCGCTACGTTTTCCGAGTAGCGCTGCCTGTCTACGAGCGGCTTCTGACCAGAGGACTAAAATATTTTCAACACTAGCTCTGTGTATGAGTTATTCGTCCAAAATTTCATTCCAGTTAGTTACGTCGTCTACGCTATAGCCACAGACATAACGACAAATCCAGCAAAATGGTCATGAAAATTCAATTCGTTTACAACACGCACATGGTTTATATATTTATCAGTTGCACCATGGAAATAAGGGGATTCACTATAGTTTACCCTAGCCAAGCCATATATAACACTGGTGACCAATCTAAAATTATTCAAATCTCCCAGGGGGACACTGTTTCACATGGAATTCACGCAAATTAAATTAGTACCTATCTAGCTGCTACAGTGGACATGTAAATCAGAAACCTTGCAAATCACCTTGGATTAAGGTCCCTGACTGCACCATGAATGCGCTGCTTTTCTAGCAGCCGTGCCCATGAGCAGATTCTGTTACAAGCCTATATTGTCCTTTATTTAGACACCTCTGATGTCATAAGAGGAAGGGGGGGGTAGAGAGAGAGCTGCCAACACACAAGTATAGCCACAGGTTGAACATTCTATTTCACCAAATTGCATCATTGTTAAAGGTCAACTTGAATGGCCTGAGTCACATTTTCAGCTCACGCCCAAGTGCCTTGTAGACCCAGCCATTCATGGGTGACTCACAAACCATCTCGCATCCTATGATGCTGCTGGAACCCCAGACAAGACAAACCTCACCACATTCCGAAGACGACAGGAGGACATTAACCACTCGTCAAGAAGAATTTGACTATGCATCTAACCATGGAAGAAGCAAGGCAGGTGTAAAGAGGCTCTGTGGGCTGTTTTGCATGAGGTGAGTCAGAGTGTGTGCGAGCGCATCGGCCATCAAACGACTCTGATTGGATACTCGTAATCATCGTTGAGTTCCGTTCTCTTTATCTAGCAGGAAAATATCGCTTTTGCCATCCACCCCCAAAACAACCATTTTCCACCCAATGTTTCCTTACGTCCAGGAAAAACTCTTAAATTATCACCATTGTGCATGTGACCAATGCTGATGTCTCCATGGGGTAGTTTAAAGGGATGAAAGGGGTGAAAGGATAAAAATGAAAGATCCACTCCTGTTGGAATCCAAGTAGAATGTGTTTGTATTTGTATAAATATGAAGAGGATACTAACAATGAGGTCAATGAACTAAAACAAAACAAAACAAAATCATGGCTTAAATGCAAACAAACATTATATTCCATACACCACCACCACCCCACCCAGAAAAAAGGGAAATTACATTTCATAAGAAAAGTGGTACATTTTTTTCCTTCCTCCAGTGTGTCCAAAGTTGACGGATGCCCCCTAGTGTCAGGAGTCCAACACTGGAGGCTGGCTGGGTGCACCACTCCTGGTGCGGAGCTGTGACTGGGCAATGTCAGCCAGGGCGCTCTGGATTTTCTCCAGCAGCATGTCCCCACGGTTCACCACCTCCTCCAGACGTGTGGCTGCCTCGTGGTTTTCTTCTTCCAGCTGCCTCAAGCTGGCTGCCTGGGAGACCAAGAGCAAATACATCAGCAGCCAAGGGCCTCAAAAGCCTGAGGTGCAATGCAAGCTCCACCTTCGCTACTTCGGCTGGCAAAAGCATCTGCAATATTCAACTGCAAATAGACTGGAGGGAAGTAGGCGCGAGGTGCCCCCTGCTACCTGCAGTGCTGCAGTGGACTCCTCACTTGGCAGGGAATCAATCAGCACGTCAATGTCCTTTGCTGTTCTGGCAATCAGTGCAGCAAACAGCTGTGCGTACTCTAAAAGAAATGTTGATCATTTAATACAAATGGAAAGGAAGCTCTTTACATATAATCAGTAAAAAAGACATTACAACATACCTAATTAAGCAAAATAAACACGAACCCGTACAAAGACTTGCAGTTATGTTAAAATCATAAAACAACTGCGTGTAAAACTTTAAATATCAGGGGTACAGTACAATAAAGAATGGCATTGATACTGCCGACTGAATCTCTAGAGTTTCGGCCTACCTTCTGTGGGGTTTGACGGTTGATCCTTGTTGATGGTAGTCTGGATGTTGTTAAACGATGCGGGCGGCGCACATTGTTGCAGTACCCCGATAGCGTTGCAGAACTGGTCTGCGAGCTAAAGAACACGGAGAAGTAACAGTTACTCCCATTTTAACATAATAAACAGCAAATTTATTATTTGATATAAAAATCGGGACAATCCTAAGCCTTATAATATTTACATGTAAGCCTCGGTAAACAGTCAAGTGTCCGCTGAAATAACATTCTAGCTAGTTACGTCGTCTACACTATAGCTGAAGACATAACGACAAATCCGCCAACTAACACAAAATTTATATTCGTAAAAAGTTTAATACTCATACAGAATTGACAGCATCCTGGAGTTGCGTTAACCTATCAGCCATTTTTTTCCGCGTATGCACCGGAAATGACTTTTCTTATGATCGCCAAGGAACCAATAAAAACGGGGCTCCGAAAACCATCGATGTCAAACCGGAAGTATTTAATGGATTTTTATTTTGAGTGTCTCTATACGAACCGCAGGCAGAATACGTTCTGTTTAATGACCGATTTTTATTAATTTTATTGGTTTGTCGTACTTTGTTCAAAATACAGATTGAAAAAATCTTAAACCTAAGTCTATTCTAAGTGATTCTAAGGCCCTCCTGTACACGCTTATCGGCCAAATAACTCTGCACCTGATCCCTACCCTGCAGGTGGCAAAAAAGACGACACCTCCGTCTCTTCTGCTGCTGCATACTGTTCGATTTCTGTATGAGTGTAATACGAGCTGTCTATAATTAGCGCATGATTGAAAGTAGTGTAAGTGGGTTCTGTTCTCCAGAAATGCTGTGTTCTGCCTGTGATTTTCAAGGCACACATACTCAATACTCGTAGGATTGCTACAGAAACTAAAGTAATGTACTTGCTATGGGAAGTGCTTTTGTCATCACCTGAACCCAGATACTCTGGACTCAAGACTTAGGTCTTGTAAATATTTGTTCAAGCCATTCAATTTTATGTAATAAATTTGACTTCAAAAGCTGCTGGGTAATGCAGTGTAGCGTTCTGTCAGTCTGTTTTGCTATTTTGTAAATACTTTCTTTCAGAGGTCTGGGTGCTCCTACTGCTATTCATAATTAGGGAGATTCGTTATATTTAAGTGCCCGTGTGTAACCAGTTAGGTTCTCTAGTGCACACAAAGTTCAACAAAGGAAGTGTATCAAATTTTGTGATGGGCGTCGCTAAGAGAAATAAACGTGAATGATGCAGTCGTTTCATGCTCCATTCCCGCCTCCTCAGAGAATGTAGGGCTATTAATATGAAAATCACAATGATATTTTCGATGCTTTTTAAGGAAAGAATTATATCGGATGCTCTACTTAAACATATTTATTTGAATAATCGCTCTTTTCACTTCTCAATTCTATAAATTATTCCAAAAATCTGCATTAAGAAATGGCCCTAAATAGCCGTAAACGTAAGGTGATCGCTTTACATAGGGTCATTGCTGGAAAACGTGACAGCATGCAGGCTGCATCTTCCTTTTCTTCCAAATCCAATTAAAAGTTGGTGCTGATACAGTTTACGAGTCCTGGGCGGAGGACTTTTCTACGCAATTAGAGAGCGCGGGTCAGTCGAACAGCGTGAGCGCGCAGAGCGGTATTTGCTGGTGCGTCCCGTGGTCTGGGAAGCACGGCAGAGGAAAGCTGGCTTGTGACTAACACATGGCACTTGAGTGCCTTCTTTAAGGCTAAGATATGCCCCTGAATCTGCCGGGTGCGCATTTGTTGCTCTTAAACGTAACTATATTGTAGTACAAGAGCTGTCCGTGTTAATATAAGGAGGGCCAATGAAGCGGCGCCTGAAGATGCCTCAACTCTGGAAAGCATTCAGTTTCCTTCTTGTTATGTGCAACGGAGTCGTAGCGCAAACGGCAAGTACGTTTTAAATGCTATTATTGTTAGGCTGAGTTATTGGGACTCCGTTTAGTCACGTGTCACCTTTAATTCAGCCTTGTAGATAGATATTGCAAATGCATATTATTGCCAAAATGTAGCCAGTGTATTGTCTCCCCGGTGGAAGAAACAACAAAATGCTTAATTGCATAATCTGGTGTGTTATTAAATACATCACTGGGGTTATTAATTTAGTACTTGGGGAATTTTTCTTTGATATTTGTAGTCAAAGTGATTAAATGCCTGGTGAATTTCAGTAAGCTATTGCGAAAGGTTAGTAAGGCAATTTTCGCTAATCGTATTTTCACGTGTGAAATTCATGTGCTTGTTCTAAAATCTTAATTAAGGCAATTAAATTAAAATTAAGGCGAATTAAGGCATAACTATTAATTCGGTTGAGTATATAAATTATAGCTCATAGATGTGATCGTGTCCACCTTTGATTTCTGGGCAATTTTACGCCTTCAGGCTAAGTAAAAACGTCTCAAAACCTTATTCTTAAGCGTACTCTAGTCAGGGAGTGACGTAACTGGATATACCCACATTCATTTCGCTACCAATATAACGATGTTGGAGCTTCTGATGAGCGTTAATTTGGCAGATGCGGCGTGGGCCTCAATATTCTAGTTATAAGAAATGACTGCATCTGTTTCCCAGGAAGCGCAGGTATGCATGCGTTGACGCAAATCGTCGACATTTGTCAAAAATTAAGTTTTAAATTTGGGGGGAAAGTTTTAATGCAGCTTCTAAAAAACGCTCTTGGCAAGTAGTGTAACGACGGTTGCTGCTATGGGTAGCAAAAGTAGTTGAAGTAATATAGTAAACAGCACAAAACCACGAGGCAACGTACTTAACCATGAACAACATTCGCAAAATAATTTCCTGAGTGTTTCAAAATAACATGATGGATAAAAATTGTGTATTGCTTTGGATCGCATGAGGTGGAGTGATGCTTCATTTCAGGGTATTAAGTGTGTATGTTATATACGCTCTCAGGAAGTGTTATACACTATGAGGAACATTTCTTTACCAGTGATGGTACATAAATGCTGTTGTAACCATGGGATGTTCCTGAGAGTCCATTTCTGTATGTAAAAAGGTAAAATAACAGGGGTATAACTCAATGACAAGCAAAGGTACAACTTTTTTTCTTCTGAGAGTTTGTACACACGTTCACAAAATAAATATTTACATACACATAGGCCTATATACACAATGAATTATAATGTTTTTGTTATATGGGCCATGATTTGGCTGTTAGAGATGAAGAATATTATGGCAGCGCGGTATATTTAGAGATTGCATGGCAAGTCTCCAGCCTTGTGATTGGATTTAGGGCGTTGTGGAAGTGCTCGCAGGCACTGTAATCTTAGGGCTGCTTGCGGTTAATCACAGAAATCCTATCGTAAGAACGCTGGAAGAAATCATATAATCACATTGTCTGGTCTAGGAATTAATTTAGAGGCTTCAGGGATTTCCCTGTAAAAATATGGAGTCATCCTGCATCTTCAGATCTTCGCGGCACACCTGATAGAAACTGTGGCCAAAGCTCATCCTGGTGGCCTGTACTACGAAGCGGGGTTACTGGCTTATCGGGGTAACTTGTCAGATTTAAGGTACCACAGTTTAAATGGACTTCATATTCGTTCACTTACATTTTGCCCGGACTACCTATAATCTGACAAATTACCCCGATAAGCCAATAACCCCACTTCGTAGTACAGACCCCGGGTCTGTTTCATAGATACTCTCTGCAGCCTTTTACTGTCCTGTTAGCACAGGCTTCTGCTTAAGCTATTCGACTATAATACTATGTGTTGCTGAAAGGGTATTGCATATATATTAGTTTTTTTCTGTCAAACGGTAAGCACTGTAACCAAAATGGATTTTACTTAGCATCACGCTGGTCTGGCAGTTTAATATGATTATCATAAGAAAGAAACCCTTTCATAAAGATGTAATCGCCGCCGATGGTGAATATACGCATGTGGTCGCGCTGAGCTTTCCGTCATTCGGAAGCTTCCTTTAGGTAGAGCTGGGAAGGTTCTCTCGAAGTTTGTAGCGACTCAGGTCGGTACTGGGTCACGCTTACTTGTGATTATGTAAAACCAAGGAATTCATGCCAAAACCTAGTTTTGGGTCAGATGCTCATGTTAAGTTTCTGACCTTTGCTAAAACATTTGCAGCATTTTTAGAATATTGGGTAAGATAAGACCCGTCATCGGATGTGTTTTTAGTCAGAATATGACTAAACCCTTATTCGGAGTACAATACGTGACACATGCATATTCCTTAAAGGGTTAATCTCAAAATTGAAAAAAATATCTTCGAGGTGTTTTACTGTCATATATCCCTCTAGGTTGTACTGTTGGGAGTTACCTAGCTTTGTAGATATCGGCCAAAGAACTATTTCCTACATTAAACTGCTTACTACAAATTATGTGGATTAACTTTAATAACCAGGTCATGATTCCTGGTAAGAGACATTGCTGTTGAATTTTTCGAATGTATTTTTTTTTCCTGGTGCTTTAATCACCACAGAATGATTTTCATTCGCTCACATTATATTCAAAAGAAACCTGACATTTATACAGCCAATATCGCCAAAACTAGGCAATTCCCAGCAGAACAGCCTAGATGGATAGACAGCACTAAGACATCTTTTTTTTTTTTCCAATTTTGGGGTGAACTGCCCCTTTAAGAGACAGACATATTTCATTCAATGGGTAAACATTAGGGCAGCTCTATTTTTGTAAAAAGCCCTCGGGTCCTGTATAATCTCAGAATAGATTTTATGACTTTTTGTTCCAGAGAAAATACTTGTGACGCCATTGATTAGATTAAAGTGTTTTGGTTGAAGCCAGTAGGTGGCAGGTCACTGCTGGAGAGGCTCCGACATTCTGTCCACGCAGATAGCGAATGGTGCCATCAGATGGGTAGGTTTGTCTGATTCTGAGGAGTTCCTCTGGTTTTTCAGATCGGGTTGTCTTTTCCCTGGGAACCTTCCAGAATGTAACTGTACCTGGAAACACCACAGTGGAGGTGCAGGTCTCCGGCATCCCAGTGGAGGTCACCTACCTCACATTCCAGCTCCACACCTGGCGCCACAACTTAACTCTGTCCTACACGGAGGTAAGAGCTTTACCTACTGGTACTTCACTGCAGTTCCGATGCGTAGGCCAGGCCCACTGATCCTCACCTTGTCCAATAGCGAGCTGCCAAAGGGAGGGCCGCGCCTACTCAGCCTTAGCTGAAAGCCAAACCCACACACTTTTTCCCCCCAGGTCCCAGCACTGGGCTCCTCTCACACAGCCACTGATGCTGGACTGCTGTCACCCATGCTGAGGTCACAGACCTCACTGACATGGTATCTCCTCGCTTCCGACAGTCCGCCACTTACCGCCGTGGGCGTGGTCCTGCCTTATCGAAGCGGCGGTATGTACCGTTCCCCAGTATCCAGCATTTAATGTCGAAAAGACTCTAATTAATCTCATTAATCAAACGAGTTCATGTTGGAAATGCATGCACTATTTTAATCTTACCTTTAATTTAAGGTAGGTCAGAAATGCGTCGTTACTGAATTAAGCAATTAAAACTCCATTTAATCTGAAACAGAAATTTTATTTACATATATGCTCAACACAAGCGACCAATATCAGGTGTGCAAATAATTTTTTGTTTGACCCCTAAGATCCAGTGCCAGGTGGCTGTAACCTGGAGAATGGTCTGAACTTTGACCCCAGTATCCACTTGCGATACACTGTGTTTGAGACCATCATCACTGTGGCCACTGCCAACATTGGGTACGCCAGGTAAGGATCAGTCTGAGAAAGTGAAAGCCACATTCGCTCATACATTCGTCTTCAAGTCAGCCGTGTCCAATGACCTGGATTAGCGAATCGCAGAACACATTGTGAATGGCCTTTTGTGGAAGGCGGCTACATCTGAATCGGAGGGACCAATCACACAAGGGATCACAATGGCCAATCTGGGTGTGGGTCAGGAAAATTTTTTGGAGCTCTTTAAGTTGTTAATAGTATGTTGAGGTAGACTGGCCTCCCATGGGGGGTGTACTCCAGGACTGTGTAGGTTGGTTGAGGTTTTGGTCTTTACAGAGAGGTCTTTCATGAGGAGTGCACAGTCTGTGACCTCTGGATGGGGGGGGGTCACGTCTCTTTGTCTTTTTGCGTTAGGGGGGCCTCACCTCCATCGTGCAACGCCACCGGGGCCCCCCAAACTCGCCTGGAGTATGACGTCTACCAGTACTTCCTGTGGGGGGGCGACCTTTCGGAGGAGACCCTCCTCAGCCATATCCAGAAGGTGGCCGACAAAGGAGGTGTGACAGCCCACGGGACCAAGGTGGGAGTAACACAGGGATGAGGACCGGCATGGTCACAGCTCACGGCGGCCATGTGGCATGGATGCGGCCACAGACACAAGCACTTCCTGTCTGGGGCTCAAACAATGCTTCTTAGTTGGAAGATAACAGACTTTTCCCAATTAGGTTAATTCTTCTTCCCGTTGATACAGCAGAAAGCATAACTGCTCCCCAGGAATGTAGATGTGGAATGTAGATGTGGAATGCTGATGACGTATAACAACACTATAAAGTCATTATTTAATTTGTCCCTGCCCCCTGTCCCTGTTTTATTAAATGTCTATTGTTCTCAGGTGAAGACGTGGGTCTCTGGTGATGAACTGACCGCATCGTTTAGCTCCACCCCTGGACAGGGTGTCATATACTCGGTCGTGGTCAGGGACCCTGTGTTGAACACTTCCGCCCTCTATGTCCCAGTCCACAGCTACGCCTGCAGCTTTTCCTCTGCCCTGGATGGCTGCAAGACTCTGGGTGGGTGACTTCGCTATGTCATTCTCTCATCATTCTCCTCTGTAAGTGACCGCTCTGACTACAGCTCCCATCATGCACCAGCAATTACTCTAGGCTTTGTTCCCATCATGCACCCTAGTGGTCACTCAGCTCCCATCGTTCTTATCAGAACATTAAAAACCTTTGTTCTTTTTAATTTCAGGAAAGATTTCTACCAAGGTGTTTTTTACTGTTGTTGGTTTAGCTGGCGTTTGCGTTTGCTTCTTTGGACACAGATTCTTCAAATGCGGTAAATGTCATTTCTGTCTTAATTTTCCAATATGTATTTTATTGCAAAAATCTTCCCCAGTAGGCTATTGATTTGCCAGATGTAAACTGTTGGTGTTACATCTTATAATAATGCTATTCTGGAGTTCATTAGAAAACCTTAATACATCTAGAGACTGTGACCTGTTTCTGGAGCCTTTGTTTGTGGTTGTAAACGGCAGTAAAATGCCATCATTAACCAGAGGTGGAGATTTCAGGTCCAGAGAGTAGAAATCCAGACCAAGATTTTGTTTCAACCAACCAGTTGAGTATAAAGAGTCACAGTCACAGAGTACTCAACTGGTTGGTTGAAACAAAGTCTTGGTCTGGATTTGTACTCTCTGGACCTGAAATATACTTCCCTGTCATTAACTTTTGGAAAACTGTAATATTGATGATTAAAATTTCCCCCATAGAATGCAGTTAAACCGTTTATGTGAAACGCAACATTGATGCTCATTGACCAGAGAATCCATTGAAAAAAAAAGTAATTAAAGTGCTGTTTTCCCCATGCTGGTATGATCCCTGTGGTCCTGCTGGCTCAGAGCTCTTCTGGATGGGACTCTGCTTTGCTGCCTCCGTCTGCTATGTCATCATCACAGAGACCACGACCCTCGACTATGACCGTGAGCGAAGCTTCTCTGTTGGTTACAGGCCACAAAAAAAAAACAAAACACAGAAACCATACTGTTTGTAGCAGTTGGGGTCATAAACATATAATAATAATAATAATAATATTATTAATCACAACTTTATTGATCCCTGTGGGGAAATAATGATGGACCATTGAAGAGTCTGCAGATGGGCTCTGATGGCTACAGTGTCCAGTTTAAAATGTCCCAGAATAGGCTGATCCGGTGATTCCCCAAACCCTTCTGACCCTCTGGCTGTAATGTCGCATGCAGTCTCTTGGTTTTCCTAAATGAAGATTCCACTGTCATTTTACTGTCGGATCACTTTAAGGATGAAGGACATGAACATCACTTGGGGCTCCAACGCTTCCATGGAAACTTTTGGTGCTTTTTTTCATTGCCACTAAGAACTGAGCTGTACCCAAGCTGTACCACAAGCTGACAGAAACTGTGACCTAACTGAGCTGGTTGCTTCACCGCCACCTGATTGGTCAAAATGCATGGAGATACCGGTGTTCTGCACATGGATTTTGAGAAGGAAAAATCATATATTCTATATATTAGGCACTACACTTGGGGAGAGAGGGGCCTCTGCATCCGATCGCGCCGCCATCTTGAATAATAAACAATTAATTCATTAATAAATTTAATTTGTTTATGCTTTTATGTTTTTATATTTTATATTGCACTACAAAGAAGACAGAGAAACAGCATTTCAAATCCCTTGTATGTTGGGTACATATAGTGAATTGACAATAAAAGGCTATTTGATTTGATTTAATTATTAGTAGTTTCGGAATGTATTGATGCATTTCCAAAAGTTGAAAATTTCCAACCTCCTACTTTAAAGTATTCACACTGCAAATTTACACAGGTGAATGCTAACTCAACTAGCCTTTGATACTTGCATAACACAACGATTCTCACAGCATGCTAGCAGAAATCAGCCCACAGTAAAAAAAGAAATTGTAATAATAATTGCACATAGTAAATCATGATACACCGTGTTTACGTCACTGTCACTCTCCAAACCCCTCAACGCCTTTTTACCGCGTCCATCCTTCTGCAGTGGAAAACCCAGGAGACCTGGAACCGCGCTGTAACTGGTCTCTTACCGCGGTGTGGCTCGGGTGTGGCTCAGTTCCGGTACGCCAGGGGAAAAGCCCCATTAGGGATTGATGGTTTTCTGGGTCAGTGAGGGTATAGTGTTTGTTGTTGTTGTTTAGAGTGCTATGGAAGGTTCCGCCCTCTCCCCCGGCAGTCCGGCTAGCCTTGACCGCTCTCATGGGTCTGGTGGGAGGCATTCTGCTGGTGATGAGCTGGTGGCGTTTCGGCTCCATCCTGTGCTGCGTGGGGGTGGTGGGACTCCTCCTCGGGTTCCTGCTGGCCGCCTCCGTCTTCTTCACACCTGTCGGTGAGGTTCTGGGCGGCTGCAGGGGGTTGCAGACATCTCATGTGACCACTGAGCTCCTGCGGTCTGCAGGAACATGAGAACCACCTTGGGAGAATCATGTTCGATAATTCCATAGAATTAAATTCGTCCATGACGTTTAAGGACCTAAGACAAAACAAATTTGATCGTTTGTATCAGGAGGACACTCCTATTAGCGGACTGTCCGGCATCCATGTCACCATCGATCGGCAGGTGTTTCTCTCCATAGGCAGCCTCGCCGTCTTCCAGTCGGACACTGCGTTCTGGGTCACTTTTGGCGCTATCGTTCTGGCCGTTCCTCTTGTCTTCCTTCGATGGCCTAGAGAGGTATGTCGGACATTCTCAAACAGGAAGCTGCCAGTAGTCCCAGTATTTCCCTTCAAAGATCGGCCTCCGTTGTGTGATCTGACCCAGATCTGAGCAGCCAGAGGATGGTGTACCGAGGGCTACGTCACTTTTTGGTGTTTACCACCACCCTAATCGAGCACTACAGTAAATATTAAATTAACTCTCGAGGTGTTGAAGTAACGTGTTCTGCCAGCCAGCTAGCTAGCTAGCTATGAGATCCTGACTGCTAGCTATTTATTTAGCATTTGAAACTTCTAAGGGGCAGTGAAGGGGAGTGGGGCTGCAGATATGGCACACCCGCCCACTGGGGCCTGTTAGCATGTGAGCAAACCCGCTGCGTGTTTTGCAGGGCAGCATTGTCTGCTGTGGCGTTGTCGGCTCCTACTCCGTGCTTCTGGCGGTGAGCACCTATATCTCTACCAGCCTGTCCTACCTCACCCTGGACGTCCTCAAACGGCTCGTGGATGGCAGCTTCAGCCGGACCTCCGCCGCCATGGCCTTCCAGAGCATCGGTGCGTGCAACCCACAGTGTCGGTCACAGTCCGTGTCGGTCACTGCCCAATTTCACTTTGTCCCTGACAGTAGGGGGGCACCAGAGGTAAATCTTTCTCGGGGGATGGGGGACAGGGGGACAGTGAAGCTTGTTGCCAGGGTATTTGAGCCTAACACTTTATCCTACCTAGAAGAAATTATTGGTCATATGAAGCCTGCAAGTTCTCCCACTGACCCAATTCCCACCACATCTTTTTAAGGAGGTTTTTAGGTGGGCATTCAGGGTGATGTTTTAGAGTGGTTTAGGTCTTATTTAACTGAGAGTAACTTTTGTGTTTGTCTTGGTGTTGCCGAGTCTTCTCCAGCGCCTCTTACGTGTGGAGTGCCTCAAGGTTCTATTCTCGGGTTTCTTAACTTTGTACTTACTTCCTCCAGGTTTGATTTTCTGTAAATATGGCATTCCGTTCCATTTCTATTCCGATGACAGTTAAATCTATATGCCACTAAAACAAGGAAATGCGTGCCCTGCTAGTTAGTTACTGGAGTGTATTGCAGAAATTAAACCATGGATGTCATTCAGTTTTCTACATTTTAACGAAAACAAGACCGAGGTTTTGTTGTTTGGAAGTGGTGGTATGAGTGATACAGTTGGTTTAAGTCAATATTTGACACAAAAAAATTGTGTGTCAGACTGGACAGTGAACTGAAATTTGATGCACAGATCAGCTCGGTGTTTAAAACCAGCTTTTTTTCAATTGAGACAACTGTCCAGAGTGAAACCATTTTTCTCTCTGCATCATTTTGAGATCTTAATCTATGCGTTTATTACGACTCATCTGGATTACTGCAATGCACTTTATGTTGGGCTTAACCATATGTCACTTGACTTGGTCTAAAATGCTGCTGCTTGGCTTTTAACGGATACAGAAAAACACAAGCACATTAGTCCAGTGCTATCGATGCTGTACTGGCTCCCAGTTCATTTTCAGATTGATTTGAAAATACTTTTATTTGTTTTTAAATGTCTTTATGGCCTTGCCTCACAGTATCTGTCAGAACAGCGTCAACTGTATGCTCCTCCACGTGTTCTCAGGTCAACAGGTCATTCGCTGTTAGTTGTCCCTAATAGGGGTGACCGTGCTTTTTCAGTCGTTGCTTCAAAATTATGGAATGAATTTCCCTTGAATATCAGGCAGGCCGACTCCCTTCCTGTTTTTAAGACCTCTCTCAAAACCTTAAACTTTTCTTTGGCTGTTAAATCTGTCTGAGGTGTTGGCTTTTTGTTTTAGTGTTTTATTTGTTATTTTTCTTCATATGACTGTGTATAGCACTTTGGCTGTGTTGTTTTAAAGTGCTTTATAAATGAATTAAAGTATTGACCAGTCCTGACCAGCTTTCTTCCGTATCCCTAGGTGATAGTTCCATTGAATGTGGTTTTGACGTGAATCTCCCACCCTTAGATTACGTCCTGCTGGCGATGTGGGTTGTGCTGGCGGTGGGCGGTATCGCCCTGCAGCTGCATCGCGAGCGGGAGCGCCCCTTCTTCCCACCCAGCCCCTACCTCATGTGGCAGCAGGAACGTGAGCGGCGGAAGACCAATGTGCTGGACCCCAGTCACCACGTGCCCCCGCTGCCCTCCCGGCTCCAGGGCTGCCTGCTGGGCCTGATTCGCCGAAAGGAGCCTGCGGAAGAGAGGACGCCCCTGCTGCTGTAAGCCCTGTCCCTCCCCATGTGGGCCACGTCCTTCCTGGTGTGAGTCCCGCCCCCACTATCAAGCTAGCGCCGTAGCCCTGGGACCTCACCCAAGGTTCCGTAGGGGACTGGATGTCTGGGAAACCTACGGAGGCATGCTTGTCAGCCATGCTGGAGTGGCCTGCAACCTGGTCAGGTGACAATTCTCACCTTTCACGTACCAGCCAGCCACATCAAGACATCTGCCATGTTCTGTCTCCACTGACCAATCACCATGCCAGCAGTTCAGTCTCCTGGCCAATCACACATGGGCATGTGTGGCACATTATGCAGGCTATGTATGATGTTCCTGTGGTGCATAGAGTAAATGTGCATAAAGCCTGTGATCTGACTGCATTTTTAAGCTGCTGCGGTGCCTTATCCGAGTGCTTTGTGCAGGGAGATGGAAAATATGGCATAATATTTTGCCGAAAAATTACCCTTTCTTCACATCGTCCTTAGACATATTTTTGACTTGGGATAAAATGCCAAGAATGGGCTGTTGTAATTTTCCAGTTTTTAACACATTTCATTTTGAAGGGCCTCATATTCTATGGATGGTGGATGTGTGTAACCATGTGACCTCCCTTGACCACACCCAGTGGGAGGAGTCACCACTTAACCCACTGATAGATGGTGCTCGGTTCACTTTTATTGCAACTGATGTCTTTATTTTAATGACATGGTTTGGCCCCCCGCCGTTGTTTTCAAGTTGTATCATTAATAAAGTTTGTTTTTACTAGCATATTTGATGAACATGGCATTTCTTAAAATATCTTGTTCATTTCGTGAAGTTTATTTTGCAGAATCTGACCAATGAGGACTCAAGACAACAAGAAGCTGGAAGAGATTGATTTTTTTTTTTTTTTTTTTTTAAATTATACTGTGTAAACTAAAAACTACATTATGGTTTGAAGCTAATATATAAATACCCTGTATATTTAGAAGTAGCTGTTGGCCAATCAAAATATGCCCCCCTTTGCCCACCTTGAGTGGAGCTGCATGTCCTGGTGCTTTGGGCAATCTTTCCCTGTAAATCCGTGGAAGGGATTCATGATCGACAGCCTGCTGGAGAGCCTCCTGAACCGGTTCCTTTACCATCGGGTAGCTTTGCAGGTAGGCCAAATATCAGCCATTTTCCACCTAATGCACTTCTATGAAAGGTCGGTTTATGAATGGCTGCTGGACGGGTCATCCATCCAACAATCCGTGTGTCGTTTCTTCAGAAGACCACTGGATGGTGCTATCAACAGTAAAAATTCTTTACGAAGGCGATGTGTACCTTCATCAGGATTTTCACATGCAAAGCTGTCAGCTCGTCGTTCCACTACTGAGCCTTACGGGATGCGGCGAAATGCGGTATAAAATGCTATAAACGTGTCGTAAATTAACCCGGTTCTGTCAAAAGGATGCATTGCAAGGCCTGATTGAGCAGATGGTGTTTTAACTCAGACTTGCGTATCAACTTTCTTATTTTCAGCCACATGTAGGTAAACTCATTATAATTCTGCAGAAAACTATTAATTTGTGTACATAAAATAAAATGTAACAACATTATTGGGTTAATATGGCCTTTCATTGTTTTGTAGTGGTATCAATTTTAGTTATAAATCTTATCAGAATCTCTACTTTTTATAGCACTTCCAGAATGAAAGTCTTTTGTGTAAAAATGTACTAAAATTTCTTCCAGATGGCAGACTGGTGACTAAAGATGCTGTAACTAGGTAATTGGTTAACAATCACCCTGCTAGATAGTGTGGCTAATGTCACACCTTTCCCTGTCCTGGCCGGGGTTTAGCTGGTTGGAAGCCCACCTGTTTACGGTGCCTGAAGCCCAGGAGAGAGCAGGCAGAAAGCCTGTATGGCTCTCAGTCTTTAAACATTGACAAGGGCAAAGTGCTGGGACCAGACAGCAGACGCCTGGCGTTGGCTCCTCCCACCCACCGCGGGGGCCCCCACTCGCATGCAGCATGGCCCCGGCCAGCACACGCACACATGCTGCCTGTCGGGGTTTCACGTTCATTCCGTGCGTCTTGGGTGGTAAAGAGAGCTCAGCTTGTCAATATTTAAAGAGGGCCGCACGGCACTTCTGGGCGTGAGGTGGGTGGGGCTGGGAGCAGGGGGTGGGCACAGAGGAAAAGGGGGCGGAGATAGAGGGAGGGAGGCGGGCACCAGACGTGGTCCAGCTTGCCGGAGAGGGAAGGCAGTGGTCAGGGCTGGGTCTGTCGTCACGGTGCGGAGGAGCTGTGGGAATTGGCGCTGGGTCTCTCATCTTGGCACTAAAACAGAGGC
>JAABNX020000001.1:7029397-7055069 GCA_015163995.2 Mormyrus lacerda
AGCCAGATGACTGACAGAAAAATATGGATGCAGCACCTATGTTCAGGTATAGACAAACAACTGACAGACAGACAGACAGGGCTGCATCACTGACAGACCATTGGAGAGCACTACCCTGCAGATCACAGATAAAAAGTTCAACGGGGTCATATTCCTCTCAAGCAGCTGTATTGCATGGCAGTGAAATTGACTCCTGCATAAATATGTGTTAAGTGTGTATTAACCTGGACAGGCATCTGAGGTGCTCTGCACTTCCAGCTGCTACTGAGTGTGTGTTAGCGGACAGAGGTCCCATCCCTGTGCTGCTGTTGAGTACCCTGCCAGTTTACCTACTGTTGTCTTTGCACAGGTAGGTGTCCTGTCAGCCCTTCCCCACATGGTGATGACCATCATCGTGCCCATTGGCGGGCAACTGGCTGACTTCCTGAGGAGTCGCAAGATCCTTTCCACGACAGCTGTGCGAAAAATCATGAACTGTGGCGGTACGGGCCGATCGTGTGCATGGCGCGTTCTCCCATCAGGGTGGTGTGTCGAGGCCCTCCCTCCCTCTCTTGACGTACCTGTGTTTGCAGGCTTCGGCATGGAGGCCACACTGCTGTTGGTGGTGGGCTTCTCCCACACGCGAGGCGTCGCCATCTCCTTCCTGGTGCTGGCTGTGGGCTTCAGCGGCTTCGCCATCTCAGGTGAGATTGCAAGTGCGTCAAGAGGCAACATTGTTTGCTACGGATCAGCACTGGCCGCCGCGAATGCATAACCAACCATCAGATGCATCAGCTACTGTTGATCACCTTCAATCAAACTTGTCATAACCCGTAAAACTCACCACCACTCAACAAACCAATCACGGGCGTCAAACTCATCACCAACCATCAAACTCATCACCAAATATCAATCATTAATGAATGAAGGTTCGGGATGGTGAGAATGGTCTTGCATTAGGTTCTTTTTGTCATGACCACAGGGTTCAACGTCAACCACCTTGACATCGCCCCACGCTATGCCAGCATCCTCATGGGCATCAGCAATGGCGTGGGCACCTTGTCAGGCATGGTGTGCCCACTCATAGTCGGGGCTCTGACCAAACACAAGGTGGGGATCTTGCTTTCTTGAACAGCTTGTTTTCCCCTATGAGCGTGTATAGGATACAATGTCAAAAGATGGATGATTGGACACAGCATATTTTATGTGGTTAATTCCTCAGTAGCCAACAACAGCATAAGCTGAAAATGCTAAATACTCAAAGTTAACTGGGTGTAAGCTTCATATCATGGCACGTCAAAATAGCTGTGAAACAAGATATGAATGTGAAGTTCTGGGTAGATCTCATTTGCAGTAGAAGCTGTCCGACAACTCCTGTCTCCACTTCTCTGTTCCTGGTTTGCCCACAGACCCGGCAGGAGTGGCAGAACGTGTTTGTGATCGCTGCCGTCGTCCACTACACCGGCGTTGTCTTCTACGCCATCTTTGCCTCCGGTGAGAAACAGGACTGGGCGGATCCCGAGGACACGAGTGATGACAAGTGTGGCATCCTGGACGAGGACGAGCTGGCCGAGGAGACTGAGCTCACCAGCGAAACCAACCTCAGCCAGAGTAAGAAGATGTCATACGGTGCCACTACCGACAGCTCCTCGCACAAGCAGAGCTGGCGTCATGATGGCAGCGACTCGTACCACCAGGAGAATGGAACCTACTAAGACGACGCCCAGTGAGGCTACCCCCTCAGCCCGGATCCCCCTGTGCTCTTCAGGGACACTTCTGCAGGACTGGTTACCCATAAACTTGGACAGGAAGTCGTCTTACACTGTGGGTGAACGAGGGAAAAATGGCCAAAACCTTCCCAGGACCATTAGCTTCTCTTGTTTCCTCCCAACGTGGGCCTATAACCACAGACTGGACATCGGCATGGCCCAGGGGAGGCTGAACAAGAGCATCATCATTTAGTCTGTCTATGTTTGGTGGGAAACAAACTTTGAAGACCAGTAGCAAAATCAGAGAAAGGATAGCTTTCGGTAAAACAGAGAAAATTAACATTCTTCAGTGAATCAAAATAACGTACATATTCCCACCTTAATTTAGCATAGAAGAGCTGAAATTATGTGGCATTATTAGCTTTCAGTAGTACGTACCTGTTTAGAGTGGTCAAGGAGTCACTGTATGTCATGTGATATCTATTTGTTGAGTATGGTTGCAAAGGCATGGTTGACTTGACTAAAAAACATACTTGCTGCAAGAACAACATGTAATGAATACTGTGACTCTCATACCTGATCTAATAGACTATAGAATTAGTTCTGCTGATTCCCCCAGCCTGTAGAAACAGGCCTGCTGATGCTGCAGCCTATAGAAGTAGTTTTGCTGTTTGCACAGCCTATATAAAGAGCTACAGTAATTCCTAGCATAGAAAAGTAATTGGTCTCCCTGCGCTGTTTATTTCGTTATAACAGTTGCTTCTTCCAGTTTGTGAGACGTTCAGCAGTAAAATTTTATAGAACAGTATGAAACATTTCACAGTATTTTTCCTCATGTTAAAAACAAACCATTCTCAAGAGGAGTCATTTAAAGTTCATTATTTAAAAAAATTGTGGTTCAAGCAATGAATTCTGTCCCCAACGTAAAACAACTGAGATTATTTTAAACAGATTACTGAAAATCAGATGTACAGGAAATATTTACATGTTTATTGCCCTGTTGGTTAATGAGTTTATTTGATGTGATTTGCCTTTATTTTTTTCTGACAGTCTTTGTGCTAGAGGAGAGGACATTTGGTGAATTTGCAATGTTATTTGACCTCAAACAGCTTCTGTTTTCACACCATTATTGCCCTTAAACTGTCCTCTCATCAGAAACCTTTAACATGAAGAGTGAAATCTGTCATTTGTGGTTCTTGATTAAATGGGAAATAAATGCACAGTATCAGTGTTACTGTTACAGCAATCTAACCCGAGTGCTGCTGTTCCGGGATCAGTTGTGTCGCATGGATAAATGGTATAGAACAGGAGCTCACTCGATGCTTCAGTTGTGCTGCAAATGAAATAAATATTTAGAAATCCTGTGGAGTGACATAGTGGGCAGTCTGGAGCAAACGGGATCTGCAGAACCTCACAGTCACACAACAGAACAATGCAACCATGCATCTTCTGCATCTGGTTGCATCTTCTGCGATCTGGTTCCCTGTGCCACTCTTCTCATGACCCCTGCAGCGGGGAGGTCACCGGACTCATGATTTTCCCATATATGAAAGGCAGCAGCCAAACCCGGCTTCCCCTTTCAACGTCTCATCAGGAGAAAAGATAAGGGAGACCAACATGGACGGCCGACAATATAATAGGACAGAAACCATTTATCGACAGAGGCGCAGATCAGTGCAGACATACAGATCATCACTGACACATTCATGATACGAAAACCTGGCGGTCAACAACAAGGCCGATGAACTGGATTTGGCTGGTCCTGTCCACAGGTCCAAAACACCCTTTGTTCTGGTCAGTTCTGTAACCTTGATAACCTTGCATCCTCATGACACAGCTTAACTGCACACAGCATAAGATGTTCAGGGTACGTGCTGGTGGCAGCAAACACCTGGACAGTTGTGCTGGCAATACAAATGTAGGGCGACAGATGTCCATTGAGATGGCAGGAAGTTGAAGAGAAGTCTGCGGTCAAGGTGCAAGGTGGGCCCTTTGTTGTCAATATCTGCTGGTCTTTAATTGCCCCTGGTACAGCTGCTGGGGTCGGGAGCACAAGTCATATCAACCCTCTGATTGGCTGGTTGACAGTGACATCACTCCTTCAATCAGTGCTCAGCTCACCCACCTGCCAAACTGTGTGATGCTACTGGAGATAAGAACAGGACTGCAATTTGTGGACAAACCTTCCTGCCCCTTTTCAGACCGCGATCATGGCATGTTTGTTTGGGCCGGTGAAGCGGATTCGGCTGGAATGTTGCTTCTGATTTTTGTGGCATGTCAGAAATGTACAGTGCATCCTGCCGGCACCGTCCAAAGGAACCTGCCCCCTTTTATCCCTCTAACCTGGCGTCTGTTTTGCCGGTGGCTTCTCGCTAGCCTGACGGCCGTGCGGTGGGCTGAGCGGAGAGCCCGCCCCATACGTACTCCCATCTCCCATTACAAAATAATTCTATTATTTCACAAATGCTGCCAATCTGCCTGCTGCACATTAGGTGTGTGACTCTCGTCTGTTCCTATTAGATTCCTGGCCCACACACACCATCTCATCTGGAAGATAAATCAGCTCCAAGATTCCTCAGCCATCTAATAAGCCCTGAGCTGAGTGTGTATTTAGACTGTGTTTATTTCGAATGAGGCCGTTCACTGGAATTTAACTCTTCTAGTGAAGTCCTCCCAGAGCATCAGACGCACCAGATTATACCACTGACAGGTGTTGTGGAGAAGTAGACCCAAATACCGGAGAGAGATACTGGCTAGTCCTGGTTCTAGTAGGCGTGGTTGGGGTGGGGGGGTTCACACACGCTACACGCATGATGGATTATGTTCCCCCCCGACGCCTGGCTGAACTCCCTGGCCGGTTCGTCCTGGCTGAGATGCTGATCTGGGTCGCATGGTAATTCCACTCCTCTTGCGGGCTGGTCGTGACGGAGTGCGGCTCCGTCCGGAGCTCGTTAGTGCCCCCCCCTCCACCTCCCCGCCCCGTCGGCTCAGATTCCCTCTCATCTTACCGCCAAATTAGGCCAAGGGAACCAGATCTGGCCACACCATGCATTGTTAATGGCCGTTATTGTAACAAAGCCCCAGTGGAAGAATGTGTAATTACCTGTCCTGCAGGTAGCAGGACCCAACGGTGCCTGTGTCTGCGATGAGGAGACATTCATCCCTCTGCTTCAGGATTACCTGCTTCTTGTTAGCGTTATTATTTGCAGGAACAAATAATAATAACAATAATAACATCAACAACAATAATAATGAAAGTAACATAGGAATATCACTAATGTGGTAAAAGTACTATATATATATATATATATATATGTATATAATCTTTAGTAAAAATATATTTATAATTACTGACATTAGTATGTGTATGTATATGGCAAACACCATTTGGTAACCATGTAATTTTTCGGCAATTTTTAATTCTTTCTTTAGATTATTTGTTATTTATAGTACAGAGCACTGGGTATACTTACATAAAGGAATTAAAAAACATAATTAAAAATGAAGATTCTACCTGCAGGAAATGTTGCCCAGGGTTGGCCCTTACCCAGAATGCCCTGCTCACGCACCTGCAGCAGCGTGTCGGCCAAAGGGGGTGACGGGGAGCAGGTGGCAGCCGGTCTGAGCGTGCGGAGTGACACCGACACGCCTGATCTTATGCATTAATCATGTGTCACTCATTACCCACCAGTTAATAATATTTATCAATACCGTGGAATAATCTTTTATTTTATTTTACAGGTGTTCGTGGCAGACTGGGGCTTTTTTGGGACACTTTCGTCACTATACTTATCTCAGAATATCACTGTGTAAAGGACAAGGTTTAGTTTAGGGTCCAAGTCACAGATAAGTTTAAGCTTCAGATCAAGGTCACATTTACGGTTAAAGTCAAGATTAAGTTTGATGTAAGGCTGGCTAAAATGTTTACATCTCGTAGATCATTTCCAGATCACATGGTGGGTGGCATGAACGCATCCTGAAACGTTCATTTTGAACGGCAGAGCGAGATTTCTAAGTTTGTCCTCTTTGTCACCTACCTATTTTTCGTCTATTATTGTTTGTGATCATTATACAAAGAAGCTTTGAAGAAATAGCATTTTCCACACTATAACGGTTCAATAAATTCAGCCAGTCACTACAGCACATTATTTGAAAAAAAGCAAACATTATAGCACTGAATTTATTTTCATTTTTTGGACAATTTTTCAACTCTGGACAATGTGCAAATTCTACACAGACAGAGCAGGGGCGGGATTAAAACCTGCTCGGCCAGAGGTGTGATGCCACTGTACCACCCTGCCGATGGCTCAAGCGGGCAGTGAGGGCAGGGTGCCATATTTCCACTGTATCGAGTGAATGTGGAAAACGCCCACCCCGGTCTTTATGGCCTGAACACTGCTGCTATGGCAGTGCTTGAGAATGAGGGAAGCCAGCATGCATCAGGCTCTGATTCCATGTTATACCATCCATGTGGACAGATATTCTGCTGTTATAGATTAGCACATATGTATAGACATATAAAAGTATGTGCTATTCTATAAGGCTAGAATATCTATATACATGTAAAACTAATCTGTGCTTCTGGATTTATAGATATTTTTGCAGCATATGTATATAGATATTCCAATGTTATAGATTAGTATACACTTTTAGATAGATAGATAGATATTCTGCCCTTATAGATTAGCACACATTTGCACAGTGTGCAAGCAAAATGTGTTGCAAAAAAAAAAAAGAGTTATTTGTGAAATGACCAGTGAGATGTTTAAATTTACACAGTACGCCCCGCTGCAGAAAAGCACTTGTTTTTGATAGTCATACTCAAGAGCAATCACCTGGCTGGGGGGCTGGGGGGGTGCAGAGGGGAGGCCCCTTCACGTGCGGCCCCCCCAAGGGAGCTGAGTGAATGTGCTGCTGTCTCTGTCAGAGGCCCTGCCTTTGTTGTTTGGAATGAAAGCAGAGCATTGTTGGGAGACAGAAGACTGCCTATGTGTGTGTGTGTGTATTATGTTTATATTACATTGTGGGGACTAAACGACCTCCACAATGTGATAAAAAGCTGTTATTTTGATGTTGTGGGGATCATTTTCAAGAATGCAATCAAAAATGACAAAAGTCTCACATTTTGTTTAGTTACTTGTGGTTAAAGTTAGGGCTGGATAGGGGTTAAGGTCATCGTCTTGGGAGTAGAGCTTTCTCCATAGGAATGAATGGAGAGTCCCCACAAAGATATAATTACAAATGTGTGTGTGTGTGTGTTTTGTAAGTATTACATTATACTTATTACATACAATGTGTACTTGTGTACTTAATACAATGTGACAAAAACCTGCAACTTATCTTCAGTCCCCACAAGGAGAAGCTCAATTTTATAAAAAATCACAGACTGCAAAAACTAAAAATGCCAAAAGACCTGTGTTTTGTTTGATGACTTGAGGTTAAGGTTAGGGCTGGGTTAAGGTTTATCAGAGCTGGGCTTAGAGTGAACCCATGGAAAAGAATGGGGACCCCATGAAGATATCAACATATGGGTGGGTGTGTGTAGATTGCATGTGTATGTCAAGTGATCATGGTGTGTGTGTGTGTGTGTGTGTGTGTGTGTGTGTGTGTGTGTTTGAGTGAGTGAGAGAGAGAAAGACACAGAGTCAATTGAGCTGAGTGTTGGTGTGCTTCTGTATGTGTCCGCATGTTTGTGAAGAGGGCATCCTGGCAGCCCAGACTCTGGGAGGTCGTGTTGCTTATGAATTCTGCATCAGGGACCCATTAATATTGCACACGGAGCACGTTTACACCACAGCGCCGCGCGGTTTCCCGCCTCCTCCTCACTCTTAAACATTCTCGCAGCAAAGTGACGTCACGCAGCATGGTGGTGCTCGAGGTGCGATCTAGACGGAAAATAAAGTTTCGGGGAATCTGCGTTACGTACAATAACTGTGCAAAAGCTACTTCTAAGCGGAATGGAATCCGCGGGCTTCAGGGCATAACCAACTTTACGAAGAAATGTAAAAGATTGAGGCATGCAGATACCGGCTACTTAATAAATAATATGTATGTAGATTTATGAATAAACAGAGTGACAACAAACAAACAAACAAAAAACAGTAACTTGTATAACATGTGCTACTTGGTTTTGAACTTCAAACATCGGCCCCATTTTACAGCCAGGGGGTGCTCACCGAAGCAGGATTTCTTGCTTAGGTGGATAAGTTGTCGGATTTAAGGTAGCCTGCTAAATGTAAACCAAATTAAGAAAGATAAAGTCCATTTAGTCCAGACTACCTTAAATCTGACAACTTACCCGGCTAAGCAAGAAATTCTGTTTTAGTGAAACACGTTTTGATCTGCACTGAATTGCCTTCACAATAAAAAATGTCCTTCATGAGCTGAAGGATTCACAAAGGCCAGGGCCCTAAGGTACCCTCCAAGAGCTAGGCCTCGGCAAAGTCATTGTTTATCATTGTGTCAAATCAAGCTCAGCTGTACTTACCTGTGGTAAGGTAAATATGCTCATCTGCACTAAGGTTGCCTCGTATATCCAAGCATACCTGTGTTTACTTAGGATAAAAATGACCCAAAATTTAGGAATATCCAGGAATTAAACAACCATTTACGTTACGTACTTTTATCTGAAGAAAAAGAGTAAATAATTAAAGAAGTTACTGAGCCAGGCTGAGGGTGGGGTATTAATGGTAAATGCCCCCATTTTGCTTTGTTCAATGGGGCAGAGACAACAGGCTGGCTCTGCTGCCAGTAGAGATACAGTTACCCTCACAGGAAGGGTATCTGGCTGCTCTGTGTGTCTCACTGGGTCTATCTGGAAAGCCCCCCCACCCCAAATTGGGCTTGTGGTGTCTCCCTTCACAAACCAGTCAATCTTCAGCAACTGCAGGGTATCCTGTTCTATATAGTGAGACCGTGCCGTACAGGATTAACCCTGCAGTGAGGCCATGCTGTACAGGATCGACCCTGCAGTGAGGCCATGCGGAACAGGGTTAACTCTGCAGTGAGGCCGTGTGGAACAGGGTTAACCCTGCAGTGAGACCATGCGGAACAGGATTAACCCTGCAGTGAGGCTGTGCCATACAGGATTAACCCTGCAGTGAGGCCATGCTGTACAGGATCAACTTTGCAGTGAGGCCATGCCATACAGGATTAACCCTGTAGTGAGGCCGTGCGGAACAGGATTAACCCTGCAGTGAGGCCATGCCATACAGGGTTAACCCTGCAGTGAGGTCGTGCTGTGCAGAAGTAAACCTGCAGTGAGGCTGCACTGTGTAGTTTAATATTAGCATTTAGTGACGTGAAATGTTTTCCCTCAGAGATGCTCTGCAGAGCCGGGGAGCTCTTTGTCACTAATCGCAGAATCATAGGCACCCCCTCCCTTGGGGACAGCTGACATTTCTGTGTTGGGACTCTGCCACGCAGCCCCCCCCCCGTTGTGGTCGGCAGCTGTCACTCAGGGTTATCCCCTTATCCCTTCATCTGCACGCGAGCCGGCCTGCCGGAGACCTCTCTGATGATGACGGTGATCCCTCCTTTCTCATGCTGATGGAGCTTCTTCTGCATCCCCATGGGGGGGTGGTGGTTCTGTCTGCCCAGGTGGACACTTATCATCATGTGGTTCTCAGTACTTTACATAAACCAATTCAGTAGGTGTGGTTAGTCGAGTTACAGCTGATGGGGAGGGGGGGGGCTTAATGTCATTCAGAATGCTTGACTTTTTAAACATACAACACAAAAGCATTTAAGTCTCATGAAAACTTATCAAAGACTACAGTACTACAGGTGCAAATAATCAATGGCATTGTTTTCATTCAGCAAATTTTCCAATTAAAAAATATAAATTCAACCACAATAATATACCACATTCTCCAAAATAAAGACATGAAAAACGCAAAAGGGACTCAAACAACCTCTAATTTTTCACACTTGTGTGTCCCCGAAAAGGAGAAGGGGACCTTGCATCCAGGGCAGGACTGTCCCAGCCGACATCATGAGTATCTCAACTACATGTTTTGTCGCTAAGAATTGTGGGTAATAATTGGGATAACTGTGAATAGTATACACAATTCAAAACAAATTTTTGCACATATATGTGTTTCAAATACAAAACATTTTTTGTAGAATGCACACAATTGTCTCATAATTGATTTATATTATTTAAAAATGCATAAATATGAATTTTATAGAAAAAGTGCATATAAACAAGTTTCCGAGGTTTGCTATTGTGAGTTAAAATACCTGTGTGTAGACCTTAGCTTCATCCTGTTCGAGCTGAGACAACACTGCCACCTAGTGGCAAGATTTAGCAGTTTTCCTCTGGGGAAATTCTGACTCGACTAATTGGGCTCAGTTCAAAGGTTTTCAAGCAAATTTTTCCTACTTTTTTTTTCTCTTTTTCCGATACGTGGCTTTTTACTGTGGATCTGTTTGAAAATTGTTTCAGTCAATAATGCCATTTGAAGCATTGATATTGTATTGCATTGGTATTGAGTAATGAATAAAATCTCACTTAGAAATGCGTTTTATAACAAGTATGTACTGAACAAAATTCTGTGAGACTTTCTTCAAAGGTTTCAGGAAGGGTGTCAGAAAACAGGATTTTTTTCATTTAAGTTGAGTTTAAATAGGTATTTCAGTCAATAACACCACGGTTAATGCTTACGTGATCATGATCAGCAGTTACATGCTTGTCATCGACAGCGTCATAATCATTATGACCTACCTGTCCATGAACACCTACACAACTACGGTCATATGATGGATGTTCCCATAATGTGATAAATTAAACTCGATTTTATAACAATCTGAGACTGCCATGAAAAAACTAAAAATGTCAAAAGTCTTGTTTTGTTACCTCTGTTTAAGGTTAGGGCTGGGGGCTGGGTAGGGGTTAACCCTATCATTGTTGGGATTAGTCCCCACAAAGATACGAATACAAACATTTGTGGTTTTGTGCATGGGTGTTTGAGAATGGGAATGACTGTGTGTGTGTGTGTGTGTGTGTGTGTGTGTGTGTGTGTGTGTGTGTGTGGGTGTGTGTCCCTTGCAGTGGGTTGGCACCCCATCCTGGATTGTTCCCTTCTTTGCTCCCGTAGCCTCTGGGATAGGTTCCAGACCCCGTGACTCTGAATAGGACATGTGATTACAAAAAATGGATGGATGATAATTAATAGCAGAGGCTCTTCTAGGGACTCTGGTGGTCCTAAGCAAAAAACTCACCCACCCATGACATTAAAATTCATTACCAGTATTTTAGCATGAAGTCTGAATTAAAAATATCAAGAAAGAGAATTTAATAAACACATGTCATGTATTTTCACCTTTGTGAACAACAGAACACACAAGTAACACAAATTTGTCATTGCGAAGCGTTACATGATTGGCCGCCCGCAGGGTCTCCTCCCAGATCGAGGGCCCCAGGCAGTTGGCTGCCTTGCTTGCACCCATCCTGTCGCTACACCTCTGGTGATGAGCCTTCAGTTCAGTCCTGTTCCTTTTGATTTACAGTGCTCTTCCAAAGTGCTTAATAAAGAGGCAACAAGAAGAGTGGCATAGTAATGTGACACATCGACAGATAATGGTATACAGTCATAAAAACATGGATGAACAGGAGAAAAGGAGAGAACTACACTCCAATGACAGGAAAGCATCACCCATGGTGGTCCAAGGCTGAGCTCCATCTCCAGCCGTGTTAATATTATGAGGTAATAAACAGACTTGTATGTGTGATGAAAACAGTGATCATCTGTTCAATCCCCTTTAAGCACCGGCAGGGATGGTCAGCTTGTCCTGTAACCACATCTGTGATGCGAGTCGCGTTTGCAGATCCTGCACCTCACACTCAGCTGTTGCTTGATTTGGCAAAGGGGAAGAAATGGATGGTAATTACCATGGTCCCCCCCCCCCAGGGCCCAGGTGCTGTAACATGTCTTTTATTGTTGCAAAAAGAACCATCATCTTATGCCAGAAACAATTACAAGGATTCAATACAGTTCATTTTAATATAACGTCTTTCACATCAGTCACCCCAATGTGCTTGACAAGGTGATTTCAAATCCACTGACAGTCTAGGGGGGTGTCAAACTCCAGTCCTGGGAGACCGGAACCCTGCACATTTTTGGGTTTCCCCTCATTTAACACACCTGATTAAACTCCTTGTGTTAATTACCACACAGCTCTTGAGTTGAATCATTTGTGGTGGAACAGGGAAAGAACTAAGCTACACAGGGCTTTGGCCCCCCAGGACTGGAGCTTGACACCCCTGGTCTAGACTGACTGCAGTGCATGAGACTATGATCAGATGCTGTCGCAGATAGAGCTGTGCTTTGGTACTGAATTAGAGCTGTAGGGTCTGGTCTTTGTGTGGGGTTTCTGAAATTCCTGAATGGGGTGTAACCGGCCAAAGCAACTGGGCTTGTGAACAGTGGACTAATCTCCAGCTTCCAGATATCTGCAGGGTGAGTCCTCTGTGAGAGGCATGTTCCAGCAATCCCTGGTCCATGTGGCAAATCTCCATGTACTAGACCCAGATTTGCATAGTAAGAGTATCTGTAAATATTCCAGATCTTCATTGTGATGAACCTTCATGGTTTCTGTCACATTTTAAACTCAGAGGCAAATTTGACAGGGAGGCTAGTTTTCCTGCAAGCACATCAGCTTTCTGCACTCAAAATGCTGTTCATTTTAAAATACCTTGACTATATTAGCAGTATTATACATTTTGCTAAGCAATAAACATATGGCAGTGGTAGCTCAGTGAGAAATCTTGGTGCAGCACAGATGGGTTTGGTTCCTGTTAATCATGGAGTTTGCATGTTAATCTTTGGTCCCTACATGTGTGTTTGATGATGGCCTAGAACCACATCTAGAATATGCCCTCTAAAATTCTTTCTAGAATTGGCATCGGCCTTGCAGTTCCAGAAGATACATTTCGGGAATGTCTTTTAACATGTCTAGTAGGCGGAGAACGTAAAGTTTGCCAGCTTTCGTTCCCTTGCTCCACTAATAACTGAAGCGCTTAAAATGGATTAAAATGGACTTAAAAGTAAGTTTGTTGAACTACGCTCTTCGGCGCTTGCCTGGAAAAAACTCTGTAACTGTTAGAAAAATTTAAATATCCACGCTGTAATCCCACGGGGGGGACTTCCTGGCCACGCCTCTCGCTGCCGGGATTGATCCAGGCTCCTCCCTCTCGTGTTCCAGGCGGCATTCCGGCCGATGTGATTGGCTGTTTCGAACGGCGCTCCCGAGCCAGCGAGCGCGTGCCGATGCGCTGGCGGAGTTGCGGCTCTGGGAGGACGGCGGTAACCGCCAGTCGGTACGTAACAGCCGGGCTTTCAGCTTAGGGAGGACGACTGGAGACACCGCGACGCCTGTGCCTCCGGGAACAGGACTTCAGATGCTGGTGTTGGTACGAATCTTCCACAGGTATTTCACTGCGTGTTTGAATAAATGCAACAAGTAACTCGGCTGTGGGAGTCGGCGTCATATCCCCGGTTAAGGACGTGCGTTCCCCTTCTGTTCTGGAAATTAAGCGGGGACTCATAAAACATTAAACAGGGCTAGTATCGACTTTGGGATGTAGGTACTTTTTAAACTGTATTTAATTAAATTAATAGTTGTATCGGAATGAGTTCGTCCTTTGATGCTGGACGAGGCTGCTGAGTTTCGTTGCGTGAGTCACTGGCTCGGCTCGGCTCGGTTGGGTTCGGGTCAGCTCGCTTAGCCGGGCTGCTAACAGAACCAGCGCGATTTCACTGTCCGAGAGAGGGGAAATGACACGATCCGGTTACTTTTTGGTGTTGTCTGACCTGTCTCCGTGTCTGAAATCTGTTACTTGGATTTAGAAAATTATGTAACGTGGTTAAAATATCTTAAAATCGCCCAGCTCTTGGCGTTAATGTTTCATTAACCCCCTCTACATGTGTAGAGTTTGGACTCTTTTGGTGTCGAGCCTTTTCTTGCAAGCCGATCATTGCGAGAAATAAACACAGTACAGGGTTGCCAACTTTGGTCAGCTGGCTATAGAGTGAGATTTTCGAGACAAGTCTGCACACACATTTACATGCATGTAAGAGTTTTATTACGTTATAAATAGTCGGTAGGGTTTACAAACTGCCCCAACGCTTTTAATGTAGCTATTTTTAAGTTTATCATTGAATGATATCGATTTGCCATAAGATTTCTTAGATGAGGGTGAGAGTCTGGAAGCGTGATTGTCACGCCGGATGTGTGAGAGTTGGCAATCCTGTAAACAATTGTTTTATTGTAATATGTTTCTGTGATCCATTTCAATAATGTACCCTAATACTGTATCCATCCATTCACGATCCAACCGCATACCCGGTTTCACCTTGCGGGACACAGTGCTGTTTCGCAGTACCCATTCACAGTGTGGTTGTCATATTTGAATGCTGGTTATTTCCACGAAGGGTATGGATTTTACTAGAGTCAAATGAACATTGTTACAATGGTCGGTTTTCCTGTTTTGCCCCGGGAGAGAAGTGTGATGGCAAAGCAGGGCAGGTGCTTCCTAGAGAGGTGTTGAGTGTTCACACCTGGAGGGGGGCTATTCTCGGACTGTCAATAGGAACAATGCCTAGTTTCACCTGCCCTGACTTCCTTACCTGAGATCTTCCTGATGGGGAATCGTACACCTGAGTCAGGCCTGACGGGGACGTGGTGGTGACTCCACATGGTAACGGCATGTCGGGTGGATGAAGGCAGCGGCCCTGGCACGTGCAGGCGGGGTGGGACCCAGCCTTTGGAAGTTTACATAACCTGCATTAACTGTGGTTCATTGGGCTTCCACTCTAGTTGGGGATTAGCTCAAGCTTTGGGGCGATTCTATTGTTCTTCAAGGTTTCTAAATCCCTTTCACCCAATGGCACTCTCTGCAGTGCATTTTAAACTTCATTACAGTGGGTTCATAAGCAGGCTTTTCATGCAGGAGTTTCTCTATTCTGCGTTTACTGAACTTCTCAAGAAAAATGCAAATTACAAAAAATACAGTATCCCAGGATACGACTGAAAAGAGATTAGTCAAATTTTAGGCATTGATATCAAAGATGACAAATAAAGCCAATACCAATTCAATAACTATATCCTGGGCAAATTAAACTAGATTGTTGGGCAAATCCATAGTTTCTCTGATGTTTTGAGTTTGGTTGGCAAGGTGTGATATTGCTGGGTGATTAATGATGACGTCTGTTTCGGTGGGTGTGGTCAGGGAGTGGTGTCTTGGCAGAATCGAAGAAAACAAATGGTAAACAGGAGTAAACACGCTCACACGCAAACATGCGCACAAACACACACACACACACCCACACACAAACAGGCAAGGGAGCTATGTTCCCTTTTATGCTGCAGGCTGACACTGTCCTGTTTGAGGCAGTTAGCCGTACACCTGATCCTCTTAAGTGATTGTTGTGTGCAGCTTAAGATGGGCTGGAACAGGGAAATTTGTGAGTTTTAATTAATTTTTAATTGGTATTGTAATTTAAGCTACATGTGAAGTACAAATGAACAATGATTCAGAAAGTATTAACGTCATAAATCTCACACCCATATTGCATGAGCATCCAAGGTACTGGGACCAGTTTGGTTTAGCTGAAGCTCTCTCTCTGCTGCGGCTTTGAGGGGCTTTGGCATCTACAAGGTCAGAGCTGATATCCTTATAGTTGGTCCTGTCTGCTCTGTAACGCCTAACGTTCAGATCTGTGTTGAGCAGAAACTTCTAGCCATGGTCGTTCTGTGGCACAGCAGTGTCTCGTTTTGGACGGGACACAGAACACACTCGCTCCTTTGTGGCACTGCTTTGCCTCACTGTGCTTTGACCTTCAGCTGAGAGCAGGGTCCTTCTCTGCCTCTGCCACCCCATGAGCCCAGTGGATTCTGAGCATTCCTCTGGTGGGTGACCCTGTGTGCTGCATTGTTCTTTCAACTGCATGTGGCCATTTGCCCTTCTCCTTCATCTTGGCATTTCGCGGCCAAGCCCTTGTATCTCTGTATAAAGTATTTTGGGTTGTCTTGTGGGTGGAATGGGCAGCGGGCACTGACTTTTTAGGGGTGGGGTGGGGGGGGGGGGAGAAGAGGCTGGAAGGTCTTGTTCCTTTGAGTGCTGGCCCATGTTAGGGACAATGGCAACATTGTGCCCCCCACACACACACACACACACACTCGGATCTGGACCTGTGGGAACGGTGGGAGTGACAGGCGTCTCTTTTGCAGAAGGAAGTGCTGCATTTCTTCACATTGCAGTGATGGCCATTCAGGCTGGACTTCAGGTATGTAATCACCGCTTCTTTATTAGTGGTATTGCTGCTTATCATTGTCATCTTAACAAGCGTCTCACTCAGCACAGCCTGCATGTTAATCTTTGTTGAACATCTCCAGAGGTCCTGTACCTAACTTTTCTTTAGGGATCCACTGATTCCACTTTTTTTGTCCCAATACTCACCCCCGGGCTTTGGGTATCGGCCGATACCGAGTACCAATCCAATACCAGTGTTTATTTAATAACCCGTAGGCTTATGCTTCACTGTATGGAAGAGACTGATCGTTATTTTATGTGGAAGACATCCGGCTTAACTTAAACCTTAAAGAAAGCTTTCCTAACTTTGTAAAACAAATAGATTATATATACATAGAGTGTGTGTGCACGAGCGCATGTGTTACATTTATCTATATGTGCTATTATATATAATGACAGTTTAGTAAGTGTGTGTATGTATATATAAATTTATTTACCTTACTTGAAACCTGAGTTTTCAACTCAACCATTTAGATTATTCTCAGCTAGAAAGGTCTTTACAGAGAAAGAAAACATTGACTGTGAAGCTTGATTCATGTATCTGCGTCGAATCGACGCTGTAAGTACGCTGTAACTGTGGAGCCCCCACACCATAGCTTGACATGCACCGGAAATGTAGCCGTACGTCTCGCCGGCGCAGACTCCAAGAACTGTGATTGGTGGCTTCACTTATTGTATTGATCTGTTGTTCAGCTAATTAAAAATAAAGTTGTCCTCCTAAGAGAGGGGTGATGGATGGGTATTTAAAAGAAAAACTGTGATTGCTCTGCTTGGCAGCATTCAGAAGTGTACACCCAGGGGTATTTATATTGTTGGTGAAACCTGTAGCATTAGTTATATCTAATATGAAATAAATTATTTAGTTTAATGTTAGATATAAATAATGTTTCAACTTTGTTTTCTCTCGCGTCTCCAGAATTTGCGCTGCAATCTGTTGTTGCGATCTCTTTTTGGGAGGTGCTCTCAACTGGTTGCCGTATCGGTGAGGATGCAGAGGGCCATTTTGGGCCAGTTGGCACGTTCCCAGTTGGATGTTACTGCCAGCCTCAGCTGGGATGCGCTCCCGACTGTGAGCAAGCACTGTTAGAGCAGCCATCGATGTGCATGGCAGATTAAGCTTTTTAATTGAATATCGATTAATTTCAAGTGAGTTCAGGTGAAGGAGGCAAGATAGCCGAAGACAGACGAGGATGTGGTTATATTACGTGTTGCCTAGATTGTGAAGCTTGTTACACTGCAGATTGCTGGATGTGAGCGTGGGGTCCTGTTTCCCGCTAGCTGTGAGGCCCATTCAGTACCAACAGGCGCGCCTTTGACTCCGTGGAATTTAGAACGGCTCTGTTTGAGGTTATGGCTGAATGCAGATCTGTCCCGTCTCGCGTTTCCAGGGCCAGCCGTCAGCCAGCCCCGCTTTTCCTGTTTAGTGAGGGTTATGGATAGCAGCACGTTCCTGGGAATGAGCCAAGGCGGGGGGGCGTCTTGCGTTCTGATGCCAGCCTAGCAAATGCAGACACATCATGCAAAATGCAGAGAAGTGTAACACACACACACACACACACTTTTTTTTTTTTTTTAAAACCAGGACACAGTGAATCGTCGTGGGGGTCTTTCTGTCTGTCAGTCCATTCTGCATTCTGATGCACCTCCTCCTTCCCTCTGCAGATGTGCCTCGGGGAGCAGTTCACAGCCCAGCTGCAGAACCCTCAGTCCCCTCTGGCCTCACGTTACGGCCCCGGCCTTGCCGATGTGTCTCAGTATGACCAATGGCTGCTCGTGAGGCATGAGGCCTCACTGCTGCCCATGCAGGAGGATTTGGCTCTCTGGCTCTCTGGCATTCTCAGTATGTCGGCTCCCGATGTCCGTGCTGGGGGGGGGGGGGGGGGGCTGTGACGAGTGTCTCACCTCCTGCTTCCGCTTCTTCCCTCGGCAGGAGAGGAGGTGAGAACTGAGCACTTCATGGAGGATCTGGACAATGGCGTCCGGCTCTGCCGGCTAGTGTCGGTGCTGCAGGACAAGATCCGTGAGAGCTGCCGCTCAGACAAGTGGCAGGTGTGTGTCTGACATACGTACGCGTGCACCGCGCACACAGAGACACACATGTGCTCACAGCTGTGTATCTCCTCAGCACATACCCATGCAGAAGCTTGTGTGCAAGAAGGACGCCTCACCAGGTTCCTTCTTTGCCCGAGACAACACCGCCAACTTCCTGCGCTGGTGCCGGGCCATCGGGGTGGAGGACACCTACCTGTTTGAGTCGGAAGGCTTGGGTGAGCAAGTCGTCTGCCGCGTGGCTCTCCATATGAACGTACACGGTCAAACTCTGGTCTTACGTGACGGTCTGTCTTCCAGTTCTGCACAAGGATCCCCGGCAGGTCTGCCTCTGCCTGCTGGAGATCGGCAGGATCGTGTCTACGTGAGTTGGCGGGATTGCATGCCGTCGAGGCCGCCGGGCTTTTCCCGTTTTGCCGCTGCCCCGCTGTCTCCCTCGGGCCCAATGTGCCGCTGTCTGTGCTCAGGTACGGCGTGGAGCCCCCGGCCCTGGTGAAGCTCGAGAAGGAGATCGAGCTGGAGGAGTCTCTCCTTTTGGCGAGCGATCCGGCTCCCGCGGTGAAAACCTTCACCGTGTGCTGCCGGCACGGAGGGCTGTACCGAGCAGTAAGCCCTGCCCGACCCAGCTGGCTCCGCCCACCCGGTTTCACCCAGGATCCTCTGATCATCCCACAGGCAGTAGAACTAGATGGTTGACCCATTTTCAGGTTTAAAAACACACAGGGATGCTGATGATAAAATGCGTTTGCTGAAGCTGTATCTCACAGCTGGCTGGACGTCCACAAGCGCTTCTCCCCGCACTGTTTATGGGAAGCAAAGCAGCTTCGAGGGCCCCTTGGCCTCTGGTATCCTCAGCCCGGGGTGCTCAGGGGGGAGGCAAGTCTGGCTTCCTGGGAAACACAATCCCCTGCGAGGAGGCGTGGGAATGGCGACTCTGTCTTGTCTGGGAACTTTCGGCAATAAAGGCCAGGTGTAGGGTTACACTCTGAAACGCAGCCTTAGTCCTAAGCCACTGCATGGAGTTTTATATGGTGATGTTTCTGGGTAAGACCTGTTGGTCTTGCTGCTAAACTGCAGGCCACTTTTAGCTAAGATGTTACCATTTGTCATGGTAACTGTGATGTAATAGTACATGTGTGGAACATGTATGATATTTGTTAAAATTTACTTAAGCGCTCTCGGTTCTGTTGTACCAAACGTGGTAATCAGGACGTGGGTCGTCCTGCAGGTCCAGGACATATCAGATGACCCTCCCTGCGACTGTGCCAATCGGGTCTCCATCGAGTACCTGTCAGAGGGCCGCTACCGCCTGGGCGACAAGATCCTGTTCATCAGGGTGAGTTCTGTTGTGCGAGACCGGCAACCCGCTTCCGGGTCGCGTTCCTAACTCACTCTGTCCTGCAGATGCTGCACGGGAAGCATGTGATGGTACGTGTGGGGGGAGGCTGGGACACGCTGCAGGGCTTCCTGCTCAAGTACGACCCGCTCAGAGTACTGCAGTTCACCACGCTGGAGCAGAAGATCCAAGCTTTCCAGAAGAATCCGTCGGGCATGCCCCTCGCTGTCCCTCCTCCCAGCAAGACCCCCCAGCCGCCCAGCATGAACCCTCTAACAGCAGTCAGTCTCACTGAGTCGTCAACAAAGCCTGGGACCCATGTGACTGCAGCTTCCCCAGCCCTGTCCCAGAGGGCAGCAACCCCACAACCTGCCACCACTCAAACCCTCTCCAAAAGAACCATAACCCCATGCCCTGCCATAACTCAGACCCTCTCCAAAAAGGCCGTAACCCCATGCCCTGCCACGACTCAGACTCTCTCCAAAAAGGCCATAACCCAATGCCCTGCCGCGACTCAGACCCTCTCCAAAAGGACCGTAACCCCATCCCCTGTCATGGCTCAATCCCTCTCCAAAAGGGTCGTAACCCAATGCCCTGCCACGGCTCAAACCCTCTCCAAAAGGACTGTAACCCCATCCCCTGCCACGACTCAAACCCTTTCAAAGAGGATCATAACCCCATCCTCTGCTACTACCCAAACCCTATCCAAACGGACTGTAACGCCTTCCTCTGCCATCACCCAAACCCTGTCAAAAAGGACTGTAACCCCGTCCACTGCCGCTACTCAAGCCTTGACAAAACGGACCATAACCCCCTCCCCTTCTGCCACCCAAAGCCTGTCCAAAATGGCTGCAACTCCATCGTCCGCTACCGGCCAAATCCTATCCAGGAAGGCTGCTCCAGTTTGTCCTGCCAGCACCCCAGTCTTGCCTAGGAAACTTTTTGCCCCTAAGAAGATTTTGCAGCTAGTCTCTCCAGCCCCTCCTCAACCCCAAATTGGAACCTCCAGTGATGCCAGCCGGCCCACCCAGTCTCCCTCCTGGGCACCTCCACCCAGTCCTGGAGGTTCAAGTTGCAGTGTCCCATCCCACCTGCAGAGCCCGGTCAGCTCTGAGCCCGCGTGTAAATACCCCTGCCTGCCGACGATGGCCCCGCCCCATGCCGCTCCCGTGAGACTCTCACCATTCACACTGGTGGAGGAAGGCCAGCGGAACATGACAGCTGCGGTCAGGCAGCGGGGGGAGCGCCCCCCAGGGGCCGCTGCGGTCAGGCAGCGGGGGGAGCGCCCCCCAGGGGCCGCTGCGGTCAGGCAGCGGGGAGAACACCACCAGTTAGTCCCCCCAAAACACTCTCAAAGGCCCACTACTTCTCAGCGTCGCGTGAACACCCATTTGGGAAGAGGAGTATGCCAGGTCCCTCCCCCACTGTCCACTCAGGGGGCTTGTCAAACCGGCTCCTCCACTCTGAAGGCACCATCCCACCCAGCCCGTGCCCCAACTTGTGCAGCTAAGGCTGTGCAGCGCAGCACAAGGACACCAACCTTTAAGAGCCAGATGGGACCCAAATCGTCCGCTACATCTAAAGGCTGCGGGCACCCTACCAAAACCCAGCCCTCTGTCAGAACCATTTCGGAAAACGCTTTACTCATCACGTCTGGGCTGGTCCCAGATGTCACCCACAGCACAGTGTCTGCTGTGAAGAGGACAGCCACACCCGTTGATAAGGCCAGGCCAAAGCAAGCCCAGGCTTATCAAAACGGGCCTCAGGACCTGTGCGTAAACCACGTTTCCTTGGTTACAGCCCTTCCCTCCACCAAAAAAGTGCTGCTTCCTTCCAACAGGGCTGGGTCGGTCTCCAGGAGAGGACCTGAGCCTAAGAACAAAAAAGAGGACCTTTACTTTGTAATGAATTGTAAAAGGACACAGGAATTATGCTGAGACGGATGCTGCTGCCAGGTACTGTGGGATTAAACAAGCACTTCAGAATTCATCTGGCGCCCTCAAGTGGCGGGCAGCTAATTTAATTTTATTTTTTTTATGGTATACAGGTCTTTGAATTTTGTTTCTTTGTTTCTTTTCCTTTGGTTAGAATGTTACTTTGTTTTCCTTTTACGGTCATCTTTACCTTGGTTCCATGTCACCTTTTAAACACAGAAGTTCAGCAGCTAAGCTCTGTTTTGTGTCAGTGTGTCTGTTTTTTCGATGTGTTCCTGACTTGAGTTAGCATTATGCTAATCTTGCTGACGTCTTCAATCTGGTTCTGTGTAAGAGACTTATACCTTCTCGCCAAAGCTGGTTAACGTCAGAGAATGGATTTCTGCTTTAAGTACGGTTAATGTTGCAAACTACTGAAAAATAAGCAAATAGAGACTGATCCGAATATGTGTATTTGTCTGCTGTTTGTGTGTTGGCACATTGGCATTGAGTGTGTGTCCTGGTACTGAGGGTTTTTATGATGTCATGCTTTTTTATGATGTCATGCTTTTTTGCTCAGTACATATGTGAGAAGCAGGAATCACGCAGCTGTTAATTTTTATGTCTGCGCAACATATGGACTCTATGAAATTTAAAGAGTGCTATTTGATCCTGCTCTCAGCATGACAAATGACAGTTTATTTTACGTTTTGTCCTTTTTAAACCGTATTCCATGAACCTGAAGTGGATATTTCGTGCCTTAATATTGAACAAAAACTGTACGATGAACTTTTAATATAATTGTACCAGTCTTTTATTTGTTTTTTTTTTTTTGCACCTTAAATTTCAGCTCAAACAATCATGGTCCTTTATTTTTTTCATGAATAAAGGTGTATTACCTTAAATAAAGCAGATTATAAACAACTGTTATGTTGATTCTTTAATATTGTTGCATATATGAATTATGGTTTTATTTATAGAGTAAAATTTACTTGATTTTTGAAATCCCGTTCAGCCCTCCATTTGTGTAATTAAGGTTTCTGGTTAAACACTGTCCTTACTGTCTTTTTGTCTGTGTTTTTGTCTTTCGAAAGCACTTTTGAAATTCCTGTAATTCTATTTACATGTGGACATATTCATACTGATGAATGCCTACAGTATTCCTGAACTTGGAAAATAACATTTCTAAAATTGTGTGTCCATTAAAGTTTTTACCGTGGTGTCTGCAGTTTGGCTCTTCCGTGGTTCTGTTGGTTGCTTACTTAACTTCCAAAGAGCATCAAACTGGGAGATGGTCCACTCCCTCCTTCAGGGGGCAAATGAAGGTTCTGTAAAATTTATTTCCGCAATGTGTGCTGGAAGGATATGTGTAGATTAAAGGTGTACATGAAATTTAATTGTTTTTAGTGATCAAAACCTTGTTTAATTTTTTTGTGTGTTTGCCACATTGTAATTCACAAAATGTGGTTCAGGTAATAGCCATATTTAGCATCAATTTTATGATCTGGTGCGTGTGGATCTATATATATGACGCGCACTTTACTATGCACGTTCACGGGCGTACAGTAAGTTACGGTGAAGACTATTTCTTATGCAAACAAGACGTACATCACTTCTTGTATAGGTCAGGCAGCAGGAGGAGCGCCCCCAGGGCTTGTGCTTAGTTAAAGCGTTTTCGATTAACCTTCTATTCTAGAGTTAACAGAATTTTCCATGAATTTAGATATTTAGTTGAATAAATCAAATACAAAAAAATATACTAAGTCAACAGGCTGCGCCCTACGACGCTTCTAGAAATTTCTGATGAGCTCAAGTCAGGTGGGGATTCGGGGACCGGAGGAATGTGCGGAATGCGCCCTCGCCAGGCCGCGACTGCGCCCCGAGCAGCTCATGTGATAGGCTCGCCTTTGGCTTTGGCTGAGCATAGTTCTTGTATGTTCGTTTGCAATTATTTGTAAAATCCGTGGGGAAAATTTAAACGCCAAGTTTATGCGCCTTTAGAATACTAATAAATCCTTTTTTCAGACGGTAAAAAAAGAATTAATAGCTTTTTTTCCATTTGTGGTCTGTAAAAGCGGTAGACTTCCCGTAGCGCCTACCCATTTACATTTGCTACATTTGATATTCCGGGTTGATAAATTCAAGCGCATCCTCTGCGGCGTTCTTTTAAAAATCTCATAGCTGTAACACAAAGTACGTCAAAATAAACTTCACTTGGCGACACACTCAGAGGCATTACAAAGACCAAATGGATAAAGAGAAAGGGAAATATACTTGCTTTTCAACAACACTTCCTTCGACTAATTTATCAGCCTATATATACCCGTCCGACAACATTTTATTGATCTGTAACACTAACTCATCGCTGATTGGCTAGTCTTGCGCTTCATTTGGGTGGGCCCAGAACCGCTAGTGCTATCGCGGTAGCAGTGGGTTCAGAGCTCCAAGGTTGTGGGTTCGATTCCCGGTTTCCTTCATATCTGACTCACGACTTGAAGTACAGAAAAATGTAGAAACGGTTCTGCTGGAACTGTTAATTTATTACCATTATATGCAATTTATAATTGACAGTAACATTACGAAGAACATTCCCATAATAGTCCGGGTTTGCGGTAATTACTGTGTATGGAAGGTTAATTAGATATTTAATTGAATTTTTAAATTGATTTTTAAAATGTCATTACAGGCATAGTTTACTGTCTCTTGATAATGGCTCACATTAGCGAGAATCTTTGTGGTCCCTTGTAGCTTTTAAACTGCTGTTTCCCTCGGTTTGACGTATTTAGATTGATGCGGGGCTTTAATTTGTGACTGTAGACAAGAAGCACTGATGTTTTTCGGACTGAGTAAAATCTATGATTGTTTGATAAAAAAAAAATTAATATTGCACCTAACACAATCAAGGGCGCAGTTACAGATGAATGGATAGGGGAGCTGAGTCTTTACTTGGGGCGGACTGAGAGCAAACTATATTCATGACTTTATCCAATAACGACCCCCCACAGTCGGGGAATAACGTGGATCACTAATCCTGGAGCATTTCATATATCGTAGGTTAAATTTAAAGTGGCCGAATTCTAACTGGCCTGTAAACTTATTTTGGAGAAGTAATGGCCCTACCCAGTCAACAAGATGCGTACGAAACTTACTTGTCATAGTAAAAGTCCGGAAATCAGTGTCATATTACTTATACTGAGAATAACGTCTAGTTAATGCGCTATTCAGCGCGCTCAGTGGGTGTGGAGGCAGAAACTCCACCACATCCCGCCTGTTGCTTTCACTATCGAATATACAGTCATTTTTCATCTTGGCGCGCGCACATACACACAATCGTTCAATTTCCCAACAATCTAAAATAAGTCTTGGCGATGAATGGTGACACCGACGATCTTGAGATGGATCTGGTTAACAGGGGACCGAGCGCAGACGCAGTCCTGGAAGATGTGGGTATGTCACTTTACTTCGTCTTCGGAAATGTTTTTGGTGGAGCAGTACCGAAGTTCAGAAAAATTCAGACAACCACGAAAGTAACGCTTTAAAGTTGGCATAGCCTAGCTATTTTATCTTACCTAAAACAAGTTACTGTGAGTGTATTGGAATGTGGTCAAACCAGTTTCAGCGTAAATCGACGGGACCATAACATCTTAAACTTCCGTCCGGTTTGTCCTAAGGAATACGTTTTGATCAGTGAGCGATTTATTGTTATTTTAGTTATTTATTGTTTGCTATATTATGTTTTATTTTTATAGCTATACGCTGTCCGGGTCGGCAATATAGCATTCTTTAAATTGTTCTTTTAATTGTTCTTAAATTGTATCTTATCAGCATGTGGGTTCTTTGTTTACTCGTATATTATTGAACAATAAAAGAAATATTTGTCATGTTTGCATTGCCATTTGTTTACGCCTAACCTGGCTAAAACACCTTGACTAGATAGATAGATAGATACTTTATTAATCCCGAAGGATATTTAGGAACTAGTGAGTTTAATTTGATAGTGATAAAATGAAGCTCGATTTTTAAGTTGTGGTTATTTTGTCCATAGTACAGTTCTGTGTGCTTTGCCAGTGGGTCACTTGGAAACCCTTTAAAAACACACTGTCACATCTGAATTCAATTAATTTGTATGGGCTTTATGGAAAAAATAGCGAGACTTTCCACTGAAGCTTTGTCTGCACTGCAGCAGCGTTTCTGAGAGGTTAATCTCTCTTGATATTATAGTGTGTATAATGTGTAAAGCATACTCTCCCAGTAAAGCCGTGCATGAGGTACAGTCTCCCAGCAAAGCAGAGTATGAGGTACCATCTCCCAATAAAGCAGTGCATAAGGTACATTCTCCTAGTAAAACAGAGTGTGAGGTACAGTCTCCCAG
>JAABNX020000001.1:7066871-7089471 GCA_015163995.2 Mormyrus lacerda
CAGGCTGCTCGCGCAAATACGCCACCTCCTGCAGCAAGAGGAGCCAAGGATCGTCCCCTTGCTGCGCAGCGTTCTTCATGAGGTCGGTCATTCTGTGACGTTCGGAGGGCAGGCGAGCAGGCAAGGAAGCACAACGAGCCAGACGGACGGGGAAACGGGGTTTAATCTGGAAATGCGGCAGACAGGCACGAACATCCAGGGACACTGAACATCACTACAACAACAATGACCGACATCAGATTAGGGGAGACGTGGACTCATATCCTCTGACAAGCAGGGGTTAACAAGACACAGGTGAACACAATTGGGCAGGAACACAAGGAAATGAAGTGGGCGTGGCACACGGGAGGATCGGACGGAGCGGATCGTGACAATCTGTGTGTTGGGTTTAAACGTTTTCCTTGTGTTTCCATGGGATTCTTCCAAAAGTTCATAAATATGCTGTTAGGTGAACTGACATGTCTAGCCCACTGTGCATGAGCGTGTGCCCTGTGATAGACTGGCATCCCTCTGCTTCTTGAGATAGTATTCAGGCTCTCAGAGACCCTACACTAGATAAGTACTTTCAGAGGAGCGATGGAATGCAGCTAAAATGACATAGGATCCAAGATCAGGCGGTACTGTTGCAAGTTCTGTGTAATAACCAGTGGCTTTTTTCATGCCACAGGTACCGAGACTTTAGGTACCCACCTGGACACCCAAGACAATACGAGTACAACATTTTCTACTGGCACGTGATAGCAGCCAAGCTGGGCTTCATTATAGTAGTAGAGGTAAGAACTGTGGTTAATGCAGTAGATACAGGAGAGAAGCTATACATTCTGGGCCTCCTGAAAAAGTGTTACCTTGGGGTTCCTCGCCCCCCTTACAATATATAATTTTATCATTTTACATATTCAAGGGCCCCTGAAAAATACTGGTCCCCCTGTATCTGTCAGGGTATCCATGTCCTCTGGGTGAGTTGTTACACCGTACTTATAGTGGTGTTTTCCAGCATGTTGTCTACCTGACGAAGTTCATCCTGGGCTACGTGATCCCAGACGTGCCAGAAATAGTGAAGGAGCAGATCAAGAGGGAGAAGTACCTGAGACAGATGATCCTGCACGAAGTCAACCTGAGCATGGTGTCCAGACGCTTGAAACCAGTCACTGACAACCTCATTAAGAACGTAGACCAGAGCTCGGAATTAGACCTCGACTTTGACATGTGAACCTTCTGAGGAGATTCAAGTCACATGAGGTTCCATGGTTCGCTGTTTACATGTATGGGAGGGTTTTTTAGGAGGGGGTGTCTTGCGGGTTTGGGGAGGTTTTTGTAACCTGTGTGTTTGGTGGGATTGCATTGATACAGACACTCCTCTACTTACGAATGAGATGCGTTCCGAACGGGCGTTCGTAACTTGAAATGTTCGTAAGCCGCTATTCAACATCATTTAAGGGTATACGCAAGTACAAAGAACTAGGATGCTGGGAGTACGCACGCTACACTGCTGCGCGGTGGGAGTAGCGGCCAGAAGTCGTACTAGGCGGGAAAAAAAATTATGTTGCAGACAGGAAATGGGAGCCCAATGAACACAATTTGGACTTACAGTCCTCTTCGTTCGTATGTCTGAAAGTTCGTAAGTTGAAAGTTCGTAAGTAGAGGAGCGTCTGTATATAAAATATTTGCATACAGGAGCAGATTAATGTACAGGCTATCCTAGGCTGTAGCATCAGGCTCCCACTCACCTTAGGAAAATGGATATAGATTAAATATTTATTCAATCTGGCATCCACCAGCTTGGCAAGCTTTACTGCAAGTACCCTGCACACTGATTAGCGAATTATTGATGTTTTTATTTTTCATTTCTCTTTCAACTGAAAAAATAGCTCAAGTGGCCCGTTTGCGAGAAGAGGTTGGTAGCCACTAGCAGCCAGGTTGATTCAGTTTGAGACTCTTGGTCTACTTAGATCAGTAACACTTGAGTGCCCATGCTACAGCCTAGGTGCCGTAGATAAATTAATCCACCCCTGTTTGCATGCGAGGGAAAAGTATTTGCATGCTCTGTGCGTTTGTTGTGCGTATGAGACAGAGACTTAGTGGGTGTGCTGTGTGGGACGGCTTTACAGAGAAGCCTCAAGTAAAAGCGACGTAACTGCAGGTGAAGTCGTAATCTTTCAGGTAACATGGTTTAATGACGAGCAAGTCACACAATGTACGTATGAGACGAAGAGGCACCGCCCTGCTGAATCATGTTCTGTCTTGTATGGTTGTACACCCTTTACGGGCACGTTTTTACCTAGGCTGTCTACTGGAACCAGTTGGTTGACATAACCAGCAAACAAAACAAAGGGAATCAATGGGAGTTACCCAATAGTCATTATTTTACCTTTTTAAAAAGTTACAGCGATCATTTCTGTGCTACATCGTCCCGTGTGAAGTACAAAATCGCATATGAATTAATGTAAACGTATTCACATGTGTCATGCGTGCTGAAGGTTTTATGTCATTATTATTGAACTAATTTACTATATTGGTAAAGTATATTTAATACTCACTTCATATATTGTGGATACTTTCATTGCAATCACTTTGTAGCCAGGCTAGACCAAACAGACTCACCTGTGTTTTTAAACCTTTTATAACTATTATATATGTGTCACATTATTCTTCGTTTCTCTCAAACAAAAGGCCTCTTCATAAAATCAGGTTGTGTTGAGTCATTTTCTTGTTTTTCTGATAACATCCTAGTGAAATGAACAAGCATATATTTTGCTAAGACTCTCAGATGCCATTCGCCCAAATGGAAGCTGGAGATAACTGGTTGTTGGGGTTCTCTGTCACTGGATTTTTGGTTCTTCCTTCTCTTGGTGGTGGTTTTCCTCCCCCCCCCCCCTTCCCTAATTGACCAGAGTACATAGACAATGATGGACCAGCACCCCATCCAAGGTTCTCCCTACTACTTGTACCTAATTAGATCCATACTCAACAAGATGAATGGGGAAAAAGTGTTTTATGCCACTATCAAAATCCACTTTAAAATGACTCCTAGCATGCCTGTGTAACATGTGACCACTGTAAGTCACAACGCCAATGTTCTGTGAATTAGCCACTTGTATTGTACAGGAACTTGTAAATGCATATACAACAAATTATTAAATTTGCTTAAAAATATATATGTATTATTTACAGCTTGTACAGACACTGTGAAATGTAGTGATTTCATATTCACTATGTATAACCTTGTGAAAAAAAATATTAAATGTTTTACACAATGTGGGCCTGACATTTTTTTAAGTTGTCGTTGGCAAACAGATTTTTCTGCTTAAGGCATCAGCGTTTTCGGAATGAAAAATGGATGGTCTTGTGGAAACCACTGATTTGCGCCAGAAAAAAAGCTACTTTAGTTTAATAGGAATTTCTGCTGTTGGGGATAATTCGGATATGGCATAGCCATATGATAACATGAACTGTTGAACAAAAAATTTAGAAGCACTATATTATCAATTAATTTGAATTATTTATGAATGGTAATTAGACTTGGCATTGAAGAAGTTATATGTATCACTAGTTAAGGAAACAACTAAATGAAACATTGTTCAATGAAACGTATGTCACATACGATGGAAAAAGTGGATCAGTACCACCGGTTCAGAATATAAAACTTTTATAATCAAAATATTTGTATGCATTTTAATATAACTGTCTAAAGATTAACAAAAACCAGCGGTCAGTTTTATTTATTGCCGTCGATTTTAAACACCACACTTAGGCTGATGTTTAGCCACCTACTCTGCGTCATCAAATGGTGATTCGCAAACGAAGGACCCACACGCCACATGCTGTTTACATGAGACATAGTTGTGGTACCAGCACGTACTCAGCGAGTTAAGCTTTTCTACTGTGATTTTAGCGTTTTCCTTGAAACCTTGACGTTCTTATGAAGCTCTTCTTGTTCCGACAGTGTCGCTTTTAAATATGAGTTGTCAGATAACTTGTGTCGGTTGGGTCAGGCGGGGAGTTTCTAAAGAAACACCTGATAAGGTAGGCAGTACTGTGAAAGTACAAGTTCACTTTTAAAGTTTTCATTTACTGTTCAGTATGAAGACTGTACCAAGTAATTCAACGGTGTGGACTAAAGTCATTTGACAGTAGTAGCTTGTTTTGCTTGTTTCAAAATATTTAAAATTGTGAGTTTTCTCTAGTATTGCGATTGATGAGCCATAAAATATTGTTCATCAGTTATAGGTAATAACGAAGGCTGCGTTCATGAGTCTGTCACGTAGTCATGTGTATATTACAGGTGGAGCTGAGTAAAGAAGAGTTGCAGCGCATTATATCTGAAGCTAAAGAACAGCTACAGTAAGCGTGTCATTACGTATGTATGCCGCAGTGAGCAGTTATGAAGGTAGTAAGTAATGGGCATGGAAGAATAGTCCAGCTGCCTGTAGTTTATAATTGCTCATCTGCACGTTCTGAAAGCTTCCACAGTCGTTGGTGAACATCATGACGATGTGTGTGTACTTAGAGAGCAGGACGAAGATGCTGAAGATACCGAGGAGGATCAGGGGGTAGCCAGCAGGCAGGAGCAGGGTGACGTCACTGAGGCTCAGGCGCACCTGACAGAAACCAACGAAAATCCAGCGGGCCAAGAGGATGATGACGAGCTGGCAGAGTACGGCCTGGACAGATATGATGAAGAGGACATAGGTTCGGTATTAGTTATGGAGTTGCTTTTACTTTCTCTAACTAGGGACGTAAGTATGTCCCTGTGAAATTTCATAAATTCAGCCAGTGGTTAGCATTCATCTATTGCTACGTTTCCAAATAGCTGTATGGAAGATAAGCTATATGTTGTTCCATACTGTGGCTCAATTTGATTCTTTCTTGTTCAGACCTGTGTTTGATTTTTATTTATTGGTTTGTATGTTTATTGTTTGTTTATAATTTATCTTGTCGCTCATTAGCCACAGCAAATCTTGGTGACAGCTTGGCTGGCCTCACGGTGTTTGGCACGAATGAGGAAGATCCCTATATCACCATCAAAGACACGGTGAGCACAGCAGTGATTCAGGAATTCTTTAAGGACTTTATCTTAGTCGATTTTGAACACTAGTAGGCAGAATTTCTTGGGTGCCATGTGACCTTTTCGTTTCCCTCTGCAGGACCAATACGAAAGAGAAGATTTTCATATTAAGCCTAGCGACAATCTAATTGTTGCAGGCAGGGCAGAAAAAGACTGCTGTAACCTGGAAATCTATGGTGAGGGTCTGTCAGTCAGCTGATAGAAAAAAAGCTGGTATGAGACCACTTTACTGTCAGTGCTCTCAGAACAACAATGACTGACTGCTTGCTTGGACTGTACTGTACAAAACAGGCAGAGCTGTAGCCTATTAAATAGAACCCAAATATTAATTTATTTTTACAGAAGAGACCACACGTGAATAAAAACAAGTTGATGGATGTTAAAATATTAGATTAAATTTGACTTGAATATCAATTGTATGTCTGGGTAAGATTTCTGATGTCACTCTGTCACAGTATACAACGCAGAAGAGCAGTCCCTGTACGTCCACCACGATATCCTGCTGCCCGCGTACCCGCTTTGTGTCGAGTGGCTGAACTTTGACCCCAGTCCCGAGGAAAGGACCGGTGAGTCCTCAGTGGAAGTCAGCCCTTTAACTAAGAACTTAGATGCTTAGTGCTTTAGTTGCTTGGCTAAATGAGCAGCGTGTTAGCCGAGCCGTTCGGTGGTCCCATTAAAACGTAGATGAGGGCTCAGGGGACAAACATTGGACCAAACATCTTCACCCTGGGGGAGGTGTGCTTGGTGCTGGTCGTCAGTTCAAACCGCAGCATTGGCAGGCTGGTGCCACTGTTGGGCCCCTGAGTAAGGCCCTTAATCCCCTGCTGCATGCTGTCTGACCCTGTACTGTGACCCTAAGGTTGCTCTCACCTATGTGTGTGTCTGATTATCTCACGGAGAGCAAGACGGGGTAGATGAAAAGCCAATGTTCCCATGGGGATCAGTAAAGCGCTGCGGTACCTCAGAAGTCGAACTTAATCCGTTCAGAACTCAGGTTCGAATCCTAAAAAGTTCAAGTTCTGATCGAATTTCCCCCAAAAGAAATAATGAAAACCAATTAATTGGTTCCCGGCCCCAAAACACTACACATAAATATGTTTATTTAAGCATTTAAACTCAAAATAAACAGGATAAAACAAGAAGAGCATATACTAAACACATCTAAGCACATTTATCAAAACAGTAATTTGTAAAGTAAGAAAATAAAAGCCGTGCATAACATTTTTTTTCTTAATGGCTTCCAAAACAATAAAGAATGTACCCCAACACGACCCCAAGCCATGCCCCTACACTGCGCCAACACTAGATTTCTCTTTTTACTAATTTCCTCGTGCATACAACTTATCATAGGTCGGCGTTCACGGTTCAACTTCTGAGATTCAGATCGAGTTCTAGGTAATTTTTTTTCGAACTGGTTAGTTCGACTTTTAAGAAATTCAAGTTCTAATGAGTTTGAGTACTGAGGTATCACTATATCTGTATTCTATTAATGGCATATTTGTTTGAAGGAATTAAAGCACATTTTAAGTTATTTTTTGAGAACTTCTGTTATGAAACATTTTCATAGTTGTTTGGTGATAATGCATTATAATACAGTTATGGTGCATCCTGTCCATCATTAACATGATGTAATGAACCGTCAGGGAATTACGTGGCTGTTGGTACCATGACGCCCGTCATTGACATCTGGGACCTGGACGTGGTGGACTGCCTCGAGCCCGTCTTCTCCCTAGGGAGTAAGAAACACGCCAAGAGGAAGAAGAAAACCAAGAAGGTCCTGCTTCAACGCTTTTTTTTTTTTTTTTTTTTTTAGTTTTTGCCATTATTATTATTTTATTTATTTAGGCTTTACTAGATGAAACCCAAGTATCGATCCCTCTAGAGGGATGCTGATAAATGCTTTTCCCTGTGCAGTATCTCTAAAAGTAGCACTGAGCTTTGAGGAGGATGCATGGCATGGGGGAGGTTGTGCTTCAACGCTTAACCGATGACACAACACTCTTCTTCTCCGCTTGCCAGGCTGGCGGCTGTGGTATCGTTTGTGAGAAGTACTTTTAATGGATTCCTGTAGTTTTTTTCCCGGAGCTATGTCGTATACCCTTTGTGAGAGCAGTGGTTTTGGCAGCAGTGCATTATGGGATATTTGCCTTGTAGGCTGCTGCAGCTGTACCAGTGGATGGTCATACTGATGCAGTTCTGGACCTGTCCTGGAACAGGCTCATTCGGTAGGTCCTGGTTTTGGATGCCAAGTTTTTTTTTTTTTTTGCGTATGAGAGGAAGGGCTGCCCCCGCTGAAGCTGCTGCTCTCTACAGGAACGTTCTGGCCAGTGGCTCTGCAGACAATACCGTGATCCTGTGGGACATGGTAGAAGGCAAACCGGCCTCCACGTTAACTCAGCACAAGGACAAGGTGTGCTAAGCTCACTAACACCGTAATGCTGACACACAGATTACAAGTATCTTTTGGGAGTAAAGCACATTTTCATAGTGTCATTTAAAATTTGTAGTGTTATTGTAGTGGGGGGTATTATTTAGTATTTTATGACAATGAAATTGAATGTGTGTAATATGCTGAATTTAATTTAAGCTGAATAGATGGTGGCCGATGTAGGTTTTTGTTGGAATTTTTAAGGTACTTACACATAATGGCCACAGGGAGGCACTCACCACACATTTTTCCTAATAGGTTCAGACTCTGAAATTCCACCCATTTGAGGCACAGACGCTGATTTCTGGATCATATGATAAGTGAGTTGGAGTCTCTGCCTTTGCCTTAAAGCACATTCACTTTCTATTTATCTGTAAAGTATTACAGAAACGCCAGTGTGACTCTTATGAATCACGTACCCATAGAGGATCATGAATGGAATCAATTCCTGCTATGGATGGCATGCAGGTCCTATTGAAATCCAGCCATTCCTCTGCGAACTCTGACGGAACAGATGAACTCATTTTGTCGTTGGGGCCAGCCATCTTTGAATGCGTTCATGAGATTCAGGCATGAAGCCCTGTCCTGGTTCTGCTGCAGGTCGGTCGTCTTGTACGACTGCCGAAGCCCACAGGAAAACCACCGCACCTGGAGGTTCAGCGGCCAGGTGGAGAGGGTCGTGTGGAATCACTTCTCGCCCTGCAACTTCCTGGTAATGCTCATTAAGCTCCACCCACCCTTGGTTCGTGTGACCGTCGACTCACAGTGGTTTCTGTGTGTTGCAGGCGAGCACAGAAGATGGCTTTGTCTACTGCCTGGACGCACGGGCCGACAAGCCGGTCTTCACTCTCCGAGCTCATGACGGAGAGGTGTCAGGTGAGGGGATGGGAGGGGTCACCTTCTAGGGGCCGGCAGTCTGCGGCCGAGTGCTTTTGGCTGCCGTGTCTGGGATGACTTGACCCTTCATCTCTTGGCCTACTTGCATGGCGTGTATCAGCATATCCAGGTGATGATGCTGATTGCCCCCCGCAGGTCTCGAGCTGAGCAGCCAGGTGAGGGGCTGCTTGGTCACCTCCTCAGCTGATAGACATGTGAAAATCTGGGACATCCTGGGAAACAAACCCTCCCTGGTCCACACACGGGACATGAAGATGGTAGGTAGGGCCTGACAGAGACTGATGAGCTCTGGCCTGTACATCATGGAGCCAGGAGAAGTACAACTAACCTGCAGAGGCTGTGGTGTTAGTCGGCTTATAAATTGGTGTTTTGTTTCTGTGGCCTCACTCAAAAAGTAATTTTGACATGTCCCCCCCCCCCATCCCGGATGTTTGAAATACTAAATAATAACAAGTTAGCTGGTTAGCAGAATTTGCAGCTTCAGCATCTTCTAAATAAGGAACACGTTTACTGAAGTGTAGTTACTGTTTTTTGACAGCCGGGGGGCCCCGAAGCAAGCCGATGCTTGGTTTGATCAGCAGTGTATGTGGTCGTGGGGTCGGCATGTATGTGAGGAGTCGTATTCCGGTTCTGTTTCCACAGGGGGTCATGTTCTGCGCGTGCTGCTCCCCTGATCTGCCCTTCGTCTACGCGTTTGGGGGACAGAAGGAAGGCCTCCGCGTGTGGGACATCAGTGATGCTAACACAGGTATGAGTGAGGGGGGCGTACCCGTGTACTCTTAAAGGGAGGGGGAGTTGTTTATACATGGCCAACCAGAGGAAACACTGCTCCTTCCCTCCCCGGTCTTCACAGTGACTGAGACTTTTGGTAGTCGGGAGCGGCTGGTGGTGAAGATGGGGGCGGAGACTGCGGGAGAGCCCAGCAACACATCGTGCATGGATCTTTCCTAGTATTCCCCTCCACCCCCCCATCTCAGACACACAGCGCCATTCTGAAGATGAAGCGTGATTGGTGTCAACAAAAGGACAAAAGCTGCCAGGAAATGAGTTCTAATATCCTAATATCTTAATTTATCTATTTTATCAAATAGATAATTCTGTTGCATCTATTCATTCGCAATATGGATGAAGAAGAAAAGCCAATTAAATCAGAGTTTTTTTCCCCTCTGTTTGTGTGTGTATTTTCGTGTCCCCTAATTCCAAGGACAGATAAAGGGCCATGTTAAATAAATAGGATCACTAAAATTGTGACATGGTGAACTGCTGTTGGAAAATGAAACCAGGCAAGCAGACTAAGCTCTCATGGCTACTCGGGGTAGGTGGGCCCCCGGAGGGTGCTATGCACTTAGCACCTCAAAGGAACAAGAAAGCCCTGGATACTGATGGGAGAGGTGTGGATAAAAGCAGGTAATAGGTTAGGCTTCTTTCTTGGTCTTATTCATTTTAATTTATATGGCAGTACAGTTCTCCAATCCAGTTGGTGATCAGAAACACGCGATTGGATGAAGAAGCCTAATACGTGTGTTATCAAAAAGTAGGGCGTCAGAGTTAAATTGTTCAAACTGATACTTGCAGCGTATCTAAGCTCTATCGTGACCACCGACCGTCACAGTTTTCCCCAGGCGGCCACCTTGCGGATCGCCGTGTTTCACACGAACCTTTTTCGCTGCTGCACGTTTCCGCCTGACGCAGCTGGCGGAGCAACATGGCCGCAGGTCAAGGAATTAGACTGACAGGTCTCGTCACAAAGCTTTTAAATGTGTCCAAACGGACACATTTAACGGGTATGTCTGCTAAATAGACTTTGCTCGCTGCGTAACCGTAAGTAAAACGGGTAATGAACGCAATAAAATCCAGCGGTCAGTAGGAAGCTAGGAATGTTTCCTTTGCATGCTATGTAACACGATGATATATGTAACTCCTCGGTTTAAAATGCTGTTCCTATATACGTAACGTATATATTCGCGCCAGCTATTTTCCTATAGTTGGTTGGATATTTAATATATCTAGTAACGTTGTTGATTAGCAAGCTGACCGATGCTGAAGCGCAGAAAGTCGTTCAGTTAAAAAAAAATATTATCGGAATTTGCTTCTGAGCAGTTGCTTGAATGTCTGGCCGGGTATGTCTGATAAAATGCATAATACATGTCTCCGTAAACATTAAAATCGCTGCCGTTCGATAACTGCCTCCCCCAGTTGGAAGTTTGGCTCCAGTTCATCCCATGTCCACAGCCACTGGGTCTTCATCTGAGGATGCGAACTGGTAAATATGTCGAGTCGTGCAGTGGAGAAAAAAATCAATCTCTGCACTAGACCACAGATTAATTCGTAACATAAAGAATTAACGTCTAATTAAATCAGAATTGCTACCTTTGAAGTTTTATTTTCTTTTTCTTTACGGTGTTTTTTAGAATTTGGAGTTGCATCTGAAGCTTCTTAAACTTTCAGCATTCAAAACTTTTATATGTCATTCTAATAATGTTAGGTTAAAATAGTTTAATTTTACTTACGAATATATCCAAACCTGTGCATTTACGGGTACCTTAAAGTGCTTTTGAGAGGGTAAGTACCTTTGATTTGATCCCGAGTTTTGAAGCTGGAAGTGACGGCATGCCCACTCCCGTTTCTTGGAGATCTTGCAGTGCCCTCTGCTGCAGTTTGATGATGTAATATTGTTCAGAAACTGATTTCCTAATTGTTTTTTTTACAGCAAAGTTGAAATAGGATTGACGCCAGATGGTAAAACTATAGTCTGTTACCACCCAGCTGTGGAATTCCCATACGAACTGTCCCAGGTGAGAGTGGACTGTACAGTTGGGTGTTTTTTGTGAAATATATTACAGCTCAAGGATTGTAACATAACGCTAGTTCTTAAATGTGGCAAAATAATTTGATCTTTTGATAAGCCATTTGTTGATCTACACTGCAGCCCATTCCACGACCTGACCCCTTGTCAAACCCAGCGGAAACACATGACCAGGTTCTGAAGGCTCATTTGAGTAAGGAAGTCCCACAGAACAATGCGGGTCCCACCATTGAGGAGCTCAGTAAAATGTTCTTCACAACAAAGCATCGTTGGTACCCCTATGGGCAGTAAGTGGACATTCTTTTTTCCATCTGCATGTTGTATTTGTGCATTAAGACTCCACCATATTTAACTAAATAATTTTGTATTTTTTCTGAGAGATTGATCGCAGTAGTAATAAGTTGTCTAGGATAAAAATGCAGACAGATTTTAATCTTTAAATTCAGGTTTGAATGTTTCAGAAAACCTAAGTTTATATTTCACAATATTCGAACCTATACATTGTCCCAAACTGTGCATGAGATTGAATAGATGAAGTTGAAGTTTGTCATATGTACAGAGTACAGCATACAGAGCACAATGAAATTCTTACTTGAAATCCCCTCCCTCACAGACAGAACATTAGACATGATACACAAGAGACACAGAGACAAAGTGCAGCAGCAATAAATAATAGTCACAGGCATGATGTGAATGTGCATAAAGTGTCAGTGCATGAGGGGAAGTAAGTTACATAGTTTTCCAGTGTTACTGCACAGAGAGAGAACCACAGTTATAGTGCATTGAATAGCCTGATGGCACTGGGGTAAAAACTGTTCCTGAATCGTGTTGTCAGTGTGTGAATTGTCCTGAGTTTGCAGACTCCCAGAAGTCAGACTTCTGTGGTGATATTTCGTTTGCAAGGGCAGTTATTTAGCAACAAAGGTTCAGCTTCTAGTATGTTACATTCCTCTCACCCTTCAACAACAGTGCAACTGTGTAAATGTCTAGATATCATAAGGTCTTGCATGCTGACGATAAAAGGAATTCTGTGGCTACATAACGTGGTTCCAAAAATAGTCTGTCCAGCAGAATCATGCTAAATGTTTATCGTCCTTTTTTTCCCAGGTATCACAGAAGACGCAAGAAGCTGAATCCTCCCAAAGACCGATAGTCCAAGACTCACCTGTAACATGTAATATTAACTATAAATACCACATTACATTTTCTTAAATAAAGTTAAGTTGTGCAGTTAATATGCAAATGCGGTTGATGTGTTTCAAGCTTTTTACACGTGCCAGATGGACCTGGCACAAGGTGCTTTATGGGGACTGGAGAGTAACCATGAACACAGCTAGTATTTTAAACACTAAATGTGGCATGTTTGTTACTGAACTTTACAGTAACATTTCATATAACAGTGTCATAATACCCTTGAACAAAAACACATGGGTCCATATTCATTCTCTCTTGCTGTCTCACTGAGCTAACCTGTAACCATGTAAATAATTGTTCCGATTTCTTGATCCTTGTTCCAAGCATGAGGTCAACTCTTCATCAATTCATAGATTGCAAGCACTCAAATACTGGGAATTATGCCATAGATTTAAATAATTTGCTTCTTCTTAGGATTTATCATATGGTGTATATTTGGTATATGTACGTTTTTTCGTTCAAAAGTTAGGTGTAAGACAAAATACTTCATATAATTCACTTTTTTAAATGGTTGGGTAGTACAGTCTCCCTCAGCCCAGGATAAGCGGTTGGAAGATAGATATATATATATAATCAACGTCCACTACACCGCCTCTGTAATTAATAAAATGTCCGGTCTGTTATGCATTTGGAGTTGATTTTGATTTTCAGATTAAGTCGAACAATTATATGTTGTCCAGCAAACTTCTCCGCAGCGTACTAATGACGCAGAACCATCCGCGCCTGCGTGAAGGCGGTGACCCACCAGAAATACATTTGCGCCTGCGCACTCTCTTCGAGCCGTTGGAAGCCATCCACGCCTGCGCATTCGTTGCGAACCGCTGGGAGACATCTGCGCCTGCGCAGTCGTGGCAAGCGAACCGAGACGCACAGAAGGAGTCACAGCTAAAAAAAAAAAACCCGCATTAAGACAAGATGGCAGGACTGCCCCGCAGGATCATTAAGGTAACTGAACTCATGCGGCCAGCTGTGCCGGTAGCGGGCAGCGCCAGGGCCGTGTTTCTGGGTGCGATTCAATGCGGCGAAACGCGGGACTCGCACGCATTCCCCCGTCTGTCACTTGAGCTCGCGACTTCCGTCCAACTCGAGCTACAGACCCGAATAAGGCTGGATTTAAAAATACAGCCCTGCCGCTAAAGATGGCGGAGCAACGTGCCCCTTATCCGCCCGTGTCGCGGAGAAGGTAGCTGGCACTGCCTTTGGGGTGTAATCGGAGCGGACCGACTCTCTCGGGCCGTGGCTGCTTCTTGCCGGCCTGGTACTGATCCTAGCGCCGCAAGTACTGGGGCTAGCGCACCCAGCCGGCCAGAGGTTCTTTAACGGCTAGTCCCGAAAGTTTAATAAAACCCCCTCATGGGGAGCGTCGGCAGCGCCGGGCTGGAGATGCGTGGCTTTGGGCCGGTGCGAAGCGGCTTTCGCCTATACCGGGCCTTGTTTGGCAGGTTGAAATGAATGAGCCGCCGGGGTGTCACTCCCCGCCTTACGGCGCTGCCGTCTCCCCTAAGGCCGCATAAACAAGCACGGAAACTCTCGTGAAATGCCCCCTTCTCCACGGTGCGTCCCGGGTTTCGGACTCTCATTTGGTCCGGGTCACACCCAGGCCCCGGTCGTCAGATGATGCAGAGATCCTTTAACGTTTAAGACGTGCGTTTCCCGGGCGAACGATCAGCGGGAAGGATGATACAGTACCCCGACACCTGCACACGCTTCTAAATGCGATTTTCTATATAGAACGTCAGTTCGTGTCAAATAAACCTTTTATGTTGTTTTACTGACCTAACCCAGATATCTAGAAGGATGGTTAACTGAATTTGGTTGCATCTACGAAGTACATCTAAATCAACCCGAAACACAACCAGCTGTCTAAATCCAGACTTCAAAATGACTTTTGAAACATTTAATTGGATCATACATTAACAAATTAGTTAACATTTACAGTATTTGTCTATCTAATTGTATTCATGAGGGTGAGTGTTAATTTTGCTAAATGATCGTCAAAGATGTATTATCATTGGCTTTGTAATGAAGTCAAGGAAAATGACCCACACAGGTCTTCTGTAATCCAGTCTGAATGCTGTGCTGATTATTGCACATCTTGTGCTGCATGTGTAAAATTTCCTTGTATACTGATACAGACCCCCGAATGTGGATATTCACCAGGGACCTCCCTCTTGCGCACTTCAGGATGTCTGGGAAATCTGAAACATTCCGTAGTGTGTAAATGTGTGAAAACTTAGTAACTACTATGCATGTCTATTGCTAAAGCACATTATTTGTTGGCAGATTTGTGTTTCAAAATCTGTCACATGTTTAAAGGTTACTTCTTTGGCAAACATTCTCAGCACTGTTCAGAATATTCAGGTATCACCTTTTGGTAAAGACTGATGCTTTGTTTGAGTGACCTTTTAATTTAGACCCATAGATGAAATGTCAAGATTATAATGACCTTCGGATTTCCTTCTTTGTAGCTTGGATAAATATTTTGACGGAAATTAGTTGTCAGTATCTAAAGAATCCAAAACAGTAGGCAGCAATATTGCAGGAGAATATTTAGAACGTTTAGGGAACATATTGTCTCCTCTTTATGTGTGGTATAGCCTGCCTGCAATTTGAAATGATACAACTATTTTAATTAGTTAAAATTAGTTTTATTACAGTAGTTATTGGCCCTGGGATTTGAAGCAATCATCAATCAAGATACGATGCCAAGACCAGCAGAGAAATTTGACTGAAACAGTGTGTTTCTGAGCCCTTTGTGGTTTTCCGTTCCTTTTTCATGCAGTATAGAGTTGCATTGATATTCTTTATCGTGTTTTCTCTTACAGTATGATTTCAGATTATCCATATGAAGTATTTCAGCAAGGCGTGTCACTTTTACACGGACAAGGATGGTGAAAGTCAGCAGAGCGAGTGAAGCAATTGTGCTGTTTACTGTTTATGTTTTTGTCTGTTTCGTTTGCACAGACGCCTGTGTGACTTTCTCATCCACGTTCTGCTTAGTTGGCCTCTGTCTGCTTGCTGCTGCGCCGGCAGGAAAGTGAGGAACAGACGCTCTCGGTGTCAGCATGTTGGCGTGTTCCTGCCATGCATTTAACATGTTTTACAAAGGTTTCCTTGTGCCCACTCTGTATGTTCATGAATATACATTAGCTGTATGTCGGAACTGAATGAATATCATCGTGTGCGTAAACGGAGATGCCTTAAGAATATGCAATAGACATGTCTAAACTGGGAGGGGCTACACATTGCAAAATTGACTGAGTCTGATTTTTTTTTAGTGCCCAGATATGAAGAGGGTCTTTATCTTGTTGGTGGAGCTTCAAAAGTTTGGTGACATTTTATCGCTTGGTGGATTTCTTTTGTAAGCTTATATGATTGTTAGAGATTTTTTCAATGTGTGTTTTGCATTCCTTTCAGAGGTGCTTTGATTACTTTATGTGCACAGTTAAATTCTCCGTGCTGTGTGTATTTGTAATAATATTATGGTTTTAGACCCAAATGTAAAGACCCCATATGAGCAGGGATTGATAAGGTGCCCCCCCCCCCCCTCTTCTTCTGTTATTCACTGATCTCCATTATACTCGCTCTGATTTGCTGGTGCTTGATTGTTTGTCCTGGTTCTTGGGGAAGTCATGTCCTGCAGAATCAAGGCTAGACCGGTATGGCGAGTGGCGGAGATTGTGCCGGTCTGCTGACATGGTGGGAGGTGAACCGAACACCTGTGTGTGTGAACAGCCACTACATCAGTACTTCTCACATTTTCACCTGTTCGGAACGTCGAGCGCAGAGGGCAGGCTGCAGCCGGCCAGCATTTGACTGGGGCTGTTTTACCGAGCCGCCGGTTAAGCAGCGCTTCTCATACCTTCTGCTGCCTTATAAATTAGCATATTTAGACCTATTTATAACTCAGCTGGTGTTGCTGTGTGCCTTCTGTCCAAGATGCTCTGCCTGCCGGAGAAGCAGCGGTCTGTGCAGTCGGTGGTCGTAGCATTTAAAAACGTGAGATGTTTGCAGTCCATGATTGCATAGTGTGTCACCATCATGAATAACACGGTTCTCTGGTCCATGTCAGAAGCACAGTCAGTCTTGGTGTGCACAGATTTCTGGTCGGTCTTCTGTCAGGTAAATCAGAATCATAATCCACTTCATTGGTCAAGTATAACTGCAAGTACCAGGAATTTGTTTTGGCATTATTAGTGTTTACTTTCACAAATAATAAAGATCAACAAGAAGACAAAGAAAAATAGATACGCAGAAATAAAACAATAGAATAAAGGAATGAAACGGTGCAAGCTGTACCGTATAAGGATATTAACGGGAACAGAGGTATTCGAATGTTTGAATATAAAGGTATGAAAATACATGATGTCGAAATGCCAGACTGGTCAGCTCCAGGCTGGGTTGCTAGAGTTGGTATGTTCCTGGTACATAAACGCTGAACTGCATTGTTGGTTAAGAGCTCTTTGCTGTTCCTTCTAGATGTTAGTCTCTCGATCTCAGCAGCTCTCCCCTCTCCTTCAATGGCTCACACGTACATGCCTGACCCTCCCTTACAGCTGGCACGTGCAGCTGAGGCGGCATGGGAGATTTTTGCCTGCATTTCATTTCCTGTTTATCTGATGCCATCGATAACGTGTATTCACCGTCGCTGCGTGTGTGTGTGTGTGTGTGTTCCCCTACCTCCAGGAGACACAGCGTTTGCTAGCTGAACCTGTCCCCGGGATCAAAGCGGAGCCTGATGAAGCGAATGCCCGCTACTTCCACGTGGTCATCGCCGGCCCCCAGGATTCGCCCTTTGAAGGAGGGACTTTTAAACTTGAACTTTTTCTACCAGAAGAGTATCCAATGGCAGCTCCTAAAGTACGGTTCATGACCAAAATATACCACCCCAACGTAGACAAGCTGGGTCGGATATGCCTGGACATCCTCAAAGGTAAGGTCAAAATCATGGGGGCTTCAGAGCCCAACTCGGTTGTGTGGAGGGCGCCGTTACGAAAGGCAAGGGGGGCTTTGGTGCGTTAGTTACTACGGAGCTCACTGTGTGCTTTGACAGAGCTCTGCCATTGGTCTTCCACCCTCTCTGTGCTCGGCTACCTTCCCTTGCAGATAAGTGGTCGCCGGCCCTGCAGATCCGCACCGTGCTGCTATCTATCCAGGCATTACTAAGCGCTCCCAACCCCGATGATCCGCTAGCTAACGACGTCGCAGAGCAATGGAAAACCAACGAAGCTCAGGCCATAGAGACAGGTGAGCTGAACGAATGTCACGCGGATCCAGAGGGGCACTCGGCTCCGAGGCGTAGCGATCGGCATGCCGTCTAGGCCCCGTGTCTGGAGTGCACTGTCGTTTGCTGCTGTGCTGAGCTGCAGGCCAGCCCAACGCAGGCAAACTCACCCATGTCGCTCTTCGTCGCTCTTTGTCTTCCAGCTCGCACGTGGACCAGACTTTACGCAGGAAACAACATTGAAGTTTAAAGTCAAACGTGAACACGAACGCCTGTGTTCTGCCAAGACCCCATCCTCTTTCGTTTGCATTTAAAGGACACAGTCTTAGAAAAAAAATGAAACAAAGAATATATTAAAGAAAAAAAAAACAGACTTAAGACCATTTGGTGATTTAAATGCACATTAGCAAACGTCTTTGTCCTGATTCGCTGTTCATAAGCCTGAGTGGGGGCCCATCTCTTGTGTGACTGTGCGATGGGGTGGCTGCTTGTACCTGTGACACCCAAACTGGCCGTTCCGGTCCTGCTTCAGTGTGTGTGTGTGTGTGTGCGTGCTTGGGGGGGGGTGACCGGTGACTCGCAGTCCCTTTTACCTTTTCTTTTAATGTCCCTGTGGTATTCCTGGTGTATGAAACACAGCTAACTTGCCACCGTCTACATGGTGCCCCTGATCCTGGAGCTGTCCGTATCCGTAGGTGCTGTAGAGAGATCAAAGCTTGCCTTTTAATCACTGCATCCAGCTTGGGCAGAGAGAAAGTGTTGAGATGACTAAAATATTCACAATAATAATAATGATAATAACCAGGCCTTCCCTTCATCATGTTGTGTTTGCTCTCAATGTAGACTAATATAGGCTTGTTAATTCCGGATAGCTGTCTGGGGAAAAGGAGAAAAAAACTGTAAAGCTGATTTTTAGTTATATTTTTTTGTTGTATTTGGTCTTGGTATTATTGTTTCCTTCCTCGCGTTCTGTGGTTCTGGGCGGAGTCCGGCGGCAGCAGCGCCGCCAGACCCGCCCCCCCCCGGTTTGTGACCGCCGCCTCTCCTCTCCCGTTTTCATGGCACAAGGATGATGTCCTGCTGTCAGTCCGGCGTCAGGCAGCCACAAGCTGCCAGCTGTGATTCGCGGTTCCTGGAGGAGAGAGGGAGGGGGAAAAAAAAGCTCTGTTAAAAATGAACTGATTGTAAATTCATTCTTTATATTAAAATGGGAGCAAAATGGTTTTGTGGCTCTGTGGAAATGAAAGCAATCCATACACATCCTTTGTTCTTTATGTAAATAAACTGTTGATTAGTAATAGTGTTGCTGTTGCCCTGTGTCTGAGCGGCAGCTCGGGAAGCGACCGCGGCCGTCCAGCTTCCCAGCTTCCATTTCTGGAAGACCGTCCCATGGTGGCAAGACAGGAGCCCTGGCCATGGCACCCAAGTCATCCGTAGTGACTATTCAGAACATACATCTGATGCTGCTTTAATATTTCTACCTAAATTGGACCATAGACGTCACCGCCGCGACCTTTTGCTGAAAGCTGTGTCGTCTCGTGCAAGAATTAGGTGAGTATTTCAGCAGGCATCTGTGTGTTTGTTTATTGTAAAGTTCTAGAAGAATGGCTGACACCAGCATGCAGCATTACCACTCATGGCCAGAAGATGGTGATCAAACTAATGCCAGCAGGAGTACTGGGAATCTCGGTATAGAAATGAGTGACATACTGGGTGGATTCCCAGCCTCACCACTGTCTGTCTGTATATCCCAGTGGCACATCGCTGTACTCTTAGTGCTTCTTGTATTGTCTACTGGTAGTCTGGCACTAGCTCCATTTATCTAGCACCTTATAATAACTGTGTTCCATGGTGCAGTTTGGAGATAATCCAGTAGAGGGTGCTGGATGTAAACGTTCCGGTTGCAAGAAAGAAGAAAAAGTTTTCTGCATGGCTGAGTAAATGTCTGAAACTTGTATTCCAACAAACTTCCAACTGCTTATTCTAGTCAGGTTTGTGGGGTCCTGGAGCCTATCCCAGGCTGTATAGGGCACAAGGCTTCCCCCTGCTGGACGGAACGGGGAAGTGCTGCATTCAGCTCTTGTATCTCATCTCATGAGTTTTTTTCTCTTTCTTTAGTAGCTTAGTGTAGCTAGTCATAAGTTAAGAGCCTTTTCTCACTCAGATGAAGTTCCCTTTTGTGGTCCTCTGTGTGTGTAGCTGTTTAAACATGCAATTAAGGCTTATAGATTACAGTTTCATTATGACAGCTATGTTAGCCCCTTGCAGCCTTTTTATGGATAGTTTGTTTTAAAATGGTGTGTCCTGACATGTTTCCTCACCTGTGATGGATTTTTCATAGACTAGAGACGCTGTTAGACATCAGTAACTGGGATGAGTCACATAGCCTTGTAAAGGCACGCTTGCCAGCTGATTTTTCGCGGGCTTTTTAATGGGAACGCAGAGAGCTAAAATGTGTGCCTAACAGAAACGTCTCAATGTCAGTCCAGCTAATGCTTGAACAGGCGAGGTAAATCCAGTTAATACCAGCCGAGTGACTGACAGCAGTGCGGGGAGGGTGTGGTTTTGTAGCCACCAACCCCACCTCCTTTCTAACAAACATCCTTATTCTGTCAAAACTCAGAGATCTCTCACTCTGTCTGGCACAGTACCTTCATTGACTCTTCAATCGCTTGCTGTGAGATCTTTGGCGCGATTCGGTTTCTTACAAAAGGTTGGGGTCGGCTGGGGGACGGGGGGGGGGGTATTGCATTGCAATCTAGGGCTTGAAGGTGAGTGGCTGCGGTCGTGGGGTCCGGCCCTGCTGCTGCAGCCTTGAGCAGCAATGCTTAACCAGAGTGAAACTTCTGGCTGTAAGTAGGTCAGTTTACTCGCACAAAACACCTACCGAGATGCTGCAGATTTCCCATCCAGTGAGGGTGAGGCTCCATACCTGCCCTCAGGTCTGCTGATCCAGGTGCCAGTTGCCTCCGGCTTTTCTCGAAGGTAGCAATGCAGCCAAGTAGGAACCGGGCCTCTTGCATCTGGTTTTCTTAGTAAACGCTTTCTTTGTGTCAGGCTTTATTTCCACTGGGGAATTCCCCATTCGCCAAGTATGCCAACACGAAAAATACTCTCTCTCGCCTCTTTCAGCACTTGCCAGCTTTCCAGCCGTGTTTGAGCTGAGGATTAATGCTGTTTTTGCAGGGATGGCTGAATACGCGCAGCCGAATTAGCCAGTTTGAGACGGTCGGCGTCCTGAGTTCGACCAGGTTCAGCAGCATCATTCGCTGACGGAGCATGATGTAAAATGGAATGTGTACCTTTGTGGTGAGTCAAGGATTTCTACATGGGATAATATAAAAATGAGTGAGCAATGCAATCACTGTACAGCTATGAACTATAATTGGTTATTAATATTTGATTAAATTTTATTCTACCCCTAGTAACTCAAATTTTACAAATAAATTCATTTAAAATAAAAACAAAATTTAAAAATTGCCAAAGGCAATCTACAAAGAACAAGTTGAGGGAGGCGTAGAGACAATTTATCTATAATCTAGTTTTACTTGATGGGGAAAATTGTACTGAATCTGCTCATGCCTTCATTTTGCCATTCTGTGAATCAGACCAGTAGTAAGTAGCTGTACTGAAATGAACTCTGTGCCCCATAAGTATTTGGGAAGGAGTGAGGGGTTAGTGACAAACAGTGACACTTCCTCCTCTTGGGATTATGTGTAGAACCACGTGACGCAAGGCAAAGAAAGGGAGATTTACTCAAGTATGGGAGCGGAGACCAGTTTACCAAACCCTCTTGAAAACAAAAGCAGCTGTTTTGAAATAAGAACAAAGGAGAACATGAGGTGCCCAAACCAGGGTTATGCTGTGAAGAAAGATTGGGGCTGATTTCTGGGGTTGGGCACAGGTCAATTGAACGAATGTGGCCTTACTCTTAAGCAAAGACTGTGCAGGCTGGATGTTTTTCTGGAGAAATTCTTGTTAGGAATTGCCTGTTGGACCCTTTGGTGGCTAAATCATTCCTTCATTGCCTCTCGGCTGCTGTAGTGCCACCTGACCACAGGCACAATATTTCATTCTGAAGCACTGAGCTGGTGTTTGAGGGCTGCTTAGCGCTAACAGCTACAGTAACAGATAGTTTTATTGACGGCTCCATGTCATTCCCCACCCACTGCCAGACTGCCGTGGGCCATTGACAGCTGCTGTACACAGTAAAGTTACGTCTTGCCTCAGCTTTGCTTCGGGAGATGATGGATATTTAGTGCAATTTACCTCGTTCATCTGCCAATTTCCTCCTCACTGTCTTCTCACATCCCACGGCACGCCTGGCAGCGTCATGTCGGGATACATTAAGAGAGAGAGAGAGAAATGTTTCCTTGTAAGATCGAGCCGTTTTGCAATGCCAGGTGTGCTGCAACAGCCTGCCACTCCTTTGGAGGGTAAGCGAAGAGGAGGCAAGTATAGCCAGCTAAGAAGACTGTCATAAACTTTAGCGATTCATCCTATAGCAACCCAACGCTGATCAATGTAGAGTTGACTGATATGGGCTGATACAGAGCTGCAGTTGCACCATACAAGTAGAGATAACTGGACCGGGTTGGGTAACCGTTCAGCTGTTCAAGTCCGGATTAGCGTCTGCTACGGCAGTTTGGTGGAGGGACAGTTATCAACTAGCTCACGTCATGATTTTCCACACTTGTCTCCTCTGGCCTTTAACATAAGAAACATTGTGGCTGAAAGCCAGGTGACTGAGTGAGACGCACTGGGAGAAACAGTGCAAAAGCCTGAGCGCGCGCGTCTCGAACCACGGGCCGCTCCATCCAAACAACGTGGCAGTTGCTGCTGCCGGTTACTCGTCTGTATCGCCCAGCGCAATTTGATGCTGGCGTTGAAGTTGTCTCACATGGTGTCCGTGCTCAGAAATCTTAGCCCGGGGGGATGCCCTCCTCGCCGATGCTGAGGGGGCGGGGGGGGGGGGTACGTTATTTT
>JAABNX020000001.1:7089487-7100547 GCA_015163995.2 Mormyrus lacerda
GCCTGCAGTCACATGTTCCGCATTCGGTAGGCGGCGGCTCGTGCACATGGATGATCTCCTCTTTCTGGATCGATGAAAAAGTGTGAGAATGAGTCACCTGATTGGACTCATGAGTCACGGGTTCAAGGAAGGAGGAGGTACCTCTGTTAGGTCCATAACAGGGTGGTCCACCTAACCCTTGATCCATTAGTAAGTGTCGGGTGCACATACAGTTAGTCCCTGGTGGGGGAGTGAAGTTTGGGGGGGGACTTAACATGACTGGAAAACTGTACTTATTGCCAAAGTCAAACAGCACTGGGGAAACCCATTAGGTGGCATAAGTGGCCGTCTAGAGCATCATCTTCCGGGGGGGTGCACCGCCGCTTTAGCAAGGTAAAGCTTACCTAGGCTGCCACATGGGCTTCGAGCAGTACCCGCTAAATGAGCAGTACTTGTACTCTCTTGTGACCAGGTGTAAAGGTTCCCCCTCCACCTTGCCGTTCCTTGTTCCCCGGGAGTTTGCCGAGCTGGGACTGACACCGGCCCTCAGAGACGGCATTCTCCAGGTCGGGCCTCCCAACCCTGCCAGGGGCCCCCCACCCCAGGGCTTCTGCAGCTGAGTCTTGCCAAACATAGCAGGAGCGAAGGAGCAGGGCCCTGGAGAGCAGAACAGGGAGGAGTGTAGAAATAAAGTATTTGCCTGAAGCTTCTCCCCCCTGAACAGAGAGCATAAAATACTATAGCGATCATGGAGGTGATATTCTTATAGGATGATGTCACCAAATACCCAGCACCACAAAAATAATACACGATATTACCATTTTTTGGGTCAGAAGGTGAAGTCCGTCATGGTGTTGATCCCTATTGACTACAACAAGCCTTTCGAGATGGATAAGCGTTCTCTCTTCATGTCATACCTGCAGCCCAGATGTCCCCTGAGATACTTGGCTCTTGGATGTAGCCATATTTTGTTTCACATTACAACAGCATGCAAATTATACGGTCCTGCCTCCTGTTTATGCCCCTCTTGATGCATTGTGGGTAAGATTATATGTTTCCCCCGTTTGTCATCTCTTGGGTACAAAGTGACTCCCTCCATTAATTTGTGTGGAACCAGAAAACAAAAAGACATTACAAAAACACTTTGCTGTTTTTATCTCATGCAGTCTGTGTGGAAAAACACAGCTGTTTTGCTTATGAAATTGCAGAGTCTACTGCGATGTGGTTTTTCCTGAGATGATTATTGGAACGTTGTGTTTCCATCTAAAGCATAAGCTTTGTGGGCGTTCTCTGCTGAGTTTTCAAACAGTGGCTTGCTGATTCTTTGTGCAGGTCCCTTGCTTGATGTTTTTTTACATTCATTAATCAAATTCTTATCAATTGAATTGTATCTCCATCACTAGTCTCAGACCCCCTGTTCTGTGCAGGTTATGCACTTTCCTGGTACATTTCGTCACCCGAATTAACCAGAGTTACAGAACAAAGTGCTCTTTCTAAATGATTTTCACGTATACCTTTTTATTTCCACAATATTGCATCATGGTAAACAAATTAAATTAGGACCAAATCACTATAAACAATCCCTCTCTTAAACACACATTTAGGGACAATTGCTAACATAAACAATGTTTTCAGACAATCTACCTTTTGACCTTGTTTATCTGTTTGTTTTCCGGAGGCTGCTGTCAATTATTCTGTGTTGAAATGCCGTAACAATAAGTGTATTCTTTTACCCCGGTTGTTAACAATCTCCCCCCCCCCCCCTTGAGGTGTGGCCCTTGGCATTTTGTGGGTGCCTGGTATGGCTGGCAAACAGCTTCTGGGATAAACACGAAAAAGCCATCTGAGTCGGCAAACCGGTGGGACCAACAAAACAGGGACATTTCAGAAAACAATGATTATGAGATAAATATGTGATTATCCACAATCAGTGGCCTGAAATCAGCCAGGTCAGCTTTTGGTCTAACGGTTATCTCCCAGCCAGTGCTCACACAGTCATCCGTTTTTTTCTTACATAGTTAGCAAGGGAAGGACACATGCTGCATGATAATCCGGGCTAATCAATTTGTCAGTGGCTTGTCCGGCAGCCTGGCTATTCTGCGTAATGTATGGCATAGAGGCTTAGCTCTAGCATAACTCTGCTATAATTGTAAAGCCTGAGTGGGAATGCGGATGCAGGAAATCCCACCCCCATGTACGACGAACTGGTCACAGGATTGTGTCTCCGTGTCCGTCAGGGATGCTCGCATCTTCCTTGAGGTTCGGCTTCAGTTTGTCAAGAACAGGAGCTCGACAAGATGGAATTGAAAGAGCAAGGTTGCCCTTTCATATGCCTGGCACGACAGGTGAAGTCGTCTCATTCTGATGATATAATAAGAGCCACGCCATGATGTCATGGAGACACGCTGGATTACCACACCCTAAATCCATGAGCCATCTCTATTAAACAGTTGTCTGACTATGAGAAACACCCAAATTAACCCAAAGATCAAGATTAGGGTTATGGTTAGGGCTCACAACAGTGGATTTTCCATTCGGCAAATCGGATCCCCTGTCTGGTTCTCTTCATGTTCTTCATAGGAATTGGGGGTGGGCCTGACAGGAATTCTCTATTCAACAGCGACAACAGCAGCTCCCAGATTCATCATGAGGCTATAAACTGAACTGCCAAAGTTCAAATAGACAGCAGTGAGTGTCTGGCATGGGACGTATGTGGCGGATTTCGGTCATGTACAAGCAGAACCGATAACGCCTGGCCTGCTCGCCTTTCGGAAGTACCCCACCAAAAGTAATTATCCTCGAATTTTGTCCTGATCACGACAAAGAAACAAACAGTCCTATTCCCCATAAAGCTCCTATCATAGAATTTCACTGACTTCTTAAAAATAAGTGATGGGTGACGTCTCTGGCTTTGTGTCAGGGATATCTTCATAACAAGAAAAACACAGGCTTGATAGATAAAAATTTGCTGAAGTCTGTCTGATTACTATCTGGGACCATCCAGACTTGCAGGTTAGTGCCAGGGTTCATCTATGTCCTAATGCACCTAAACGATGACTCTGACACCATTCCGCAGCAGAGACCTTGGGCTATATATGGCTACTGTCCTGTCACTATCACGCTGGAGAGTCCGATACCCTAAAGCCCGCAGGTGTCTGTAGACAGGCCCCATTGCAAAGTTTCTTAGGCAGCCCTGCTGGTAATATACCCCTGCGGGGGACTGAATGTCCGTCACATTGGGGGCCCTGTGGGCTGGATTTGCTGGCCTCAATCTCAACCCTAAATGTGGCCCAGGGTTCTTCGCTTGTTAGTGGTAATGAGTCAGAATTACTGCTTTCCATCTCAACCGTGGTACTGCAAACAGACCAGCCGGATGAAGGGCCTTGTTGTTTCTGGAGACGGCACTCCAGTGTGCCCGTCTTAGCAGCGTGTGGTTGCCCTGTAGTTACACGGGATGAAACCCGGAGTGTTTCACGTGGTTTCAGAAAGCCGCAGATGTTTACCTCAGAGGTCTGTTTTGAAATGCAAGGCTGTCTCGACCAGCCCAAGCAGAGACACCATGGATCCTGTGTTCAGCCTAAGAAGGCAGCCTTGGAGTTCCCTGGGACATAGAAGTCTGAACCTTCAAGTTTAAATGTCAATGTTGTAAAAACGTTTGAGTCAATTTTGACTGATGTCCAATTTGCTGAAATCATAGGTCATCAACTCAAATCGCAAGTGGGTCTCATCACGCCTGAGTTAGTCTTGCCACTCTGGGTGTAACCCGTCATGACACTTGTCTAACATCAATCCTCCATTCGTGCCCCCAGCCCCTAGCCCCTTCCCATGACTGTCATTGGGGAACAGAAGCCGCAATCTCAGACTCTTCAGGCCTGTAAGTGTTGACAGGACCAGGCAGACTCCTATATGGTTTGGGGTGAGATTGTCTGGGGAACCTGAGACTGAGAGGGGTCAAGGTTGGGAATGGAAGGGATCACATGACTCCAGTGAAGTCAACGGCAACAGCTGTTAGTCTTGATAAGCACTGAGGATGACACCCAGTGTTAAACTGGGCAAGAAGTCGTCAACTCTTTTGGGCAACCCACTGGCCCCAGACTATGCCATACTGATGACCTAAGAATGATATCACTGCCAACATTGATAGGATGGAGTGATACATTTTACACGCTGCTTGACTCAGCCAAACCCAGTGTATCCACATGTTGTCTAGATGCACGCAGACCACACCCACAGTTATGTTATCGGCCCCATACTGGCACTTGAATCACTGTCCTCAGAAAGTAGGTCCACATTCAAATAAACCAGCCGACACCGTTGACTGGCCAGCGATGACACGATTCACATTACTATCCAACACTGAATCTCCTAGTTTAACTCTGCTGAGTTTAGGATATACTGGGCTCTTTATTTCCAAATCCAGGCCTTCTTTTCAGTTCCCCCCAGGTAGTTTAATAATTACTGATTCTGATTGGCCAGAGGCTTCACACCTGGCTCACAGATAAAGGAAGGCTGGAAAATCAGCAGTACTCAGGCCTAGAGGGCTGTGATTTGAATAACCCTGGGATATACCAAAGTGAGTGGTGGTAATTGTTCACTATTGTATACAGTCTGATGTCTGCCAGGATTATGGCAACAACAGCAACCACAGTTTTTGCATCAAATACACTTCTCAGTCAATGACTGTAGCCAAATTGGTCATTTCGCTGCTCTTCAGTCTCCCAACATTCTCTTACGACTCATGGTAATCGGAACAAGTCGTTATCTGCTTATTTTCAAATAATACCCTTACAGCACTTAATTTTACTTTTTACTCAGAACAACAGTTGTACTTGTTTCTTAAGAATGAGCATAATATGACAGCAGTCTTCTCAGTAATACAATAAATACTGTTTTGGTAGAAAGAAAAACAGGATCATATTTGATGAACTGAGCTGTTTTGATATGTATAGTATTCAAATGTTGGATATATGATACTGCGCCGCTTTCCTGGTTAAATTAATTAATCAGGCATTTAAAGCAGCACGAAAAAGTCGAGGGAACTTTAAAGGTTCTCCGTCTCCAAAATTCGTCTTCGGTCTGTGAAAATGTTTCTGCTATGTCACGCACGCCTGTAGTTTGGAAGGCATTTTGTCGAATCGATCGGTTTAATGTTTCTAAATATTCACCATCTATATCGGAGAAAAACGTGACCTTTATTGATGTCTTCATTGGCGTCTGCCCGCGGTCGCCGACTCCAGTCTCATATCGATCAGCAGGCGCTGTGCTTCACTCCTCTGCGCAGAGCTGCGCCGCCCTGCAATGGTTTGCGTTCGGCTGCGTCGAGCTGCGTTGCGTTAGTTTACCTTCTGTTGCGTTGAGCTGCAATGCGCTGCGCCGAGCTGATTTGTGTTGAGTTCTGCTGCGTTGCATCGCGCTGCGCTGCTTCTAGCTGCGCTCTGTACTGTGGAAGCTCACTGGAGCCGACGCTGCGCTCCGAATCGACAGTCGGACTTGCGGCTGCGCATTAGTGGTAAAGGTCGGTGGGAGGATTGTGTTCGGAGTTCACTTAAATACAGGACTGACATCGATATCGGGGGGTTGAGACACTGACCGAATCTACATGATCTACAGGCAGCATGTGAATGCTAACGTTTGTTGACTGGGAAATATATTCACGGGAAATATCAGAAAGGCATGAAATAGCATGGACTAATAGGCTGACTAAATGGCACAAATCGCGGGGAGCCTGTATCTGAAACAGCGCTACGGACCTGCGTGTTAATGCCGGTTGTCTCGTCCAGCCCGGCGCTGGCGGCTCACTTCTTCCAGTTTGCTGTATTTCTGCCTGGCTTTTGGTGGGGGGAATAAAGGTTGGGATACATGATGAAATTCAAGCCTAACCAGACCAGGACGTACGACTGCGAGGGTTTCAAGAAGCGGGCGGCGTGTCTTTGCTTCAAGAACGAACTCGAAGAGGAGGTAAGGCTGGCCAGATTTACGGAGACACCCGCTCCCCTTTATGGCCGAAACACGATTATATGTCAAAACGTTAATAACACCATAAACGTGTCCATTGGCAGGCTCACTGGCGTGCATTAAATTAACCGCATCGTCTTTGCAGACGATACTGCTTTATTTTAGGTTCTCTGACGAGGATCCCCGGAGCTCCGGATCCAAGCTAAATGATTAAACACTTAATACCGAAATAGCCCGACAGATGTTTGCTTGCTGCGTTAAACAAACTTGGAGGTATTTACGGAAGAGGGCCGACGAGCCTCGTCCCCCAGTCTTTCGTCGGAGATCCAGCTCAGTCTAGATTTTTTTTTTTTTTTTTTTTCTTCTACCGCGTAGTAGAGGGGGAGCCAGGCGCCTCGGAGCAGGTTCCCGGCGAGGATGGGTGTCTCTGATGGAGGGAGTAGCGCCCATGGCGAAGCCCTCGGATCGCATTAATATATACAGTGTAACATTAAATCTCTGCGATTGCAAAGGGGCGACGGAGGGGAAGGGGCTCCATCTGCATGACTTTGAACTGTAGACTACGGGATACGTTGTTACGATTGTTGTGTTCAATTCCGCAAGTAAACTGGTTCAGTACTTGCATTCAAAATAAATACTACGGATGGAAATAGGGATAAATGTGAATGTCGCCTGCGTATTGGTTTGCGGATCTGGACTGGTTTGTTTTTAGCGGTATGAAGAAAGCCGGCGTTGGACGTGGCTCATTGCACGGTGCAGCTCGGCGGGGGTGCCCCCTGCCGTGCTGGCCTGCCTATATACACCCCCGGATTTATTTTGAACTAAAAGATCCATGTTTAGAAACGTGTAAAATGCAAAGGATACAAAATAACTGTAACTCTATCCCGGCTGCTGCCCGCAGTCCGTGCCGTTTAATAGGATGGATCCGTTTTAGTTAACTGGGGCGCTACCTTCCGCTCCCCTCCTATGACCATTGGGAAACTGCACGTTAAACGGCAGTTTTATAGCTAATATAATATGTGGGGAAACGATCTCGCATGAGCCCGTGACGCTGAAATAAGTCGCGGACGAATTGGCCGGGTGTCGCTTTGAAAGGCTCAGGTTCTGCGTGCAGCCTTGGGGAGTCTGGGCACTTCTCCTGTCATTTTCTTCGTGTTTGCGGCATGTTTCTCTGCAGCCGTTCGTTTGTAGGTATGCGTAGTAACTTTGCTTAATAATTGCCTTTTGGTCCTGTGGAACTCTTGGCATCAAAATCTTTGTTTTCGTTTCTTTCCCAAACTAGCATTGCGGCTTCCTGCCGCACCAGGGCAATCCCCAGGAATTCTTTAGTGCGGTTAGGGTTTAGGGTTATAGGGCAAAGAACACAGCTTCAAGGTCCTTCTGCAGTCTGTACACCATCGAGGTCTCTCACTTGTGCTCCTAAAATAAAGTGTCACGCTGCCTTATTTACAGACTACAGACTCCCCATTCTCCAGTCGATACTTATCCCCCCCCCCCCCCCCAATGCAGTTTGTGTGTATTTTTCACTGTTTATTCATAAATCTGTTAGGTGACCTGTTCTTGCCTTGGCTCCAGCCCAATTATACACATAAATAATGTGAAATTTTATGGATCAAATACCTCCTCTAAATTTCCCCTTTGCCAAGTTATGACTTCAATCCATTGTGCAGGTCCAGTCCAGTTGCCCATGTTGTTGTTTGGTGACCTGCAATTATGGAGATCGCTCAATATCAAAACCATTGTAATAGCATGTAACCCTATTGGTGTCGGAGGGACTTCAAATTCTGAGACATGTTGGCATCTTTGTGGACAAAAATTACTTCACCAAAAAGCAGTGAGCCTTGTATCTACTGGCCAGTCATCCGAAACGTTCAGCTAGTATCAGACACAGCTACCAAGAGTGTGTCGATTTTACCATGCTAGCTTCTGAAGCAGAACCTGGGTTCAGTCCTCGGTCTCTACCTGTCTCTCTGCCCTCAATCCGATGGATCTGCCCTCAGGTACTTCAAGTTTGACTATTGGAGAAAAGATCTCAGTCCCAATAGAATTGTTGAGCTCCTTCCAAAGCGTATGGCGTGATCGTCTCCAAGACGTTGGCACGCATAGGACCGTAACCTGGGCAACAGGGAGCATGACACCCCCCTCCCCCCCTGCATCGCCTGAGTTGAAATTGCAATTAATCGGCAAGACCAGCATTGCAGATGCTCTGCACTGGCACTTCGGACCTTTGCATAAGCAGTTTTTTGGTGCCCTATTGGTAGACAAAATAATTGCAGGTGTGCATCAGATACATCTGTTAACACCCAAGTTAAGTGAGATGCAGCCCCTCCCCCCCCAAGTGCAAACATCATCCTCCACTTATGATCTGTTTGTCCTTCTGGTATCAGAGACTTGCAGTTGGTCACACTTTCAGTGCCATCATGGCTGCATGGTACCTTCGTAACCTGCGCAATGTTTACCTTTCGCTTGGCTATTATGGGGGAGCTGGATCCTACCCCCCTGGAATTATGGTCCTGTCCAGAGAGCCGCTCCGGTTTAGCGATGAGGACGCGTACAGGGGGGACTCTGTTCTCCCTGAATGGGGCGGCTGGGGCAGTTACAAGGCCTTGGGGCTGTTGGTGTCCATCAGAAGAGGAAGTGTCACATTTGTTAGCTTCCTTCTGATGGGTGAGATCTTTCTGCTGGTTTCCAAGGAGACGGCCGGAGAGTCCCACCAAGCTGGGGCTTTGCTTAGGCTGTGACGATGCTGTTTCTTTGACTGGCCCTAGCAGTAACACACGCTGCTCTGAGGAATGCATTTTTGTTTTGTTTTTTGGGCTGTAATGACATGGCAGCGGTTGGTGTACTGCGACTGGGGCTTGAGCCAAGCGTCTGGGTCTGCCTCTCTGCACCCAGACGAGTACAGGGGGAGTCCTGAATCCCCTCCCCTCGAACGGCACTATTATGCTAAAGCTGCCTGTTCAGATGCCTGCTCTTGGCTAAGCTTTTAGATAAAAAAAAATAAAAATAAAAAAAAAACAGAGAACTTGGGACATTATAAAAAAAACATAATTAATGGAATGTCTAGCGCCACTCAGGGGGCAAGTGTCACGCTAAGAGCTCAGACCCTGGCCAGGGATGCGGGCTCCTGTGAGGAGGGGGGAAAACACATCACGGGTTACAAAATGCAGCCTCTGTTACTGGGGCCCCGTTTGTGGGTTTTGGCTGGTTTCCCCCCCCCCACTCCGCAATAAAGAATTTGTGTTTTTCTTAAAGGTGTCGATCGTAAGATGGTGACAGAATAAGCATAATCGTATCAGTCACCCTGACATTTACATCATGGCGTTTGATTGTTTAAACCGACATGCATAACTAAGCAAGTTTTTTTCGTTTGAAACTGTAAAGGTTGGCAACTAAACTATTGTTCCTTGCAGACAAAATTGACTGTTTTTGGTGCATTAATCTGTTAAACATTGGCAGGTAAATGATGTTGCCGGGTGGGTTGGGACACTGATTTTAATCAGCCGCTTCCCGGTTACTAGTCCCCAGAGGAGACTTGCAGTTTTATTCTTGGGAAAAGTACTTAATGTCAATTGCTGTAGTATAATAGGACTGTATGAATAGCGACGTTGTTAAGGCTCTGGCTGAACCGTAAAATATTAATCAGATTATTTTTAAGGTATTGTTTTTATTCCTCATGCCTCAGTCGGAACTCCTGATGGTGAACTGTCCTTATTAACATCAGTATCTTTTATGAATAAATCAATAATGTCAAGACTCCGGTCTCACGTTTGGGGTTAACCTACCCCGACTGTCACAGCACAAGCTCTCAAAAGGGTAACCTTTAGACCGGTGCTGAACTTACCAGGTTAAGAGAGCGAGTTGATGCGGGTGTCTTTTTTCATGTTTTTAAGCTCTCCAGACCAAACCAATCGATATCGGAAGATACCGCCCTGACCTTGAAGCTTATCTCCCGTTATGGCGCAGTAGATGATAAAGGTGTCACATGAACAGCAGATAACTGCTTCCAGCCTGTCCACACAGGTGTCACCGTGATGAAACGAGATGTCACAGATGTCCCACTCACCCCCCCACAGGTATAACCTTTTCTAGCCTGGGGAAGGGGGCGGGAAGTGGCTTGCTTGTTTGCTCTGAGTTTGTGCTGGAATGTACGGTGATGTTGGGAGGGATTTCTTGGAAATTATGATTTCTTGGAAGTATGTGCAACAAAGTTAGTCAGGGCATTGATGGATGCTTATTGTGCAACAATGTGTTGACACTAGCTAGAATACTACAGGGCTGGTTTCATGTATTGAAGAAAGTTTAAAGTTTTCTTTTACATCACTGAAAAAGTCAATCCAGGGCCCTTCCTAGTGTAGTGACTGGGGCGTGTAGTTGGTGGCCAACAGGGGCCCCAAAACTTTGCTGGCCTCTCGTAAATATATGGTCTCAATGGTGGTAAACACCGCTGCCTTTGGGTTTATCGATCGCTTTGCAGGCATGATGAATGCGGCACTAATTTTGACACAAGTCTATGTTTGTGCAGCCAGAAAAACGGAATTCAAAGAGAAGAATGGGCCATCGTGTGAGAATGGCGCTACCCCACTTTCACCGTGCAGCTATGCTTGGGATTCCTGTTCTTTCTAGTAGAATGTAGGTAGACAAAGCCACTGATGAGAGATGGATGGTCTGAGCAGCATTTCTTGTGGTCTTATTTGTGTGTTGGTATCTGTATATGCAGTGGTACTTGAGCAAAGAGACCTTAGCTAGGTGCCCAGTTCCGCCTCTGCTGATTGGTGCTGGCTGCTGATTGGTGGACGGTTACCATGGTGACACAGAAGGGGGCGGGTTCAGCTGCATCGGTGGGTTTTGAGAAAGTGGGCCGGAGGAGGGGCTTTACAGGTCATGGACCTTGACCTGCCTCCAGAAGCTGAAGTTACTGTACCAGAGTGTCTGTACCCAGCGTCGGCTTGGGTTTATCTCGCCATGCCTCATGCCACATGTGCGGTTTTTGATCTGTTGCTGTTGATCAGATCTGTTCTCCCGGCTGTGCTGACACACCACCTGTCCTGCTATTGAGGCGGATCCCTCCCTGCCCCTGGATGCCCCTCGGTGGAGTTTGCAGGATACCTGCCCTCCTAGCCCCC
>JAABNX020000001.1:7100647-7124486 GCA_015163995.2 Mormyrus lacerda
AGCCCCCCCCCCCCCCCCCCAAAAAAAACACCCTTGTATCCTTGTACAGATTCGTCACCCTCAGATAAATGTGGCTCTGAATGGGTCCCTTAAAACAGCCCCTCCCTCATTTGGCTGGAAATCGAGCTTTGTGACGTGTGCCTGAAATTTTCACACTTAACCGGCTTCGGAGAATCTTTTAATATCCCATCCAATCAGATCACCACATTAAACATTTGGGGTAACATTGTCAACCATATGCAGTCTTATGGCATGTTGTTACAATGTGCAGCTGTAGGGGTGACCCTACAGCATGCAAACACCAGGTTGGAAAAAAATAGACTGTTTTATCTGGAGTGTTGCGTTCCTGTTGTGGCGGCTCGGCAACTGGTGCGCGTGGTCTGAGCCCCAGATCCCGGCTGGAGGAGGACCGGGCCGGGACACAGCCCTCTGCTTAGTCCCCCCCTCCCCCCCCCCCCATCGTTACGCTGACATGCTGGCATTTACAAGGGTTTCTTTGACAGCCTGTTGCGTGCCTCTGTCGTGTCCCGCTTGGAAGAGCAGGTGTTTATATCCTGCCACAAATTCTCACCCTGCTTCAGGGGCTTCTGGGTACTGCTCTGCTTTTGGGGGGGGGGGGGCTTTCACAGCCCCATCCTTTTCAACAGGCGCTCTTTGGCACGTGGGACTCTGACTCTCTCCGAACCCGCGAAACGCAGCCCAAGCTTAAAATTAAACTGGGCAGCAGCTGTTCCTCCCTATGTATTCCCTGACGCTGTTTGTCGTTCTCAGAATTTAAGCTGTGGTGACAGCATCCTCGGAGGAGCCGGAGGAGGGGGGGTCACTGTCCTCCGGGGGGATAATTAAGAGGAGCTGAACATGGTGCAAAGGTCCCGGTGAGAGGCCATCTGAAGGCATGATCTTACGGAAATCTCTCTCTCTCTGTCTCTTCTGCCAAAGACGTACCCTGGGGGTGGTGGCGCAAGCATGGTTGTGGTATGGGTGGGGGGGGGGTGTGTTGGAACGGTATGTGCTGAAGCACTCTACGCCCTATCAGCTTCCATTAATAGCCCCCCTTTCCATCCACGTGACCCCCCCCTGCCTTCCAGCTTGGGCTCGTGTTCCTAAATGCTGAGGGGTGGGGGCGCTATGTCACGACGAATGTGGCCTCCTCTAACCAACAGGCACCTATGCCCATTAAGCTCTACCCATCTCCGCCCCCTCAGAACCCAGCCAGCCAATGATCTCCCAGTCTCCGCCCCCCTCAGAGCCCAGCCAGCCAATGATCTCCCAGTCTCCGCCCCCCTCAGAACCCAGCCAGCCAATGATCTCCTGGTCTCCGCCCCCTCAGAGCCCAGCCAGCCTATGATCTCCCTGTCTTTGCTCCCACCTCGCTCAGCAGGTCAATGATCTGCCTATTCTGCTAATTTCATTTGAATCCCATCGATCTGTTGATGGGATTGCCGTTAACTGGATTCGATCTGTGTTTGAGGACTTGCCTGCCGCTTGAGTCTGGGCAGGCAGGAGGGTGAGGGTGGGGGTGCGGATGGGGCGGAACTTGGGATAAACGCGGCCACCAGTAAGGTGGCATACAGCTAATTAGCAGTACCTTGAAAAGTGCCGCGAGACCTACTGACCGTGTGACATCATCCCTACCCCTTGGGAACTTCCCTCTGGGTGTGATGTGCGGTTCATACGGAGTATGAGCACACAGTGAAGTGTCAGGTTTGGGCTGAGATGGGTTCTGGAGCCAGGCCCGTCACCTGAGAGCCCGGTGCTGTGTCGATCAATGCCTTTATGAGATGAGCACTGCTCCTCTGTCAGAGAGACAGAGGGAGGTGGGTCATTCGGGAAAGAACGTACATATGGTCTCACAGCCCTGGAGAAAAGGATTCTGGGTAAGAGTGAAAGGGCTCTCTCTCTCTCGGTCAGTTGTTTATGATCCGGCCCATCGGGGGTCACACTGGCCTGCTGCCCACAGCCATGTGAGGGTCGCCGCACATCCGAACATGCATCTGTGCGAAGGCAAGATGCCCCCTTCGTGTGAGTCCATCAGTTAATTAGTGACTGTCCAAATGGAGTCCCCTCGGAAACAAGACAGTCGCCCTGGGTCTGCCCTTGTTCCCCGATTTGGGGTGTCCTCTTCCCACCCCCTTGGGTGACTGTTTGTGGTCGACAGGGGTCCCCAAATTTTGGGGGCCTCAAATACATACTTGAGTGGCGGTAAACTCTGCTGCTGCTGCTACTTGTGGCCGTTTGCCCCACAGAATGAATGTGAAGGGATCAGGCCGTTCATCACAAGCCTCTGACTGTTTCAGGGTTGCAGCATTGATTTAAAAAAATTTTTTCCCCCCAGGAAGTGTCACCAGGGGGCGCTCTCGGGGTGATTTGGGTTCATCTGCTTCCTACGATATTTCAGGCGGTGTCAGGCGGTTTGAATGGAACGCGTGTTTGGATTGGTATTCTTAATCAGTATGAAATATTTTAATTAAATTATTCTTTTAAAGGCTGTGCGAGCAAATTTCAGAATTTATTTTTGGGACCTCAGGCAAGTGCTGCAATATCTAGGAACAATATTTATTTTCATAGACGTTTTAAATAGCTGTGTAAATTTCTCTGGATGTTGGTTTGCAGCAGTGATTTATCAGCGTTCACAGCCCAGAGCCCTGCTCTGCGTGTGGAGGCAGCACGTACCCCAGCCTTGCCCCCTGTGCAGCCCTGGGATAGGCTTCAGGTAACCCTGGCCAGGATTTATGGATGGATGGATGGATGGATGTGCTGAAGCCTCCTTCCATCTGGGCTTTTCCCTGAGCCACCTGCTAATGACTATGTGGGTTAACGATGCTAACAGTCGGCGTGGTGAGCGCCCGTCCTGCAGGTAAGCCTTACCGCCTAAGAAGCGCACCCTGGATAAATGTCAAGAATACCGACCATTCGATTTCATTGTGAAAAGACGGCCAACGTGGCCCCTTCTGTCGATTTCTCTTGGTATGATTCAATTATGGAAGCCTTTTGGAATATACCCATCTAGGGGATAGGATAGGGGATGCGTTGGATTTCGATCAGATTTCCAAAACTTACACTTTCCCTGGGGCATAGAGAATCTCAATTCAAAGGTGGCGGTGTACAAAAAAGCAATGTTTTAATGGCAAACTGGCTGTGCCCCCCCCCCCCCCCCGTGGGAAGGGCATTTCACCCTGCTGGCTCTGTTTCGTAACAAATTATGTCTCCGATTCACCCCCATCATTGTTACCATGTTGAATATCCTTAACTATTAACAAAATGTCGCATCTGTTCTGTTTGTTTGAATGACCATTTTGAACAACTTAAATGCAGAAGTTGTTTCCATGTCATTCGAATGCCACCATACTTGTCCCTGTTCCATTCCAAACAAACCCCGTCGACGTATCGCCCTGCAGGTCCTTCTGGTCAGCAGCAGCCGGCACCCGGACCAGTGGATCGTCCCTGGAGGGGGGATGGAGCCTGAGGAGGAGCCATGTGGAGCGGCAGTGCGGGAGGTGTACGAGGAGGTGAGCATCACCGCCGGCGACATCGCCTTGGCAACCTGTGGGAAAACAAATGGCTTACAGTCTTTACATTTTCCATATGATCTATAATATCTGTCTGTCTGCCTGTGTGTCTTTTTCAGTCTCTCTACATCCCTCTTTATCGTCTTGTCATTTCCATCCATCTATCTACCCATCTTCAAATACAAATACTCATGGCTATAGGTGGAAATTAGCAGGAGAACATTTTAACTGGATTTGAGAAAGCACTTCTTTACATAGTGTGTAGTTAGAATATGGAATAATCTTCCTGTTTGTGTAGCACAAGCTAAAACCCTGGGTACCTTTAAATCAGAGCTAGATAAGATTTTAACACCTCTGAGATATTAGTTTAGTTCTCCCCAAAAGAGCTTGATGGGCCGAACGGCCTCCTCTCGTTTGTAAATTTCTTGTCTCTGTATGTTCATCACGAGAGTTTGTGTTGGGTGTGGGGTCCCCTCTCACTGCAACCTGCTCCGTTTCCCTCCATCCAGGCTGGGGTCCGAGGGAAGCTGGGCAGGCTCCTTGGCGTGTTTGAGGTAGGCCTACTTTTTGCCGCCTGACCGTGGGCATGACTGCTGTCCCCCTTATGGCCGTTTAAACCATCATGTGGCTTTTCCCTTTCGCTTCGCAGCAGAACCAGGACCGGAAGCATCGGACCTACGTGTACGTGCTCACTGTGACTGAGACGCTGGAGGACTGGGAGGACTCTGTCAATATCGGTGAGGTGGCAGGCCGCTCTCACACTCCAGGCGCCTCTGTCTTGGTCTGTCGGTCTGCTGCTCTGTCTCTCTGACTGCTGCTCCGTCTCTGTCTGTTCCATTTGTCTCTGTGTCTGTTGTTCTGACAACAGACTGAACAACAGACAGATACAAATACACAGACAAGACAAGATGGAACAACAGACAGACATAGACAGAGACGCACACCAACAAACACTGACAGAACAACAGACTCTATGTGTCTCTGTCTCTTGTTCTCTTGTCTGTTGGTCTCTCAGTAAGCTGTCTGTCAGAGACACTGCCCATGCGTGCCTGAGTATAAAGCTGTCCTCCGCTAACCAAGCACTGGCGATAGCTTGGGCAGACCCAGAATCTGCTAGAAAATGACCCTGAGTGCACTAGTGCTCCCAGAGCAGACCTGCGTCACCCCCCCCCTCGTCCTGTGGTCCTTCAAAGGCCCCCATTATCTGAGACCCTCAGGTCATTTAACAGTGTTGGGCCTGCCTGACATTTCTAGAGTGACAGTAAACTGTGGTTCGTATATATTTCAGCTCCTGCATGACTTTAAACTATTACTGTCCTCGTGGCATGCCTCGCTGTTGCCAAGACAACGCACCCAGATCAGTCTGCTTTCATTCCTGCCATTTTTTTCTACTCTGATCATAAATAGACGCAATTGCTGTTAAGAGGGTCAAAGTTTGCAGGTTTTAACTGTTGGAAAATCTGGTAGTTCATCTTGGAGGCAGTTCCCAGAAAACAGATTACCTCATAAACAGCCTTGTTAGGTTAGTGATCCACATAGAGGGTTCAGGCTACAATTTGCATGGCAAAAAAGGGGATTTTTATTAAAGTAATATTTCATTGAAGTTTACAAACTGCACAGCTTCATGCCAGACGACATTGGCAGGAAATAGTCATACATTTTGGGCTCAGAAATAGTAAAAGGTCTGTAAATATCCATCCATCCATCACCGTAACCGCTTAATCCCAACTGGGATCACGGGGAGGACCGGAGTCTATCCCAGAAACAATGGGGGCAGGCAACACACCACAGGGTCTGTGACCCTTGAAGAGGAATTAGGAATTCACCAACGAAATCGATCTTTTCACTAGTTTTTTTTTAAAGGCGCCTGTAATGAAATATGTCAGATAGACATAACTGTCAGTTCATGGTGAAAACACCGTGCCGTTTGACCTTTTCACATGATCTTTTGACCTCTGACCCCAAAAGGGGGTTTGTCTGGCACCATTCAATCCGTTTGTAAAAGAAGGAATCACTTTGTTAAAAAAAAAAGATCCTTATAAACAGCCTGACTTGTTCCTTGAGTGTATTTGAGGCTTATTCATGCAGAAAATATTTCCAGTGAGCTGTTTTGATCATGTACAGCGAGGTGTAAAAGAAAGCTGTTGTGAGGAGCGCCCTCCAAGGGAGGGGAGGAGTCATGACTGGCACGGGGGACCGTACACATGCAATTATAAGCTGTTCTCAGGCAAAAATGCTGATGTAACCTAATTGCTAACAGATGTGATCCTATGATTTCCTCGCCGGTGAAATTACAGCGGCGCTGTTGTCACACGTTCTCAGCCATTCAGTCGCATCGAACCTGGGTCCGGCTCCCTGCATATCTCCACTTTCTATCGCCTCCTGCAGGCCGCAGGCGGGAGTGGTTCAAAGTGGAGGAGGCCATTGAAGTTCTACAGTGCCACAAGCCGGTCCACGCGGAGTACCTGCGCCATCTCAAGCTCAGCTGCTCTCCCACCAATGGGAACTCTCTGCTCCCCCCACTGGCAGATAACTCCCCCCACTCCGGACTGCCTCCTTCCTGCAGATAGGGGGCGTTATGCCCAGCGAACACCAGGAGCCTCGTGTAAAATGTATCTGTAAAATAGCGTATTAGCAAACTAACACGTTAAAGCAGATGTTTGCATGAATTCTTGCAGTGTTGACAGAAAATGTATGAAATTTGTATTATATGACTTTAAGAAACCAAAGCCATAGTTCATAATATTTGGTTAAAGATGCCTTAATGGCCTTTTCTGCAACAGTGCTTTGGGGTCATAATGTTTAGTTTTTTGATTACACAGCTCTCACTGGAAAAATGCAGGTTATATACATTTTGAATGAAATCTCCAGACCCACACTTGAACAGTACATTTGCTGTGTTTGTGGTAATCTGCAGCTCCAGTGATCTAGCTGAAGAAACCTGAACTGGATAATCTGTTGTTGCAGTAAGATAAGATGGTTTGGGAGTCCTCTGAGTGTTGCTGCGCACATATATTATATATATTATATATGAATTCTTAAAATAGGACACACCTAAAGCTCACACAGCTGAGGCCTGATTGGTCCAGTGAAATGTGACCTGCGTGCGATTGGCTGAAATGTGCCCCATACTGAGCTGGGCAGTGGATAGGAAGACCCCACCCGCAGGATGTGCTTTTCACTCGGGACATGCCCTCCAGGTTCATGGTTTCTTTTTTGAAGATAAAGCGCTACCTCGGTTAGACAACCACTTGAAACTACTCTTACACAGCTACCTTCAGATTCCATAGCCAATCCATGTGTTTTTCTCATTTGTTAATTCTGTTGTCCTATTGGTCGCTTTCTGAAGCAGTCATTGCCTTGTCCCTGGACCATACGATACCCCTGACTGGAGGAGGTTTACTGGAGATAATGATGAATCTTTTTATGTGAAGAAGGATTTGGGTACATCCCAGAGCCGGCCCTTCTGGGCCGGGGTTATTGTGGGTAAATATACAGTACTAAGCTTCTGCTCTTATGACAGGACAGCTGTTTAACCGGGATAAATAAATCTCCAGTGATGACTGACGCAACGCCCGCCACCTGCTAACAGCCAGCTTGTTGCGTCGCTAACTAAGAGCGCACTGGGATGTTTTGCTCCTGGCCCAGAGGGAGTTCTAGTTTTGTATATCGGACAGCATGTCTGGATGTTTTATTCCCGGCTTATTTACCAGCTGAAAAGTTAGGATGTTGTGGTCACGCGCTCTGTTTATCAGAGGGAATGTAGGGGTGCTTGTTTTCAGAGTGTACCGGGAGCGGAATGGTTCCACTGCGGGTTCCCCTTCAGTCACTCACATCTGCGAACACAGTGACAACATTCACAAGAAAACAATGGTTTGTAAATATTGAAGATTTTTTTTTTGTGTGGTTTTTACCAATGCCAATTTAAATGCCAATTTAACATTTTTGTAATGATGTTATATGAATAACTGCTGTAAAACAATTCTTTTTAGTCTAATTAATTTACAGTGGTGTCACGTGAAATAGCAGCTGCCTCGATGCAGGAGGATTGCTGGAATACCCCTCCCCCACCCCCAAACTTGGTTGAGTCTGTGGTCTCCATAGCAACCACAATGGGCTATCTCTCAATGTGGATCAGACAGCAGTTGTGTTGATGCTGGACTATAATCATTCATCTGTATTTGTTTATTTAAATTACTGGGATGGTTAGATTTTCAAAAGCATTCCTTCAGCAGGACAGCTGGAGAAGACCTGAATTCTTTTTCTGGGGGTACATTTCATGTCTCCTTGGAGGGAAGGAAAGAGCGCCACCCTCTGTCCGTTAAATGAACTTACTGGTCAAATGAATATGATCGTAAGGCCTCATCCCTTTCTGTAGTACAGCGGCTGGCTTTGCCTGCAGTTCCCCAGTGCTACAGATTGGCTAAGTGGGGAAGGGGTGGGTCTTTTAGAAAGAGCCACGAGAGGGTGCTGCAATGCTAACATGTACTAGGGTACTCTTTCCATCTGAAAAGTGTTTACAAAAGACTTTCCCAATGATACAGGTAGACGAATGTTTTTTAAAAGAGTTCATCGAAAGTTTGTCAATTTGACATATTTGCAAAATGCTTAAAATTGCATTAAATTTGACTTTTCGTTCAACCACAAATTCATACTGAAGTTAAAGGTTACGTTCTGTGAAATGGGGGATGGTATTATTATTACCTGTCAGAAATAAACGTCAAACTTTCATGTGGTGTAAGACTGTTGCTGTACTCGCACTCCATGAGTCATCGGTCTTAAATTTCAGAACCCACCGATCATCACGTCTCCGTGTGGAAGATTTGTTTCGTGTTTTTTTTTCGTTCTCCTTACATGTGGATTGGATGTATTCATACTTCCCTGCATTACCTGCATGGTGTCCCACACTCAGCAGAGAAATGCTTCTGCTGGATCTCTGAGCAAGGCCCCTAACTCCCATTGGCCCAGGGACTGTCTGACCATGCTTTCTCAGCTGTACATTACTTTACGTAAAAGCATCTGCTATATCTCGTACCAAAACTACGCTATATAATCTACAATATAAATTCACCTTTCACTAAAATTGCTTGACTTGCATTCATGTTTCATATGCTGGTGATCCTTATAATAACATTGTAGATTGGAATTAAATCCACAGCATTTTATTATTTGGTTTGTTCAAAATCTTCCAGGGAATTTGAGATATATTTACAAGTTGCTGGAGTATGGAAGCTTTGCGGTGGGTAAATCTACAGCGGTTTCTAAAGTTGTTTCAGCTTTCAAGAAATATCTTTTGAATTCTTTTTGAATTCTGTATTTATCCCATGGTCTCCAGCACCAGTCTAGCATGATAAGGCCCTAAATCCAGCCACATCACTAGTAAACTAACATAGTAAAACATGAAGTAACAAGTGGGGCTGTTAAAGTCGTCCGCCTCCAACACCAATATGGCAACTTTGTGATGAGAGCAGCCTATATATATGACCAGCAGGCCAAAACATCTATGTTCAATAAATGGTGCTGAAACCATTTGATCAATAAGTTTCAATACCTGCTTGTCCAATAAAGTTTACTGTAAAACAAGAGTACACAGCAGGGTGCTTCCTGATTGGGACTCAAATATATTGCAACCTGTTTATCACTTATTTTTGTTTAACTTTATGTTGTGATATTTTGTCACAACAAATACCTCCTTAGTTCTTTAAAAAGCAGTTTGAATTTCAGCCATACAAGAAGGAAATTAATTAAAATGTGTACTTTTACAACCTATTTTTTTCAACTCTGCAAGAAAAATACCAAATGTCAGGTCATTGGAGGGCACACACACTTTCTGCAATTGAAAGATTCCACTTCATCTAACTACATGTCTTTGCACTGTGGGAGGAAACTAGAGTACAGAGGGATTTTTTTTTCCAGGAAAATCCTACTGACACTGAATCTTTTTTAATGAACAGTAAAACAGGATCCATAAAACCAGTCATGGTTAACTGAAGTAGATTTAAGACAACATGGTTTATACGTTACCTTTGAGATGAATCTAGAAATATTTAAAAATCACACCTTATAATATTTTTCCAGTAGTACCTTAACATGACAATGGAATTGTTGTAATTTTACTTGCATGTGGTTGACTGATTTTGAACCATTTTCTGAACCCTTCAACTAATTTTCCACAAAAAATATATCTAACAGAGGATGATTCAGATTCATCTAGAGCAAAATGATTTTCTGCTTGTGCAGTAAAGTTGGAGTACGATGGCAGCCTCCAGTTAGTGAAGCTGAATCTTCATGCTCAGTCATCCCATTCAGTTACCATTGCAGCTTCTGCAAACCTGGTCAGTTTGTCATCTTAGAAGACGACCAGGTAGATTTACAATGAGCCAGAATTTAGCATTAACTTCAAGTAGACAAACTTCAAGGGGATTTTAATTTTACAGGTTATATAGCTAGCTTTATGTTTTAAACATTTAACATTAGATTGCAAACACAAAACAGTCATAAATATGCAAATGTTAATATTTGATCTCACTGCACAAACCTCCACCAAATCAGAGATGCATATTTCAAAGAGAAAAATTAATAAATGGAATCGTGCAGAATATTCTACAATAAATGCTTTTGGACCTGTGTCATATCACAGTGTTTAACTGGTTCCAGAATTTAATGTCACACAGACATTGTCACATGTTGACGCAATCAAATTAGAAGCCTTCAGCTAAATGGTCTTGTATTAAACACGTGAATAAACAACTGTGAACTGGCTTCTGAATTATTAAATGCAGTTGAAATTAGAAATCAATTGTTTAGGTATTTAGGGTTTGACTTCTCAGGATTCTCTTGAGCCTCACGTCTGTGTTCCTGGTTATAGCATTTGCACTACATATATGCTCCAATAGAATCCACTAGATGTCATTAAAGTCCATTTGGCAGAGAACAATTGGGACTCTCCTGTTTAACTTAGCTTTGCACAAAGATGGCAGTATTCAGGCAGATATCTTTTGCCAGCAGAAATAATCTAGTCTGGAGATTAATTGTGTTTTCCTGGCACGTCATTGGTGAAGGTGTTACAGTGGGTAGCGTAGTTTGGTGTGTGTCGAGTTTGCACGTAGTGCCTTAGCTGTACAGGCAGCGTTATCATCTCTCACGCATCTGGCGTGACACTCAAAACACACACCACGCAAGATCTCTCACGTCAAATCTATAGTATTCCATTATAAACCTAACACTAGCTACATTAGAGGCGTTGGGGTAGTTTGCTAACTTTGCAAACTATTTACAAAGTAATAAAACTCCATAATACATATAAATGCATGTACAGACTTGTCTCGAACTGAAAATCTCACGCAAGCCAGCTGACCAAAGTTGGCAGTTGAATTAGTGTAGCCGCAGCGAACACATTTCAGGATGATTATTATAATAATTTTATAAATGATACTAAAGATTTGTGATGCTAATTTTTTGAACGCTTCATAACTCATAACAGTTTTTTCCCCACTCTTTCTGTCAATTTGACAAGCCCCCCCTATCTGTTAACATTTAAGCCAATGAGAACGCGCGCTTAAATCTGACGTCGATGCTCAGCAGTTGGTCGGTGTGGCCGCCATTTCTTATGAAATCCCGCCCACAATCACGACAATCCCGCCCAGGTTTTACGCTCGCTTACGGATACTGTCAGAACCAAGCAGGCTTGGTCAGGTGTGCTGGGGTGGAGTATTGTGGAATAAACTTTACTTCTTCTTTCCTTTTTTTAAATAGTAGTTTTTAGATTTTGGTGGACACATAAAGACGGCGCGACGCCATGTTCAGACGGATATTGCAGATGGTAAGGCGTTATGGGCCGGGAATAGCAGCCGCCGTTTTTGTTGACACCGGCGCCTCTGCCCTTCCTTGCCTCGAAGCCCGGGGGCCGGGAGTTGGAGGACTGAGATCACCGGGAATTTAAAAACGGGCAGTGTCCTACTTATGCGCCCGGTGCCCGGGACCGCTTGACGTCCAGCTTCCCCCTCCCGTTGGCTTGCTGACACGTTGGGTTAGCCGTCTGGCTAACTGCGTTAGCGTGTGGGCGTTCCTGCTGCTGCTGCTGCCGCCGCCGTCTCGAGGCAGTTTGCGGCCCGTGCGCCTGGGAGTCCCGCGCGGGCGTGCAGACAGGCTGCAGAATCAGTGGCACGTAGCTATAGCGGAATATTACCCTGTGTATGTATTTGTTTTCTTCCAATGAGGCTAACTGGCTGGTGATGCAATTTGGGTCATGTGATGACGGGAAAAGCGGACGTCCCCGCTGCTGTCTAGCCCTCCGAACAACTGTGGGCTGCTATGTGGCCCTTGTACCCCCCCCCCCCCCCAGCGATGGGCTGTAAATATCACTCCGATTCGACCCTAAAACGGATCAGCGCAAAATGCAGGCTTGGGCGTGATTAGATGACTGGGGAATCCAGTATTTTCCGGTCGTCTTTTATCGCCTAGAAGTGATTAGAAGCGTTTGGCAAAGGTTCATGAAGTCTTTGTGTGCTGAGTTGTCTTCTCACATACGCTGAAATATTTTTGAATAACACGAAACAAGCGTGGTGTGGTTAAGGTAGTGTCGGCCCGTATGAACAAATGATGTATTTCCACTGGTATGTGATGTCTTATTCTTTCATTTAGGAGTCGACTTTAATAATGATGTTATTTCTGCGAAAATTGTCAAGTCTGAATTTGTAGTGACTGCCCCAGCCTGCTCTGATCTGTCCTTAATCACTGCCACAAGACTTGTCTGTAGTTACTTAAAAAAAACTTCACCTAAGGATGACTATTGGTCTCTCTCCCTGCTTCTTTCAAATGTCGCCCCCTGTTGAGTGTCACTGCTGTGTGGGGATTTTATGCTGCATGCCACTGCTGGTCATTGCTGCCTGTCCTGACCTAACCCTGTCAGTATCCCATATATGTGGTACCACTCCCACTCTGTGTGGGGTAATTCCCCCCCCCCTCCACACCCACACTGTACTCACATGATCAGACTGTTACTCCTTCATTAATCACCCCTTCTGTAACGCAAGCATGCTGCCAAAATCACATCATCTGTATTGGAAACTTGGAAATGGTATCGCATGGGTTGGGGCCAAGGCTCAGCAGTGTTAGAGTGTGTTTGGCTTTTGGGTTTAATGGGCTCTCTCTCTCTTACAGTGGCTCAGTAGTATTTTTGGTGGGTGACATCTGGTGATAATGGCTGACCATAGATCAAGGACATAGGCCCGTCACAGTGGGCCTGTCCTGTGGCTGCAGGAGGTGGCATGTGGGCTGGGGGTTGAGCGTTATGCTTCAGCCTGATGTCAAAGGCAGTTGGGTCTGCACCTCAGCGTGGCCGCATGACGTATAGGTGGAAGTGATGTTGGCATTGGCTTTAGCTGACCGGACACCCTGACGACACCCTGATCTGTGTTTTTTAAAGCATCAAAGTTAGTCACCCCAATCCATAGCCTAGCCTGCCACTAGTAAACAGTTGAAGCTGTTTTTTGTGAAATGGGTCATTTAGAGTGGTTCACAGGATCAGTGACTGCAGCCTATCAGGGCTGAGATTGGACTTGTTATGAGGTGCACCAGGTAATGGCAAAAGGGCTTTTTTGACTGACCTTCCCCTATTCCTGCTTTCCTGTAGACGCCTGGGAAAGGCAGCTCCCAGGGGGCGGATGCTGACCAGCAGGCCGCTGACGTCAACAGTGAGTCCTCCGAGGTAAGTTGGACGTCCGGTTCAGCGTTTTTTTGCCCTGTTGTCGTGTTGGCATGCCACATAGGTACTGCGTATTGTGGCAGTTTGTGCCAAAAGCATCCAAACTGCCACTCGAGGGAGCTGTCTTGCACCTGAAATTGAATCAATTAGACCAGGATAATGGCTGATGTGGAAGAGAATGAGGCTGCTGGTTTATTGTTGGGGGTTTATGGTTGTCTGCAGGTTTCACGCACACGTGTCTGTTTTTTCCCCAAAGGGCTTCATCTGCCCCCAGTGCATGAAGTCTCACAACTCGGCTGAGGAGCTGTTTAAGCACTATGAGCTGTTCCACGAGGTGGGGGAGCAGATGCCAAGCCAGGGGCCTGCTAGGTAAGCGCCACCCAGAGGACAAAAGTGCTTCAAACACTCAATCCAACAGTGCCCTCCGTGTATGGTATATTAACTCTGTATATAGCACAATCAAAGAGTACTATGTAAATAGTACATAAAGCTGAATCGGATGGGTTTGTACTGTTTAAACACTGAGCAAGCCTTCAGTGATCAGTGCCATCTGCATGCTAACGCAAGATGTAGCTCATTTGGACAGCTCCTTCTGCATGATAACCCTAGATAAAGTTCAGTTATGCTGAAGGCTGAACACTGAATGTTCTTGCTTTGGACGCTGCCTCCCACATGCCAACGGTTAAGGCTGCTTCATACTTCTTCACACAAGCGACCCACTTAAGTATGGGTACATGAAAACGTTCGTAGTTCTCTGGTCAAGCAGAGTACCTTGCACATGCGTAAAACGTGTTGTATTTTTATTTATTTAATTATTATTATTATTATTATTATTATTATTATTTATTACTGACATTCCCTGCAGATGCACCACAGTAATGATGTTTGTGTCTGTTTCTCCACGTTTCACAAATTTAGAGAACCAGCTCACAGGTTTGCCAACTTTGGTCAGCTGGCCGGTGTTAGATTTTCAATTCAAGGCTTCAGTTCAAGCCTGCACTCACATACACACACATTTACATGTATGTAACAGTTTAGCATGTAGAGAAGTATGAACCAGCCTTTAGACAGGCTCTCCCGCATCATCACTGTCCCCTGCTGTGTGACAGGACCTCTGCATGTTGGCATGGTCAGTGCTGGGTTCTCTCTCCCCGTCAAGAATGAGACACCCACGGTTAGAATATTGCATTTATTGCCCGGGCACAGATAGAAATATCTGTAAAATGTCTGAATCATTCTCTGATCCCTGTCCTGTCCTCACAGGGAGGATCTTGCTCTGCTGAGACAGGAAGTGCAGGACCTCCACGCCTCGCTCAAGGTAGTGTTTGAAATCCCTCCTCCCACCCCCCCGCCTAAGCCACACTGAATCCAGGCTCTGTGCTCGGGCGATGAACTCAGAGGTTTGTCTGGCACTGAGCTGTCGGTTGTTCACCTTTGCCCGATGATTGTGGACTCGCCGTGACTGCAGCTCCTCCCGGCTCGCGCCCGCTGGCCTCGTCAGTGGAGTGCGGCATTAATTGTTCCCTCTCCCTCTCATCCAGGAAGAGAGATGGTTTTCTGGAGAGCTGAAGAAAGAGCTGGACAAGGTTCAAGGGCAGCTGAAGCAAGTAATTCCTCTTAATTACTCCATCGCCGGCTTTGTGGATGCAGAGAAGCAAATAAAATATCCACTCTGCTGTTCCTCGTTTATGTTGTTGTCATCAGTTTGGGGCAGAGCTTGTTTGCTGTTGAAGATCTGGTCAGTTGTATTAAAGGCTAAGCTGATTTTAAGTACATCTGAGGATTAGCTGCTCCTTTAAGTTGCTATGTATTTGTATTTAAACATGATTTCTGTAGCTCCTGTCCATCATTTTGACTGGTGGAGCTCGTTAACAGACAGATCTGATCCCCCGCACTGATTCACCAACGCGTCTCTGTTAGAATCTGTTTTATTCTATCAAAGTGTTTCTTTTCTCTCCTAGAACGTGCAGAACGATGGCCAAGCCAGCATTGATGAATCGGGTAAATTTTGACTTTTACGTCTTAGTGTTTTGTCTTGGCAACATGGGGCCATGGCAACAGGCGCCACGGTAACAGTGACTACAGGAGTCCGCGGGTCAGCAGTGAGGTTCGACTGCTAATGGGGAGGATGCAGTGGCACTAATTGGGTGAGACAAGCGTGCTCAGCCCTGTAGAGGGTCTGTGTTGCGAGACTGGACACATCTATGGGCCCGTCGTGTGCGTATGGTGCTGATCTTGTGGGCGTTTAGGGTGGAGAACATCGTGGGATGGGTTCATGCTGATGTGGGCATGCTGTTTGCAGAACTGGAGATGAAGCTTCACGATGCCGAGACCGAAAAGTTCAACATCAAGCAGATGAAGGATCTGTTCGAGCAGAAGGCTGCCCAGCTGGCCACCGAGATCGTAGGCAGGTGTCAACGTCCGGGGGGCGTGTGTGTGAGCGTGCATTAGTGAGAGAGCCCCGGGCCGGGAGCGTGACCCGTGCTGTGAACCGGCAGACATCAAGTCCCGCTACGATGAGGAGAAGAGCCTTCGGGAAGCAGCGGAGCAGCAGGGGGTCCGGCTCGCCCAGGACCTGCAGCGGGAGAAGCAGGAGAGGGAGAACCTGCACACAGAGCTGGTAGGGGCTTCACTGCCGTGTGCCGCTGTGCGGCGTCCGATGCGGGAGGTCATCCCCGGTCGTCTCGTTCCAGTGGTTTGCTGACAGGGTTATGGGCCGCACTTTTAGGATCACTTAGTGACATGGGTGATAATGGTGACCCGGGTGAGTGTGTAGCTGAACCGGTGTCTCTAGCTCTCAGGGTCTCTGCTTATTCAGGATTGACGTGGTGTCAAAGGAACATGATGAAATTCTGATGCCACAGTTGCAGAAAGGGGACAGTTGCATAGGGAAACGGTAGGAGAAACGGCACTGCAATTAGAGGCAAGGCATTGCTAGATAGTGCAGTGTAAGTTATGAGAAGGAGATGCAGTGGGGATGAGGGTGGGCTGTGCTCAGCTGTATTTAATCAATGATGTCTTCAGACGCCGCAGGCTTTCTGAGGTGGGAGCGGGTCGTAGGTATGTGAGTGTGGTTTCCATACGGTCGCTTGGATCTGTGCCGCTCCTTGCCCCGCAGCTGCAGCGGCCCGGCGTGGAGGACGTGGCCGTCCTGAAAAGGGAGCTGATCCAGGTGCAGACCCTCATGGACAACATGACCCGGGAGCGCGAGGAGGAGTCCGAGACGCTCAAGAGGCAGTTCGCGCAGCTGCAGGCCGACCACAGCGCTTCCCAGGTAACGCCTTACTGGTTTCACTGGCCTTCACTGTGTGAGGCTTGGCGGTGGGTGGCCTTGAAGACACGGCCCTGCCAGGCTAGATGCCCTCCATACACGCTGCAGGTGCTCCGCTCACCCCTTCTAAAGGCTTTTGAGTCCTTTTCTGTAATATAGTTTTAAAATTATTTTTTAAAGAAATCAAATTGTGTTGACAAACTAAGCTACAAAATGATGTCTTCCCCTTTAGGTATTGCTGTTTTATGCTGTTTTTAAAATCTGAATTATGCTAAAAATGCTCATTAGATCTTTATGCACTTTTGTTCTTCTTTAAAACCCTTCTGAATGGCTGCTTTCCGTTTAAAGGGGGGCGAGCCTTATTGTGTCGCCCAGGCACCCCGGGGGGGCTCTGTCTGAGGTGTCACCAGTGCCCAGTGTTACCACAGCCCCCTGCCCACTAACTTGTCCTCTGTTGCTTGCGCTTTGCTTAACATGCTCTGGCTAACATGTCTGTTCAGCCGCTCTCTCTCATGGCGTCTGTGTGTGTCTCTGTGTGTCCTGCTGACCCTATTCTGCGCTCTCCTCTGGAAGGTTCATGATCTGGAGGTAAATGTTGTATTTCCTCTCTCTCTCTCTCTCTCTCTCTTTCTCTTTCTCTCGCATCTTGGCACCAAAGCCCATTAGACCCTTTGGTCTTACTGATGTACAGACCCCCTCTGCAGTACTGTTTGTCACTGAGCCGGTAGCAAAAGCAGGACAAAGGGGGCCTTCACTATGTCAGGATGGAGGGGCATGTGTCTGTGTTTGTGTTTTTCTTCGGCTGTTAAGACACAGCTGCAGTCAGCATAATGGTGTGATGAATACAGTGTCATACACATGCCAGGTCTTTGGCACCTGGGACATCATTGCCCCCCTCACTGCGAGTCTGTCTGTCCCTCCGTCTGTCTGTCAGCTACAGCGGAATCGTAGATGTGTGGGTGTCCAGCAGACAAGTGGAAATTTGCATGCGTGTGAACATTGCATCTCTGTGTGTGGGTTTACCTGACGAATGTGTTGCAGACGACCATCTCACAGCTGCGCGCGGAGCTGGAGAAGGGGCCCCAAGAGGCAGCGGTGTACACCCAGCAGATCCACCAGCTGCAGCAGCAGAGTCAGGTACCATGCGCACACGCACGCGCACACACACACACACACAAATGGATGGATGTCTGGGAATGTGGGGTAAGCCGAGGTAACCTCGTCCCTGTGAAGCCAGTGTCTGATGCAGATTATCTATATTACCTTTACGGAGTTTGGACAGGGCCTGGCCAGTGTCATAGACCCCATTACTGTGAACTGAAGCGAGCATTTAGAGGCTTGTCATTTCCTGGGTAAATGTGATGGGGTTAGAGGATGTAATGTCCTGGAACCCCCCCCCCCCCTCTCCAAATGGCTGCTCTGGACTTTCAGGGATGTTGTGCTTGAGATGGACTTTGGAGAAGCTGAGAATATTGTGCTGATGTTTGTTTTTGGAAACTCATGTCCTTCTTGCTGGCAGCTATGGATGTGAAGTTGGTCATGTGACCGCTCTCGCTCACAGAGCCTGTCACAGAAGCTGGCCCACAAGGAGCAGGAGTGCCGGGAGATGGAGGAGAGCCTGGGCGGTGAGCGCTCCGCCAGGAAGGCGGCACTGGCCAGCCTGCAGCAGAGAGAGCTAGAGCTTCAGCAGGCCCAGGCGCAGGCCCAGACATCGCAGGCCGCGCTGCAGAGAGCACAGACCGAGGCAGGAGAGAAGGGCCAGGCCGGCAGCCGGCTCAGGCAGGAGCTGGCCGAGTTGGAGGTGCAGCATCAGCAGCTGAAGGTGGAAAACAAGCAGCTGCAGCAGCAGAAGGAGGAGCGCGAGCAGCAGAATCTGCAGCAGCAGAGCGAGATCAAGCAGGTGGGCTGCGTCCAAGCCAGTGCAGGTGATATTGCATCACTGCAGCACTGATTGCTGTGCGTGTGCACATTCAGCTCAGGTCCAGTTTTCATAGCAACATGATAGCTCTGTATCAAAGTATCCAAAACTTTATCCTGATCAAATTATGGGGGGAAAATGGTTCAAATAGGGTGCTAAGTGGGAAGGAACACGTTAAGGATGCTAAGGTCCGATGCCCAGTGGCTAAAGGCTACTCCCTTTTGTAGCTACATAGCCGGCTGCTGGAGGCAGAGAGGCAGCTGGGGGAAGTCCAAGGCCGGCTGAAGGAGCAGAGGCAGCTGTCTGGGGAGAAGCTGAAGGATCGAGAGCAGCAAGTAGCCGATTTGCAGCTCAAACTGTCCCGGGCTGAAGAAAAGGTAAGACGGATTAAATTCAGCTTTGACATTTCTGTATGGAATGAAGACTACTGCTGCTTTGTCAGGTGTTTTCTGACCTGCCGCTGATGTACTCCCTTAGGTGAAGGAGGTTGAGAGCAAGTCTACGGACCTGCAGCATCAGCTGGAGAAGGCACGGCAGCAGCACCAGGAGGCCCAGAACCTTCAACAGACCACCACGGGGAAGCTGAGGGAGGCACAGGTACTGGCTGATGTTGGCCTGTCCAGTGTGATTTGAGATTTCCAAACAGAGATGCAACATGTCATGTGTGTAGAACCACGAGTGAGCAGTTCGGAGTAGATGCTTTTTTTGTGTTCTGGAGGGTTCTACACCATGGGGAGTTGCTCCCTGAGTGTTTGGGGGAGTCAATCAGGGGAGACTGACTGGTTAGTGAAATTACATTTCATCTTACAGAATGACCTGGAGCAGGTGTTGCGCCAGATTGGAGACAAAGACCAGAAGATCCAGAACCTGGAAGCACTTCTGCAGAAGAGCAAGGACAGCGTGGGTCAGCTGGAGGCCGAGCGGGAGGACCTGTGTGCCAAGATCCAGGCTGGGGAGGGCGAGGCGGCTGTTCTCAACCAGCTGCAGGAGAAGAACCATGCTCTACAGGAGCAGGTGAGGCTGAGAGAGGCAGGGGATGGTCACTCTGAGAATCCTGACCTTTGTTTGACACTTGAGTAGTCTGTTTTTGGCTGTTTTTGTGACTGCATCACATTCAGTCAGAATTGGTCTAAACACTTTAGGTCACGCAGCTGACAGACAAGCTGAAGAACCAGTCAGAGAGTCACAAGCAGGCCCAGGAGAATCTCCATGAGCAAGTGCAGGAGCAGAAGACCCACCTCCGCACAGCACAAGACCGCTGCTTGGCACTGGAGAGATCCAGCGCGGAGCTGTCCGCCCAGCTGAGTGAGACCAAGGAGAGGCTGGCCCAGATGGATACCCAGGTATTGCGCACCCAGCGCTGGTCACGTAGACCACAGCATAGGTGTGATGTAATAAACATGTCATGTCTGAGTCCTTGAATTGCAAATCTTCTCCCTTATACTTAATGTTATGGAAGGTATATATAACCTGCAATTTAACAAGCATGCTAATTAGGAAGTCTTGTACCTCTCCAGTGTCATCTTGTTAGCACCAGTCCAGCTGGACCATTAACTGGTTTTGGTTTTCTTGCAGCTGAAGGCCAAGACTGAGATGCTGCTGTCTGCCGAGGCTTCCAAAAGTGCTCAGAGAGCAGACCTGCAAAACCACTTGGAGACGGCCCAGCATGCTTTGCAGGATAAGCAGCAGGTGAGGCCAGTGTACCAAGCAAGGTCCCAATTTGTTGATAAGCGGTTGTTTTGGCATTTTGGTTTGTTCTTGGTCTGTCATTGCTCTGCCATGGGGTTATTTGGGTAGCTCAGTCGTTGACTTTTTGTGTAGGAGCTTCTGAAGAGCCAAGCCCAGGTGGAGGAGCTCAAGACTCGGCTGCAGCAGAAACAGGAGCAGTGTGGACAGCTAGAGACCAACCTGAAGGAGAGCCGAGACAAGCTGCTAACATCAGAGCAGAGCACAGAGCAGCTTGAGGGTCGCATCAAGGTCGGTGTCCTTCATGGGCAGCCCCGGTGGACCGGGGGGCACATGGCAGTCAAAAGGAGAAAATCATACTGAAGAACCCCGCCCCCTGAGTGATACACAACTGTCTCCGTAGAAACTGGATGCTGAAGTGCAAGAACAAATGGTGGCCCGAGATCAGGCCCAGTCAAGCCTGCAGCAACTCCAGCAACACAGCACCGAGGCTGATGGGAAAATCAAAGAGCTTGGCCAACTGCTTGCTGTGGAGAAGGAGAGGTATGTATATGCTGTCTGTGTCCTGATAGACTGGTCACTGTCCCTGTCTACGTTCCCTGGTGTCTCCTTGACGTCTTGCCCCCATTTTCTCCATCATGCTCTGTCCCCATTGTGAGCACACCACCCTCATTCCAGGCTTGCTGCCACTGTCCCATAGGGTCTCGACGCTCCAGGAGGACCTGAAGAGGACGGGCACCGCTTTGGAGTCCTCGCGGCAGCAGCTGCAGCAGCGGGAGGGGGAGAAGACCGTCCTGCAGCAGGGGCTCGACCGGCTGACCCAGGAGATGCAGGCACAGAAGCTGGAGCTGGAGAAGAAAGCCCAGGGCCTGGCCAGCAGCCTGCAGAAGGCCCAGCAGGAGCAGGATGCCCTGGCCAAGGAGCTGTCCGCCACCAAGGATAGCCTGAACAAGGCTACCCAGGCCCTGAAGGAGGTCCAGGCACAGCTGGACTCTGAGAAGAAGAGTGCCAAGGCTGCTCTGGAGGAACAGGTGGGCGTCTGCTTGGGTTAAGTCAGGGTGTGTGGTACTGGGCCAGTGATTCAGTGATGCAACCAAGGTCTGAGCCCCACCCCACCCCCGCAGCAGTGGTTGACGCATGTCTGCCTGCAGGGGAAGTCACACCAACAGAGCAGGACTGAGCTGCAGAGGAAGATGGAGGCTGTGGCCAAGGAAGTGGCAGAGGTCAAGGGTCAGCTGCAGCAGAAGGAGGAGGTGAGGTGGGGGGGTTGAGGCACTGTGGGGGGGGTCCCGAGCTGTGGCTTGTTAAATTGACAGTTTACTCTGTGTAATGGCCTACGTTCTTATCACGCAGACACCTTTGATCTTATCCCTGGTAGAATAGTTTCCATCTAGTGATCACCGTTATCGTCCTCCAGGCAGAGAAAGGGCTGAAGGCACAGCTGGCTGCCCTGACTGCACAGCTGACGCAGACCCAGGCCACTCTGAAGCAGGAGGAGGCATCTGTGCAGAAGCTGCGAGAGGACCTGAAGAGCAGCCAGGCCTCCCTGCGTCTGGAGGTGCAGGGTGCAGAGAGCCGGTTGGCTGAGCTCAAGGAGCAGCACACCCGGCAGCGGGAGCAGGAGGCGAGAATGAAAGAGCAGCTGGCTGCCGTGAGTCAGGCCCTGGAGGCAGAGAGGAGCCAGAAGGCAGAGTTGCAGAGGAGCCACGCGAGCGTCAGGGAGAGCCTGGCGCAGCTGCAGTCTGACTGCTATGGCAAGGAGTCGGAGCTGCTGGCCCTGCAGCAGGACCTGAAGGTGGGAGCAGGGGGTGCTGGTCAGAGCTCCCCTGGGTCGGTGCTGGGTAGGAAGACTGTGGTTCTGCAGGATATCCACGGCCCTGTTGAAGAGGTTGCCTTGTTGGATTGTTGCAGGCCTGTCAGGACAAGATGGCTTTGGCCCAGGAGGAGCTGCTGTCCAGTCAGAACCAGCTGACCCGGCAAGAAGAGCGGATCCAGGAGCTGGTCGCTGCCCGCAAGTCACTGGAGCAGGAAGTGGCCAAGAGGCAAGAGAAGATCACGCAGCAGGTGGAGGTGCTGGAGAAGCTGCAGCAGCAGCAGGTCAGTCGGTCCTGCGCTGTCAGGTGCTACCTACCTAGCCGCATGCTTGACACCCGGCCCATCTGACACGTGCCACCGTGGGTGACTGTCACCAGGCGGCCACGAGACAAGACCTGGAGAAAGAAAGGACCAAGGTTGAAGAGCTGAGTGAGGTCAAGAGCCGACTGGAGAAGAATGTGAAGCAGATCAGCACGGACCTGAAGACCAGCGGAGAACGCTGGGAGAAGGTCAGTCAGGGCATTCTCCTTTGTATCTAAGGGGCGAGAAAGAAGTTTGACCAATAGGAACACAGTGGTAATATAGGGAAACTTCCCTGACCAGTCAGAATGGAACCCAGTGATGTAATGAGAGATCTCTGACCAATGAAAACAGAGCCTGATGATGTGTGGAAGTTGGATGCTGTGAATATTGAGTCTCTCCTGTGGTCATGCTGTGGCTGACACACATGTTGTGTTGTGGTCCAGGAGGTCTCGGAGCTGCGGGAGGCCAAACAGCTTCTGATCCAGCAGAAACTGGAGATGCAGGGGCGGGTTGAGAACCAGCAGGCAGCACTGGAGAAGGAAAAACAGGCACACCAGGCCACGCAGGACAACATCCAGCAGCAGAAGCAGGAGATGAAAGCAGAGAGGGACAAGATGGATGGCCAGCTGGTAGTGTGTCCCGTGTCCCCTGTGCGCGCCCGTGTGTGAGCCTGTGTGCATGCGGGGGCCTGTGGGTCTGACCCCTGTCCTCCCTGACGTCCAGGCGGTGGAGCAGAAGGCGAAGGTGGAGCTGACCAAGCGCCATGAGGAGGTGGAGTCCAAGCAGGCACTGCAGATTGCAGCGCTGAACGAGAACATGTCGACGCTGAAACGAGAGTGGCAAAGCAGCCAGCGGCGTGTTGGTGAGCTGGAGAAGCAGACGGACGAACTGCGGGGCGACATCGCCGTGTTGGAGGCCACCGTGCAGAACAACCAAGACGAGCGTCGTGCTCTGCTGGAGAGGTGGGCCGCTGCTGGCGGGGACGCCTCGCTCACAGACACTTAAGGCTAATTAAATGTAAACTCCGTGCGGTAAAGCCAGCGATTTGATTCTGCCTCCAGGTGTCTAAAGGGTGAGGGGGAGCTGGAGAAGTTGCAGGCCAAGGTGGTGGAGATGCGTCACAAGCTTGATGACACCACCGCTGCCATGCAGGAGTTGGGAAGGGAGAACCAGTCTTTACAGGTCGGCTCAGCAGTCAGAGGCTGAGGGGAGGGTACAGGCCTGCAGGTCACGGGTTGTATGACATCAACAGCAAAGCCTGTTCCCCTCTGGCCGTAGATTAAACAGTCGCAGACACTGACCCGGAAGTGGACGGAGGACCACGAGGTACAGAACTGCATGGCCTGTGGGAAGGGCTTTTCTGTGACCGTCAGGAGGGTGAGTCCTCCCCCCCGTGCCCTGGCTCCCAGCCAGTGTGTTCCGTTAAGAGTTTCCGGAACATTCCGTCTGACACCCCCCCCCCGGCTGTCTGTCCTGTCCCCAGCACCACTGCCGGCACTGTGGAAACATCTTCTGTGCGGAGTGCTCATCCCGCAACGCACTGACGCCGTCATCTAAGAAGCCAGTGCGTGTGTGCGACACCTGCTTTGAGGAGCTGCAGGGCTGACAGCCCCCTTCCCCCAACACCCCCC
>JAABNX020000001.1:7129612-7141484 GCA_015163995.2 Mormyrus lacerda
AAGGGCAGGGGTCCCTGTGTCTGTGCTGAATGGACACTGTACCTCTGGAACGAAGCCCCTCTTATTCCGCTCCCACACTTGTGGCCAAACCAGGCACTCCTTTAGCCGCTGAATGTTGTGGTAGTTATCCAGCCATTTCACCTTCCCTTCGAGCTCCTCTACAAAAATAGAGGTAAAATCAAGTTTTACAATCATCAGTAACATCACCACCATCATTATCTTAAGCGTGTCCATCTCCAACACCATCAGTACCCCCATTTCAATCAGACCCACCATCATCATCCCTGTGATTGCAGTTGCAACAGTGGTATTTGCACTATAAATGTTACCATTTCAAATATTGCAGTACATTTTAAATCATACTGTATGCATATTATTGCTTTAAGAACAGAAAACACTTGCATCTGACCTGCATCACAACTCAATTTCAAGTACATCGAGCATTTTTGTCGTGCAGAAATATTGTAATTGTGTTGTCAGTTGTTGTTGGTCCAATAGGCTGCCTAGTGAATAATGAGATGATAGTTGACATATGTATTGTGGGATATGGTGGGTGTGTCTTTCAGCCTGACGACTGCAAAGCTACTGATTTGTTATTGTTTTTTTCCCACCAGCTGCAGCAGAACAACAGCAGCTTCTCCCAGGAACGATTACCCAGGTGGCGCACATAATGGAGCCGCACCTTGCTACAGGCCAGCATGCAAAACCAGTTTGACTGGCATGGGCACACTAGGATCATTTAACTACCGTGCTTCACTAACCTATGACTGACCGAAGGGAACGATATGTACCATTAATCATCACTTGAATAAAGTCCTGGCTGGTTCTACGGTTTGAATTTCATAATTGATAACTAACAAAAGGAACTATTTTGAGCCCATGATGTCACACAGAGATTGTCTATTGATGTAGCTGAATTTTGGGCCAGAGCTGATCCTATTGGCTAATCAGTTGGAGATGCATAGTAGTTATGATTAAAAAGCGCAGAACCAAGTGAGAGTTATGACGTTGCAATGCATGCAACCCAAGCTGACCCTGAGATGAACCAGAAAGCTGGCAATGGAAGGGGACCGTGGAGCTGAGAGAGGTTCAGAAGCTGCCTGATGTAGACCAGGACAGACTCACGTATGCTTCTGTCCACTATCTCCACCACGGCCTCCACGGCCCGGCTTTGTTCTTCGCTGCTGCTACGCTTGCAGATGTTCCTCAGCAACAGCGGGTAGCGGGTCAGTCGCTGCAATGGTGCCACCTGCAAGTCCTTCAGCTGTAGGCGTCGGCATTCTGGGTGGCCCTCACACCACTGTGGAAGGGGGAGGAATGGGCAGAATGGAGAGAGGATGCGACCTATATCTACTGGAGAGTAGCACCTCAACTAAAGGGTGCCCCTCAGATAACCCTGGGTCTGTCCATTTAGCATCGGGGGGAGCAGGTAAGTTACTGGTTAAAGGCAAAGACTTGCATTCTACAAGTTGCTGGTTCAAGTACTATCAGGGGTCTAGCAAAGTACCTTGACGTAGGCCTTGAAGTCTTCCCTGTGTTTCAGGCTATCCACGTAAAAGGTTGTAGTAGAGTAGTTGAGGCAGTACTTCTGCTGGCAGTGGCAGATGCTGTCTTTGAAACCCTTCAAAATGGCCATGAGTCACAGTGTTTGTGAGAACAGCAGTCACGCATGGCGTGGTTCCAAAGGTAGACTAAATGAGACCCAGTTTTCTTATGGAAGCTCTCTAAATTAACCTTCAGGTCTTTGTCTACCTGCACAAACCCAGCGTCACCATACACACCTTGATGAGCAGATCTTCCAGTTCGGGTGAGGCACCCGTCACTGGGATATCCCATGACTGTTTGATGACTCGCAGAAAACTGGTGAGGAAACCAAAGCTTACCTGTAGGAGACAGACGCACCTCTCTAAGCCACAAAAACCATTCTTTGTGAACATGATCTGCAAGTCAATGGCATGAAAACAACTTCTCTAGAATGGGTCTTTCTCTGGGATGTGCCACGTATGTCACGCATTGGGGTTGTGCACCCTCGAGGTGGCTTGCACGGTCATACCAAGCATAGCTCGTTCAAATTGGCAAAAAGTTTCCAGGGGTCGATATCCTGCAGGCAGTCATTCTCCTGTAAGTTGGCCAGTGAGACCAGGAACACCTGCCAAGCACAGAACATCTGGCTAATGCTGTACCTCCTTCTCAGTTTGTCCACTAAACTCAAACAAATTAAAATCCTCATCCACAGCTTTAGGGGAGCGTCACCTGTTTCAGAACCATGAGCTGGTCGAGGAAGTAAACACACTCGCTAGTGAAGAGCTCCCACACGGCCTCTTCCCTCCTGTGGTCCTGATCTCCACCCTCCAGCTTGCCTTTGCAGCCATGGTTCTTCAAGAAGCCCTCCAGTGAACAGTCCTGGGGTGGAGAGGCATTGCACTAGTAGTTGTACGGCTAATTTCTGCCACCTTCGTCACGCTGGATCGCCAGTGGTTATTAGCATCTCACCTTGTACGCCTGTAGCTCTGTATCCCTCCAGTCCTCCACCTGCATGGTGGACAGGTGCTTCATCACATATGACACAGAGCCTTCCTTTCCTTTGGCCTGAGGGAGGGGCAGGCAGAAGGTTGGGGGCTGGTTTCAATGGGGCTTTTTCCTAATTCTTTGCTAGCGTCCAACCTGCCGTGTGCGATTGGGTACTTATGAACTCTGAGCCAGTTTTACTTTGAGTTCTAGCGGGTGTTAGCCACACGTGTTAGATTCCAATGACTCCCCCTCCCCCCCTCATCTTGCAAAGAAAAAAAAACCTAGGGGTCCCTGGCACCTACCAGAACACGTTTTGTGAATGGCCACTTTGACTTCTTGGTATCTGTGGTAAGAAAAATGACAGCATGCACTGGTGTGACACGTGTGGTAAGAGCAGATTACCGGGGAAGCCAGATAGCTGGTTAAACAGCTCTGTCAGTGAAAAGGTCACGACCTAGGTAAAGAGTTGGTTGTGAGGTAGAGCTCTGCACCTGTGAAAACACCTCAAACATTCCACATCACCAGAAAACTCTTTCTGTCACTTGGGAAACATCCCTATTCCCGTCTGCCACTTTGTTCTTGTTTTATGTCATACATGATTTGTGTAAGAGGTCATGAATGGTCAGATTATGAGTACTGTTGTAAATATGCAGCCACTGACAAATGATATCCTGCTTAGATGAACTGGGTTCCAGCCGGGCTAGAATGACCCAGGCATTCAGCTGCCCTAGCATTTGAAGGGACGCTACTGAAAGGCACTTTCCATGGTACAGTGGGAGTGCAAGTCGGCGTGAGTCCTGCATGGTTCACTGGCTAATTCGCAGTCATTGAACCCAGGTCCCTGAGTAAAAATTCTCATGCTGCAGCTTGTTAATCAGGTCTCTGCTGATGCAGAGGCTCGTGGTTGTGATCACATGTCATGCGAGGGACAATCAAAACAAAACGCAAGCGATCGTGCAGCAGACAAATGACACGATGGGAGATGACCTGAAATGGTGGAAGACAGGATACCTGCTGCCCCGTTGGACACGAACAGGTCTCCCGGCGACATGTCCAGTCCTGGCAAGCTGATCACTACCGAACTCCGCCTCCGCTCCTCCAGCCTGCGGGCGCAGAAACAGAGAGGGGAGGGGGCGAAAAGAAGGGGAAGCAAGAAGGTGGAAAGGAGGAAAGTTGGATGGAGAGTGCAGATGTCATTTGCAATGAATGTGCTTTAACTGATCTTCAACATTTATGACTATACAGAGAAAGATCTAATCAGCCTTCAGTCATGTGGTGCTTTTTACAGTGATGAAAATCTAACCTTGAGGTTATGACATGACTTTATTAAAATAACTTAATTTACCTTGATCAAGACAAGTTTACAAAGGTGTGCCTTATCTACACTGATCAGTCTTCCTAGAGTGTCAGTAGTGTATCCAAAGAGCAGACACAAGGTGTCCACCACTGGAAGCATCTCCTCTGGATGTAAAGGGGTCAACTCGTGAACCTCAGAAACTGAGAAGTCACTTCACACATAAGCAAAACAGCTGAATACAATGAGCTAGAGGTCCTACACCAGCAGATGGTGTTTCTCTGTCACAAGTACAGAATGTGTAGCCATCACATCTCTTTATCTAATTTATGACCTTGCAACACCCCGCGAGACCCCATCATCCTGCTTTGCGCAGGAGAGCATTTCTGAAGTTGAACAGCACCGACAATTATGAAACAACGCGGCACAACTTGCCAGAAGAATTCAGTTGCGGCGGGGAACAGAACGCTTCCTGACGTGTGTGTGTGGTTGAAATCTCCTATATAAAAGGAGGATGCGGGAGCAGTGCATGGATCAGCAGGTTAGACTGCTGTGCCCGGGACTGGAAGGCTGTCAGACTGGCAGAGTGATGTCACCATCTGGTCCCTGAACAAGGCTTTTCATTCCCAGTTGCTCCAGGGATTGTCTATCCCTGCTTCCTTAAATGTACATCATTTGGATAAAAGCCTCTTCATAGTAAACGTCTCAGCACAAAGCCTCCTGGGACATCTCCAGTTCTCTTTGCAGCGCTGAATGAGGATGACGAACACTGGCCAGACCTCCTGACCTGAAACACGCTTAGCCTTGAGCCAGTTTCAGTGCCATGTGGTGCAACCAAGCAGACTGAGCCCTGCACAGAACCCACCCCGCTCTGCTTCCTCATGATGTTTACGTATGCAGGAAGACATCTTTCTGCTCCGGTCAAGGTCTATGTTTTAACCTCTGTTGTCATGAAGGCTTTTTACCCACTGGGATACAGCGATCACATAAGCCTGTCTCTGGTATGTTCTGTGGCCCACGACGCTCTGATGACTGCATTTGTGGGAACAGCAGTCATGTCTCTAACATCCTACCAGGGCAAACTGTCCCCTCCCCCAAACAGAACATAAAAAACATGGCAGAAGCTGCTAAAAGGTACCATCAAGCCCAAGTGCAGATGGCTGGGTGTATTTCAGTATTATTATTTCAGAAATATTAAGACAGTGAAGAGCTGGACAAAAGCAAAGTCATATGTAAATACCACAAGTCTCCGAAACCATTTAACAAGACATTATCCAGATGCGCAATCTCAGCACTTATTGGCCATGTTAATTAGAAAGTTCTTTAATGCAGCTGCTTTGCAGTAAATTCTTAATGCACAGGTCCACAATTTATAGCATTAGTTATCTCAGAATCACATAACTGCTATTGTAACTGAAATATCCCTAATCAAATCAGTATGGAATCATATCGAAAATCAAATAGAATCGGGACCTTGTGAGTCAGAACTGAATCGATTACGCAAATCAGTGGCGATACCCAACGCTACTGCACTGGATAATACGTGCAGTATGTCAACAATCCATGTTGATGAAGCACAAGAACTCTAATGCTAATTGCTGCTTCCTGATTTTAGCGGAATCTCACACAAAGAGAGGGGGGCGGGGGACACACAGAACGCCATAACTTGGGCTCCTTGTGTCCTACTTTCCAGTTCCAGAGTAAACAATGGAGCCTCCCTACAACGGCTGTCCTTTTAAACCCAACAGAGCATATGAGTATGAGACTAACCAGGTTAAGGTGCACTGGCTCTGGGCAGGTGAGAAACACAAGATACCGCAGTTTGTATCCATCCCACTAATTAATGTTTGAATTATTGGTCCAACCACAGCTTTGACATTCAAATGAGGTTGTTGGGGCAGCCAGTGAGAGGCTCGATCCAAATCAAACCATAGCTTTGACTTCTGGAAATACGCAAAACATTGAAACAACACTAAAACAGAATGACTCTACATACCGTTCCTGAGATAGCTCCTTCGCCTGTTAAAGTAAGCAGATAAGGAGATGGTTAGTCATGGCCAATTTGATGTCATTTTAGGCGGTAATTTAGGCTACAAAAATGGTTAAATGACGGGAAGTTGCCACAATCGTCGCAATTCGCGACCAGAAAGACAGTTCGGGCACCTGACAACATGGAAAACACTCGCTGCATTTTTAAACCCCCACATATAAATAAACAATTCAGTTTAACGTCAGAGAATACCTCAGTCGATGCGGCCAAAGAAAACATCAATAAGAGCAAATTCAAACTTCCTAAATCTCCTCTAACAGTAATAGTTCCCTCATTTGCTCTTGTTTGTGCCTTCCTCAGGGTTACACTAAATTTAAGGGGCAGGTTCTCTTCGTATCCTTGTACCGTCCGATGGGACGCTTATGGGGGCACCTGCTGATTCAGTGGATCTCTAAAGCAGATCAGAATCTGACGTTAAACTAAAGGAACTCCCATTGCTAGTTCTCAAGCAAGCATACTAATGGACATCAACAACAGTATTTTATCGTGATAATATGATTTTCATTACATACTAAACACACACTACCTGATTCAAATGCTCTTCCACTTCTGGCGTCCCGCAGACGGGTTTAGTAACACTACATGACGTTTTTCTCTGTTGAATCAGACTGTTGTCCAGAGTATGGCATCTGCCCGATCTGTTCGTGGATTCCATCGGGGACACGACGGGCTGGTTGTCCTGCTCTCCGTTTGGCCGGACTCCCGGTTCCGGGCAGCTCCCGGGTTCCGGTAACAGAAACCCGTATTTGTACTGGGGTGAAAATGCGTTCCCCGGAACGGGGGATTCGCAGGTGACCGAGTCCTCCTGGGTGCCGTTCCCCTTCGTGTGGTCCTGGATGGCTTTCACGGGCCGTCGGACGCTGCTCCTCATTCTCCTCAAGGTGGGGGACGTGGAAATCCGAGCTGCCGCCTGTCTGTTAAACTGGAGAAACGGCGTGACCTTTTCATCTTGGTCCTGGGGCGCAGCGTGCTTCCCTTTTACATGCGACCTCGGATCGTCGATCCACATTACGATCGGGGCGCTGGTCTGCGTCTCTTTGTCCTCCAAGAGCAGCAGGTCAGTTTGGGTCTGTGCCACGGAGCGCCCCGCCACGCCATCCCCCCACGAGTAGCCCTCCGTGTAGCTCCCATTAAAAGTTTCTTCGAGTATCGCTCCGTTTTCGCAAACTGTAGTGGTGTGTTCCTCCGACGACATTTTTCATATTTTCGCGTTGTATTAAAGTTATGCTACTAAATGACAAGTAATGCAAGCGGACACTTAATTTTACGATGATTACCTGTAAAAAAATGGGGGGAACATTACAGCCTGTTTGGTGTTTTTACATGTTTTTGTCTTACTAACGTTACAATAATTTTTTAATTAGGGAACACGTTGCTCGACCCGGAGTAACCAGCCGTGCGTCCGGAGGGCAGCAAAACGTCCCCCGGCGCATATATAACATCTGCGGAGCACAATGAGGGGGGTTCACTTACCCCCGGTAAATCCACGAAACCTTCGGCGCTTTCCAAAGAGGTTGTCCCATAAACACGTCCGGTTGCATATTTCAATATGAACGATTCAATGCTAGAAAGTATCGCTCATCCGACACGCTGCTGCTGACAGCTGCGCATAATACGGAAGAGACGCTCAGAGTTGCGTAAATGTCGCTTCAGGTGACAGCAAACGTCCATGTAAAACGCAAGCGCTCTGGAAGGAGTTTAGTTAAAACTGGCCAAATGTCCGCAGTGCTGCTTTTATTATCTATACGAATTGTATCTGTATATATCAAGGTATCTACCTGTGCCTGAAACAAAGCGGTCAGAAACAATGGGTTCAAGAAAGCCGATTCCCCCGTGACTCACGGTTGTCCGCCGACCGTAGGCTGTCAGCGATGCGCACATCCCGCACCCGGCTGGAGGGGAGGAGAGAGCCGCCAGCTCCTGGCCGTGTCGACATACACCGTGGCGTGTCACATCCCGTACGACACAAAGGTCGGGAGATACCAGAGTCGTCAGGTCTTTTTTTCTGCACTCCCCGTCGTTAGCGGGGGGGGAGGGGGGCAGATAATGACTAGAACAAAATACTGCTTTACTGTTTGGTCACACGGCAACGGGACACAGAACTCCACCATCGCCATAACAGACGGTTTTTTAAAACTATACAATAAGTGATTCTGAGCTGGTCATGTCAAACAGGCCACCAAGGGAGAGTTTCTAGGCAAATTTAAATATATGTCGGTCTGCTGTTTATTTACTTTTTTGCAAATATATATTTGGTTGGTTAGCAGAATTTATGTAAAGTTGTGGACTGTACGTGCTCTTATATCAAACGTTAAGTGTGAAACTATACTTAAGTATGAAGTATTCAGTGCTTCACGCCTTCATTGAACCACTTTCTCAATGGGGTTTGTGTCGAAAGGGCAGCAAACAATCCCACGGTGACCAAGAAAACATTTGCTCTACATGAAAAATTGATTGATTGACATTATATAGGCCTAGTGTTATGGTATAACCGGCTTCCGGGTGTAACCGGTTCACCCCGAATGGGTGAGATATGGATGAATGGTGTGGTCTGCTGTAAAAGAACAATGTGCGGCTCCTGCTTGCAGTTCGTGCTTCTTTGTTTTGTTTGTTTCGTCAGGATTTGCTTGTCCAGTTCGGCAAGCAAATCCCTCGTCGGAAGATACAGGTTGTGGCTGCTGAACTGCAAAATTATACCTCCTGTAAAAATTTTCTCTGCTGCATAATTCACCGCTGTCGTAACGTGATAACATCCCGGTACAGCTGGTCCTTAGCGGCCTCTCCAGTGCGGCCCGGGTGTCCCTGCTTGCACTTTGCCCGTCGACCCAGGTGATGCTCCTGATGGCACACTGGCCGGGCTGATGCCGCTCCTCCTATGGGTCGTCTTACAGCCACCCATTACTGTGGCGTTTAATAGGCTTCCATTGCGCAGTCCCTCACTCCGGGTGTATCTCGGTTACCAGCCGCTGCACCGTCGCGTCACCCCGAGAACGAGTCGAACCTGACTTTTACATCGGCAGATTCTGGGCCACGCTGATGTCATCGTTACTCTTGTAAAATATTACATATGCCTCCGGCGCGGTCCACTCATAGGTATGGCTACTCAGAAACCGGCCAACACCTTTTTTGGGTGACTAAGAATTCCAGTTGTACATATTAGTTAATTTGAATATGTATACACAGATATTTATGTACAGTGAGTGTAGAACGTCACCGCCACCTTTAATTATTTTAAATGACCTACAGCAAAAAAAAAAATGCATAGCAAACTTATCTTTATTTAAAAATAAAATCTTCCTATGTCCATGTAATTAATAATTAGCGGAAGCGCTTGACTTACAAATAGCCGTGAGGGTTTTTGGATACATCTCCACCAAATTCGCACGTATTGTGGTAAAAATATCTGCCCACTGGTTATGATGATGCTAACATGCCATGTTAAAGAACCATGTGTTCCTGAACCTCTTTGTGAAGCTTCCTCACAAAGACGAGTGACGGCAGTCTATTATTCTGCGCTTTCTACTCTCTTTTAAATTCCTGGCAGCTCGACCCCACCTGGGGTTATTAAGCGTAGCCCCCTTTTCTGCCCCCTTTGCTTTATAGTTACATGGCTCTGATTGATACCGTAACGAACCGGTTACCTCTTCATTGGTGATTTGGTCATGTGATTAAGTCACGTGATGTTTTTAAAGGCATGCCTAAGAGTTGCGTGTCGACTGTTTTTGCTTGGATGCATAGGCCGCCCTCAGGCAGGAGGACCAGGTACGGTACTGGCTAATCCCTCAGCCGGTTTGGTGGGCACTGCTGCGTGAATAATAGACTTTCACAGCCCCCTAGTGGCTAATAAGGGTCATTGCGGTGAACTCATCAGTACTGCTGACCGCACTGAGGTTAAGGAGTTCAGCATCTGCTAGAGATTGGCAGCCAATGAGGGAGCTGGTCAAGGCAGGATAGTGCCGCACTCATGAATAATTTCCTCTTTTCTGCACGTGCCTGGGAGCCCGAGTGCATGCAGAAGCCGCTGGTTTGTATGTGCTGTGATGTAGGTCTGTCCTCTACACAAGTTTGACAGACTCAAGGTTAGAGGAAACTAGGACTAGGGTTGCAAAATTCTGAGAATTTTCCATGAATTCCCATGGAAAGTTTCCAACTTGGCATATTTCCAAAATTCCCCAACTTAACTTCCCATGGAATGGGAAATTTCCTGCCCCTTTGCAACCCTGCTGTGGACCTGGCCTGAGCAATACAGCCCCAGACTGTGGGGGAAGTGTGGCATGGTTGTGGAGATCTGCTGAGTGGGGAAGCCCATTCATAAAGAATTTAAATATTCATGCAACGATAGAAGGAACAAGATATTGATGTTCCCAAAAGTCAGCACACATAGCCCAGCAGCTGTTCAGTTCAGCAGCCTGGTCTCCAATGTCCCTCCCCTGACTCTTCTCATGTTTCTCATAAACTCATCATAAACTCCCTCCTTCTGGTTTACAGCCTGCTACTTTATTTGAAGGTGAGCATGTTGTGACTGTGGACCCACAGATCTTAGGTTAATCATTACTCAATCAGACCCAGGGCTTGATTTAAGGGGTTTATTAGAAATATTTCCTGTTTCCGATAACATCGGAAAATGGTCCCATTGCCATATAAGTGAATTACATAAGCAATATCAATTTAGAACAATGTTGTCAATTGATAAGACAATGGAATAAAGTACTGAGACCATGAGTCTATCGGTCTGATAGCTCTAGCAGGCTGTCATGGAGGTCCAGGCCCAGATTGTGGTTTGGATTAAACAGTGCTGCCCCACCAAAAAGCGAAGGGAGGGGAGAGGAAGCTCCTTAGTATCGTGTATTATCCTGATATGCTTGTTCACGCACTTTGGACTTTGCCGTTCTGCTGACCTTTCACACCGTGACCTCTGACCTCTTCAGCATCATGTGCTGGGAGGACTGGTCTCCCTTTAAGGTCTCCCTTTGCTCCGGTGAAGGGGGGTCATTGACGAGCCAGTAGAACCGGCGCACAGTAAGCAGTAGAGGGCAGTGTTTTCCCTCAAATCCATCAGCCCTTTGAAAGTAGAGCTACAAACTCGCTGTTCCACTGCAGGCTGTTCAGTTTAGCTTTGGCTAAAGAGTTCATTGTCTCCGGTTTTTGCTGCCTTTGGTTACTCCCGTCTCCACTAAGATGCTAAAGGTGAGCTGATCTGCTTCGCTGTGTGAATGTTTGTCTGAGTATGAGCCCCATGATAGCCTCACACCGCCAGTGTGCACCTTCCACCCTGCGTATCCTTGCTAAGGTGTCAGATCCCCATGACCCTGAGCAAAACAGTCACTGATTATGATTGGGTGTTTCTGACTGTAGTATGGGCCTGTAGGGGTACCCCAGCGATGGGCTGGGTGTGTCTGGGAGTGATTTCTGGGTGTGTTCTTGCCTGTATAAAAGGTGACACACGCCCTGCGCGTGCTGTTAGTATTCCGAGCAGCTGCAGCTGGGACAGACAGAGCTTACATAATGTCTGCGCTGGGTCCACAGCAGGAGCAGAGGAGAGACGTGCTGTCTGGTGTGCCGGGGGGATGAGTCACCAGCCGATGGGGGGGGGGGGAGCGGATCATCATTCACTGCAGGAGTTAACCCTTACTATCCTGGAGCACCTCACTTCCATAGCGGCAGTGCAAGCTCTATGACAGGGACTGGGCAAGCTCTGTGGCAGTGAGAGTGTGGGCTAAGTGACAGTTTGACCTCAGTGATGAGCTGAGTAACAGTGACAGTATGAACTCCATGACCATTTGACCTCAGTGACAGTATGAACTCAGTGACAATTTGACCTCAGTGACAGTGTGAGCTCAGTTACAGTGACAGTGTGAGCTCAGTGACAGCGACAGTATGACCTCAGTGACAGTTTGACCTCAGTGACAGTGACAGTGTGAACTCAGTGACAGCGACAGTATGACCTCAGTGACAGTTTGACCTCAGTGACGGTGACAGTGTGAGCTCAGTGACAGCGACAGTATGACCTCAGTGAC
>JAABNX020000001.1:7157364-7168157 GCA_015163995.2 Mormyrus lacerda
AAAAATCCCCACCCCCCCCCCCCCCCCCCCCACCCCATTGGCTGGGAAACAGCCACCGTTTGCCAGGGGGAAAAAAATCAAGGTTTTTTCAAGGCAAACACACTTGAAGATCAGTCGGTGGCTGTCAATGCATTTATGTTTCTGCGCCCCCGGGGGGCATTTACACAAAGCATGTCTCTGCCATCACGTTACTGGCTATGTGGGCCAGGTGACACACAGTGCTGGGGGGAGCCAATGGTGGCCTGGGGTGCGACCTAGCATTTGATTGGTCTCTCACAGGAGGCGTTTATATGCTCTGATGGTGGGAGAGCAGAGTAATGGGAAAGAAGACTCTGTTAGTCTCAGCAGTAGGTCAGGGAGGGGTAGGCAGCAGTAAGGGGGGGCTGGTGTGTGACTTGGTGGGTTAGGCTGAGATCAGAAGGTTGTTGGTTCGAATCCTGGCATTGGTATAGTCGTTTCACCTTTGGGGTCCTGAATCAGACCTTTCCCTCCATAATTGCGCCAGGGAGTGTCAGACCCTGCTCTCTCAAAAAAATGTACGTGGCTTTAGGATAAAAGTGTCCGCTAAATATGTAAGATGGTGAGACAAAACAAGAGAGATACCCCTGCATCTGAAGGAGGACTGGGGACAGAGAGAGACAGTACGGTAAACATGAGTAACCTCGTTAATGTGCTCTAGCCCGGTGAACTAATCTTACAAGAAGCCATAAGATATGTAAGTATCAGGTGACCAGCTAGAACCAAAATCATATTTCCAAGTGCTAACATTTAATAGCTGCTCCCATGAGGTTTAATCAGGCCGATGTTGATCCTCCCTGAAGCCTCGTTTTCTCCAGGTAACTGTGGAAACCTGGCTCGTGCCATCAGTCCACAAAATGTCAGCAAGCTACTGGATTGTCTAACTGTACCCCCCACCCGAGCATTACCGTGGTTACCGTGGGTCAGCCTTACTATCTGCATAAGGGAGAACGATCCTAACCCCCGCACACCATCGGCGGTTGGCCGTCCGTCTGGACCCGAGCCCTGGAGCCGATCCTCATCCTGCCTGGCCACACGGAGGAGGGGCGGAGCTTGTCTGCCCGTCCCCTGGATCTCGCCGAAGGCAGCCTAGCGATGGGCCTTGTCCGCTCTGAAAGGAGGCGGCTTTTTTTTCTTTCTCACTCCGATGTCCGCGGCTGTCACTCTGTGCGGCAGAGGGGAAAAAAAAGCTCACAGTTCAGCCAGGCACAGCTAACGTATAATCAGAGGCAGTCAGGAAGTGAACAAAAAATGGGAACGAGCTGGGAAGTTAGCGGCTACCGTGGCCAACCGCTGATGTGGGTGAACTGGTGGCCGTGGGGAGAATCAGAACGAAAGCCAAGGAGGGATTAAAGATCAGGCGGGCCGGCCGTCATCGCACCACAGCCTGCTGCCAGCACGCCTTTCCGTAACCTGTGATCCAGAACATGTGATCCTGTGCATTTCACAGTAACTTGACAGAGGTGATTTAATGAAGGATCCAAGTTCATGTTAAAGAAATGAAAATATTCCAGCAGGAACCAAGTCGCTCACCCCGGCCAGGCTGCATTTCTAGCTGTCCCCAACGCTCCCGTCGAAAGCATAGATGCTAGTAGTTCAGGCACTAGTGATTCATCCGAGTTGAAAAAGCACAAACGGGCCATGGGAATTTCTTGTGGAATGTCGGCCATTACTGATTAACATTTCAATGACTCCGGAAAACAAAAGCACGGCAGAAGACGGGGGGCTGACAGGCTGGATTCAAGGAGCCCTCAAAGCTGACCTCCGCGTGCTTAGAGTGTAGCCCTGCTGTGTCATAGGCTGAGTGCCGACAATATGTCCCTATGGGGGCCACCTATAACTGAGAGAGTGCTTTATAAACAACCAATCACAATTTCCTGTGGCAAGCTGTTTCCCCCTTAAATACATACACACACACACACACACACACGCATATAAATGTATGTGCGTATCATTATGCCCTAAACCAGATTTATCTTTTTTCTTGAAAATACATAAGGGCTGTAATAAAGGCTATGTAACATAGTACTGACTTGGCGCCAGATAATACAATTACTGTCCAGGCAAGTTTCTCAGGTCTCGCTGTGTCCATGACGGAAGCCCCTTGTGACTGTCATACAGCGGCTAATTGGACTGTTTTTCTCAGGCTGTTTATGGGCGGACGGGTGCCAGAGTCCTTGCTGCTTTTCACGGGGGTGGGTCTTGTGAGCCCCTTGTTCGGCTGCAGTGCAGGATGGTCCGGGACCTTCCTGGGACACGCCCGCCAAAGGGCGAGGGAGACGGTGCTTGGGTGTGACCATGCCGCAGTTGCCTGTCGAGCCCAGATGATGGGAGGAATGTGTCTCCGTGGAGCTTCATTACTGAAGAGGCTAACAGCTTGTGTTGTAAACAAACTCAACCTGGGCTGCGGCTTTAAGGTCTGGGGCACCCGTAATGACATCACTAATGACCCATAATGACATCACTAATGACCCGTAATGACATCACTAATGACCCATAATGACATCACTAATGACCCGTAATGACATCACTAATGACCCGACTATGAGCCAGGCTGTAGCAGCAGTGACAAATAGTTAAGCTACAGACCAGCTTATCAGTAATGCTACACACAGAAGCTGTACTCATATAGCGCTCTTCCACTACCACCAAGAACCGAACCGTACCCAAGCCGTACCACCAAGAGACGGTTTTCCATTGCCAATTATCTGAAACGTACCCAAGCTGAAAGCATGACCAAACTGAGCTGGTTGCATTACCACCATCTGATTGGTCAAAATGCACGCAGATATTGGTGGTCTGTGTCGATATGCGTGGATCATCTGAAAAGAAAAAAAAACATCTACTATATATTCATGACCAGTACTATCACACATCGTGATGTACTGATGCATTCCTGATAACTTGGAACTTGAAGTACTATAAAACAGCTGAATGGAATGGATTCATAATGCAAATTTATGCCAGCTAATGCTAATTCTGCTAGCATTTGATGCTAACATAAGACAGCGATTCTCACAATTCTCGGAAATTTGCACATAGTAAATCATGAAGGTGTACTGTGGACATGTAAACAATTGCCTCTCCAGTTTTAAATCACTGCCTCTCTCCAAAACCCAGCAACACCTTTACCGAGCCGGCCCTTCTGCAGTGGAAAATCAAAGCGAGTTGGAACCGGGCTGTACCTAGTGTCTCTTTCTGGTATGGTTTGGATTTGAGGCGGTTCCTGAATGCCACTGAATGCCAATACTACGCTAACATCAGCCAGGTGCCATTGCATCTTCACACCATCAAGGATGTGGGTTTCATTCCTGTCCCCGCTCTGTGTGTATGGATTTTGACGTTCTCCCTGTATTGCTGTCGGTTTCCTCTTTGGACTCCAATTTCGTTTCTGAGTTTTAAAAAAAAAAAAACAACATGCGGTTTATATGATTTCTCTCAATTGTTCTTGATGTTTGAATATGTGTGGCTGGTACTGAACTGGCATCCTGTCCAGTGTCACCTGCCCAGTGCGTCCTGAGCTGGTTCCAGTCCTGCCGTGATCCCAGATAGGCAAAGCCAGCCCTGAAAATGAGCTGATGTCAGAAAGACTCACATGCCCATGGTCTCCTTTCTCCAGACAGCTGCATGGCGATTACTGGGGGAGTAGATCTCTACTGAGTTGTTGATTCTGCAGCTTAGCCAAGACTCTTCAAGTCACTAGGAGAGATGTAAAGGAACAGAGGAGGGTTGCCTTGTATGAAGACACAAACCCTGCATATCTTAATCTAGCATTTTGCATACATGTGCAACATTATGCATAGCTAATTTAACAATGGTGATTACCGAAAATCAGTTGCAAATCTCACCGTCAGCATCTTAAATGCCTACGTCAATATTTCTCCAAATTTAATGGGAACAATACCGCAGAAATGTTTCATTACATCCAGGAATTAAGGACGACATTTTAATTTTGAAGTTGGTCGCAAGTAATAGAAAGTCATAAATAAAATCGGAAATTAACTGAAGAACCGAAGTTACGTTACACGTCTTATAAATGTCTTGATAACTTGGAGGAATCACATGATTAATTTTCAGTGATGTGACCTACGAGTATGAACCAATCATTCTGAAAGCCGTTGCCATTTTGAAATCAGATTCAGTTATTGTGTTTGGTTCAAGCAGCAGACACTAGTTTATCCAAATTCTTATTGCCAAAACTGAGGCTCGTAGGTCACGAAACGATCCCAAACTCATCCCTCTAGCCTCTTTGTCCATCCGTCGGAAATGTGCACAAACACAAAAGAATACATTTACATCAGTGTTATGTCAGAAGGGACTCGAAGTGATACGGGTGTTTTAGCCGTCCGTATTTATTGGGAGGTTATGGAATATCGAGGAACAATTTTAAAATGCAGGGGGGAAGCTGATGGCAACATGCGTGTATCATCATACCCAAATATACAAATACTGTAAAAAAACAAAAAAAGTAACGGTTTGTAAGCTGGTTTGCGAAAAGGCGTTTGTTATGGCAGTAATGGAACCTTAATTTTAAATTGTAGCTTTAAAGTTTGAAAATGTGTGAGCTGTCTGTCCAGTGCATAAGTAAGACATTGTTACATTATCAGTGTTATTCGTGACGCTTAAATATTCCAGTAGATCTTTGTAATTAAAAGCTTGCCTTTGCCTAGATAAAGCCGTTTAAATTTACTGACATAGGCTTACTAATCATTTAATCAACTTCTAAGCTATTGGAAACATCTTCAAAATAAAGTAATATACCCACTCTCTTTTCAAGAAATGTTCCCCGCTGTGTACCCCATCAACTTGATCCACCGTATTTTATTAAAACTAAAACTAAAATCTCCCCCCAAAAACACCATTGGTCATCACGAGCTCGATTGTACCCAATGAGAATAAGTCCGTCCTATATTTGCCATGTGCGGCACATGTTTCCACACGCAGTGTTTTCTGGTGCCATGGTTACCTCCGCACAGGCTGGCATCGGGCGGGCAGGGAAGGGTTAAGGAGGAGTAGCCCGCCAGCGCGATAGCGGAGGAGAAGCAGCATATCGCGGAGGAGCCGTCCGCTCCTGCCCTGGCACATTTGCGTCCATGTGGTCTTCGCGGAGGGAGGAGGGCTTTGGGGACGTATATTTGGCTAAAACTTTTAATGCGGGAATACAGTTTTGCTTCTGTTCGGGAGGGCATTCCTCGTTCACAACTTCAACATCGGGGACTGACTGAGGGGAATAAACAGCCACGAGATTTAATTAGGCCGTAATTGTGCTGCTGCTCGCTGGTGCATTTTACACGTGAGCTGGAAGCTGGTCGGAGACGCGCGTGCGCTGTGCGCGCGGAAAGCTGGCTCCAAAGTGTCAGCGGAGGAAAGTGGATATATCACTTTAAAGTGCAACTGAGCCGGACGTGTGTCTCCGGTGCGACGCCTCGATCGGCCCTGGAATATTAATAATAAAAATCAGAAAAAGCGCTTGGAAACAGGGAAGTTATGGACGACAGAATATCACGTCTGCAGGACAGACAATCGCTGGATCAGGCAGATTTCCTCGGGCAAGTTATTTTTTTATTGCATGACATTCGTGAAAATTCTTTTTTTTTTTGCGGTGGCATCTATCAATAAATGTTTTTTTTCCCTTCCAATAACAGGGTGGAATATTCATCTCTCTACATGTGCAAATCAAAGCGGGTGGTGAAGAGGGAGGACGCCAAGGTAGGGGAAAGTTTTGTCCGGTATATTACAAAGAATGTGACACACGAGATTTTAAAAGCGAGGGTTATTTTAGATTAATCATTGTTTTTTTTCCCTCGTGATATACACACCAGTGCATCTAACCGTTTCTGTCAACAGGACGCCTATAAGTTGCCACACAGGCTGATTGAGAAGAAGAGACGAGACAGGATTAATGAGTGTATTGGGCAGCTGAAGGATTTGTTACCGGAACACCTGAAACTGACGGCAAGTTTTCACTCCGTTCGGTTCCAGTTCCGTGGTGCAGGGCTATTATTTTAAAAATCACTGTTTATTCAAACTTCACAGTGTTACCTGACGTTGCGTGATTGTGTCTTGCATAGACGCTTGGGCATTTGGAGAAGGCTGTGGTTCTGGAATTGACGCTGAAACATGTAAACGCCTTGACCGCGATCACCGAGCAGCAGCACAAGAAGATCATCGCTTTGGAGAGCGGTGAGTGGCATCATAGCTCCTGTCAGGCTGAACTGAACTTGACTTATTCGCGACCATTAGTCGATACAAATAAGATGCAGAATCTTCGGCAATACTTAGTATGAGGCGGAGATGTTTTTATTTCTTTCTTTCGAATATTTGCAATCTGATAAATTTCTGAATGCTCTTTTTGTAGGTGATCGATCGACAAAATCATGTGTCCAGGCTGATCTAGATGCATTCCATTCGGGCTTTCAAACTTGTGCCAAAGAAGTGCTGCAGTTCTTGAACAGGTCCGAGAACTGGACTGCCCGGGACCAGAGATGCGCTCAGTTAATCAACCACCTCCAGAAAGTTTGCGCTCAGCTCCTTCCCAGCGCACAGCTGCTGTCCCAGCAGCTCCTGGCCAGTAAAAGCGCCACCGTAGCTCATGGTCAGAAAGCGGAAACACATGCGAACTGTGTTCCCGTTATCCAGAGGACTCATATCGGGGAACTGAACGAAAACGACACGGACACCGACAGCGGCTATGGAGGAGATGTGGAGAAATATGAATGGAAGGCCGACCCAGACTGTAACGGCGCAAAGGCGGCCGGACCGCAGCCGGTTAAAATTAAGCAAGAGTACGGGGACGAGCCCCGAGCCAAGAGGGCGAAACTGGACCCCAATGACTTTGCGATGTTTAAATCTGATTCGACTAGCAGACCTGATGTGTCTGTTTTAAACTCATTGATGGGACTAGGCGGTGTACCTTTCGGACAACAAGCGTCTTTCTGCATGCCTTTCTATTTTCTTAACCCATCAGCAGCTGCGTCTTACATGCCTTTTGTGGACAAGTCCAATTTGGAAAAATATCTGCTGTCCGCCACGGCGGCGGTGACAAACCCCTTCCCGCTGCTGTACCCTGGACTCCCGGCGCAGGCGGTGGCGGCTGCAGCCGCAGCCTTCCCGGGCATGTCGCCAGCGCTTTCTGTAGGTAAAGGCTTCGGGCTCACATCTCTCTCCCAAAATACCGACAACCAAGCCTCCAACCTGGAAACGTCGATCGAGGCGGAGGCAGCTTCACCTGTAGAGGGTCAGATCATGGAATCTCCTTACGGTGAACCCAAGAAGACTGAAGCAGACGAGTCCTAAATCACTCAATGCCCACATTTTATCCCCATATATTTTTCAAAACGCGTTTTTTTCAGTTAAGTGGTGAGTCTTTATTTTTATGATAGTTTTAGCTGAGGAAGACGACACAGTAATGTTATTTTAATAGGAAAAAGAATAACTTTGTGCAAAGTAACACTGCAGTTAACAGGAGATTAATTTTATTCTGTTGAAGTGCTATGTTTACAATTTATAGATTTAGCATATAATGTAACAACTGACTGATAAATATTTAAGTCTGTATCATAACTGTCAAAGAATGTTTTGAGCTAAGGGCAAAGTTTTTCAACAAAAGATCAAAATTACTTTTGGTTTGATTGATGTAAACAGCGCAGATGAGCGCTTGCGTAGAGTACGGCAGGTCACGTGTCTGATACTAAGACGTGGGAAAGGTACATGGGCACCTTAGTGGAAATTTGATACTGAATGTAACTTATTTTTAATGAATATGGAAGTATATATATAAATATATTAATTATCAGATTCCAGGTGTTTGCTTTTTGCAAGGTAAAGTGCACTTGTTCATGCTTTTCAAAGACGATCTTTTTACACCATTGCCTGTCCCTGTTGTAATCCAGACAGGAATATATTTTCCTATTTAGATTAATTAAACTACGAGACAGACATTTCATTGACAAACTAGCGTGTGTGCAATGGTGGCACTGCAGCCATACTATTTAACATACAGTGCATGTTTCTGAGATGTGGAAGACATTGAGATGTTGCCTACAAGTGGAGACTGGCAAATAGTGTGAGATACAAGAACCGGAGATGCTTTGTTCAGCTCTGGGATGTGAGACCCGTGACCAAATAGCGGTCTAATAGGCGGTGTGGCGGTAAAGTTCCCGGATGAATACTACCTTCAGATTCTGACTTCGCTCCAAGCTCCTAATTTGAACGTGATGTATTACTATAGTTTAGTTTCTATGTCAACAATTGTGAATTGTCGCAATTTATTAACGGAGCATATATTTTTGGCGTGCACGCATATTTAATGTATCGATGAATATGTTTATCAATAGCGCCAGCTTTAAAACGGAACGGTACCTGTTCTTTGGTGTATCAGGCTTCCAGTTACCAAATTCATACGCCGTAACACTCACAACACTTACATGTGGAAAATGGGGATGGGCAACCAAGAATGTTCCAAGAGTGTCGAGTCTTTAAACAATGCTTGATTCGGGACTGAACACCAGACTTCTGCCTAGAGGACTTTGTTGAAGTGTTTATACTGACTGTAGTCAGGATCTGGCACGGCTGCACGAGTGGCTTCACAGAATGTTCTGGAAGAGACGACAATCTCACAATAAACTTAACCTGTAAATAGTCAAAGATATGTATATTTCTTTGTTTTTTTTTTAAAAAAAATATCCAGTGCTGCTCATTGATGTTTGCCTCAAAAGCTGAATTTTTAATGGTCTGTTGCCAAACGTTGTAGCTTGTATGTGCATAGTTTGCAAACACAATGAATTAAATGTCTGTTGTAGTTATAGATAAACTATGCGTTTTTAACAAATTTCATTAAGTGTGTAGTTTTTGTTAGGTTCTTTAGGCAAAACTGTCTTATTTTAAAAAATTCACGAAATAAAAAATAGAACAGATGTTTTAAGTCTCATTCTTTATTAACTAATGGATTAAACGTCGCGTTCTCGCTAAGAATACTCGTAGGCTATTTGCAGGATTCAGTGCCTTCCGGTTGCCTCATAGGACACAGAATGCCTATTGGTGGCTCCACTGAAGAAAAGCAAGGGCTTTTATCCAAAGGATAATCCTGAAAATATTGCCATAAATAAAGCGGAGCCTCATTACCCCTGGGAAATGGTGCTGTGCATCCTTCCCAGTATTCCGCTACGAACTGATCCCAGCCAGGGTGATCCGCAGATCGGCCATGCCACGCGCAAGCAGGTGGGCGGAGAGGTCATCCTACTTTGTGCCTACAAAACAAGCAAATGATCACTTAAAAATGTGCACATTTAAAAAAAAAAAAAAACTTAAGGCAATTAATATAGAGCGAAATTCCACCAAGCAGTTACGCATATCTTTGAGCAGAAATTGATATACTGTTATTTTCAAGGGGACTTGGCTAACAAACTAGACACTGCAGTATTCAGGTCTTCCAGAGAGCTTCATCCAGAAAAATCTATTTCCTGCACACGATGTCCGCCTCCGAGGTTACATCAACTCAGTGCACATACACTCATTAGGAAAAATACTGTGTAATATTATAGCCTAGTATCCGCACTAATGTGGCTGAGGTTGTCGAAATGAGGTATTGCATTATAACTTACCCAGCTGTAGAACATAGATCAATTGTAATGAAGCTACTGGTATATAGCCTATATATGCAGATGTGTTATGTAACTGGCGAACGATGCATACATACATTGCAAGCAGGCGCGTAGGAATGGGGTGAGATAGTGGGAACGTGAACCCCCCGATATTTAATTTGGCTCCATTCGTCCCCCCTATAAATAGACTCTTGCTTTTATATTATCAAGTACCCCTCTCCCATTATCAGACTGTGTTCTACAACATTGATTGCATAGGTTTTATTCGCATAGTCATGACGGTGCTGCTTTACCGCTTATTCGTTGAGATAAAAAAAGCTCAAATTATTAGTTTCCACGATTCATCCCAAGTGCTGTTATATTAAAAATCAGTTAATAAGCCGAATTATTTATATGTATATTAATGTGGCTGACACCGGAATCGCGGAGTTTCACCCGACGTAAACTTCCATATACGCTCATCGTTACCAGACGTTTGCGCGTTGTTAATTATTAAACTGGCTGTACATGCATGCAGCCACGGCCGATCCACGTCAGCTCCCCTGCCCTTCGCCCGGGTTCATGGCGGCAGAGCCGTGCTAGACGGTGACGTAACTAATCTCCTGTCCCGGAGGGGGGGGGGGGGTCGAGGGTCACCGCAAGATCATCACATGCGTCTGCACAGGACACGCAGCCGCCCATGTGCAGCAGACAGCCATGCGGCAGGTAGGAGCCGGGAGAAAGGCGGTGTGGGAGGGCAGGTTTACCTGGCGCTCTGCGTCGCTGAGCCATTATCCATGCTTTTGGAGAAAGCAGCGACGCGCGTCTTGCGTGACTGTGAATTCGGCGCGTTTCATTTTTTTTTTTCTGCGCACTGCCACGGTCGGGCAAACCGGAGCGCCGATTTGCTTTGACTGCGCAGCGTCGCCACGGCGGCGCGCGGTTACATAACCCGCATTGTGCACGTGCTGCCCTCGAGCTGCTCGATGAAAAACGTGACCGGCGGATCCAGGGAGAGCAGGCAGCCCCATGGATAAACCCGAAAACTATAATTATAAAATAACCATAAATATTTAAAATGAAAAAATGAATACTTTAAAACACACACACACACACACACACACACACACACACACACACACACACACACACACACACACACACAAACAGACAGATATATTTGTGGGGACTCTC
>JAABNX020000001.1:7168257-7192188 GCA_015163995.2 Mormyrus lacerda
ACACACACACATATATATATATATATATATATATATATATATATATATATATGGAGAGAGAGAGAGAGAGAGCCATACTGACGAAGGAAGACGTAACATTAAGAGATCAATAACAAACTTAAGCAAATTTAAGGGTATTGTACTGAGCTTTTTCTAGCAGTTGTGTTGCAGATATGACAGATACTCCAGACTGGTCACTGAGCCTCAATCCGATATGTTGCATCTAGATACAAGTCTCTCAGGGACTCCATTTCTGCGCCCGAATTGGGAGTTTTATTTACCCCGTCGAGTGTCAGGTAATCACAATATATGGTCCTAGGCCTACACTAATATTCATATTAGTAGAAGTAAACTATACCTTGGGAAGTAAGCAGTTGAAAGTAATAAAAAATGATACGTTTTTAAATCATGTCAAATTTCAAGACTTATTATAGATGCAGAAGAAACTGTCTTTTCAAATATCCTCAGGTTATCTCGTCTGTCTTCGGGTTTTGGTTTGAGCAATATAAAATTAGTTAATGGCGTCATCTACTGGGCAAAACAATTTATCAAAAGTCAATTTCAGTTTATATTTGGTTTTGTGTTCTATTTGGATTATTGAGTTTCCGTCTCAACTCGCAATTATCATGTACTCATTCAATTCACATTCAAATGGGTCAGTTGACGACAAAGACCGATGTTTGTACTGTGAATGTTTTAATTTGTTGTATCCTTCAGTCAGGCGACCCAAAGTGCTCCCGTGAATCATGTAGGTCCGTTATGAGGTGAAATCAAGTTTCTTTGGAAAAATGTTCAGTGAGAAATTAGAGAATAACATTGATGCGAAGCCCAGTACCAAATCCTTGACTCATGAGCAGGTCCCTAAAAGGACAGTGTTCTTGTAAGCAGTGGTGATTTCCAGGTCAATCACTCCCTTCCTCCCTCAGCTGCATGGTACCAATTTGCTCTGCCACAGTTCTGCTTTTTGCTTATTTGGAAACCAGGTCAAAGTGTTTTCATAATTTACACAGCGCCATGTGATAGGTGACTGATGTAACCAACCACACGGGGTGAACCTGTATTTTAGCCATTCTGCTAGAGCAAAAATGTTTTACAGTGATCAGCTGGGTGATCTTCAATTATCTCGTGGTACATCAGCAGCGCACTTGCGCCACATACAAAACTTAATAACGAAGTATGGCGTATAGAATAGCAAAAGAAAAAAGGAATTTGTATTTATGTCGAACAAAGGCGGTAATAAAAAAGAAGTCTTTATTTAAAACAGTTGAATATAGCAGAAGGAGAAGCGAAGAATACAGGCTTTTCATTATAAGTAGTGCATCAAATTGTCGAGGAAATGCATAGAGATCAGTGCAGACCGTGTTCCCTGTGGCTCGTGCCGCATGCACGGGGACCCTTCTTTCGTTTAAGTCTTACTTTTAAAACTAGAGCCCTAAGAACAGGGATATAAAGTTGTGGAAAAGCACTTGCTTTTTCAATTGATGCACCGGGTGTCAGGCAGTTAAAACATATCGTTTTGTTTTTTGTATTTTACAAATTGACTTGAATGCACATATTAAAACACTGTACATATATTCTATATCTTTTCCACCTGTATTGTGATGTCTGTTGCCATGAGAGACTGAACTGGGAAACGCTGTTTCCGTTCTCCCCCGCTGCACCGGTCCTAGAAAAGCCCAGACTTTATGAAAATGTACTGGTTCTGTGCTGCCCCCTGCTGGCCCAGCCTGGATTTACCTCTACCAGAGATCGAGATGCTCAGGTATGGACAATAATTGTCCTGCTTTAGAAAATCAGCTGAGCAAATGTAAAGTAAATATGAACATCCATCAGGAACATAATGTACTCATGCAGTCCAACAAAGAAAGTATGGCTTTGTCTAAGAGAAGTATATGTAGCAATACCCTCACCACAGAACCACTAATTTAACGGAAGGGGAGTGATGTGTTTCCGAGAACAACTCACTGCACATTAGCTGCGATGTATCAGAGGTACGAAGCCAATAGCCTACATTTTGCTAGTTTGATTTACTGATGCTGCATAGTTCTAGAATCTTGAGTGGGGTCAAGTACATTGCTCACAAATAGAATGCAAAACTAAACCAAAGGCTTTTATTACTTGACATTATATCTGTAGGTCATAGTGGATTAAGGCAGATAAGTGTTTTTCTCTAAAATGGTTAATCTACTAGGATCTACATGTGTGAAAAGTCAATTGCTGTAAGTCCTCCAGAGGGACTTGATGCTTCTTAGTCGTGCTGCATGAAATGAAATCAATGCGGTAACATGCTGCTAAGCTCGTAGTGCTGGGCTCTCACACTCGGCGCATTGGGCTGCGGGCTCTCCATGCCAGATGTGATGGGTATGTTTAAAAGCTAGAAATGTCCCTGGGCAGTGTTACTGTCAGATTTAAAAATACAGGGCGTGACTGGTTAGTTCCATCCTTCGCAGAAGACAGTGAATTGCTTCATCCAATAGGAAGTAATTTGCCTTTTCAGCATGGACCAATCAGCAAAAGGACTATGGTTCTCCCTGGGGGGAGGGGGGGGGCTATGCTCCACAGCTCACACATAGATGCCCTCGTGGCTGAAGCCAGAGGGCAGGTGACCCTCCTGGTCCTGTAGGTTGTTGGTGGATAGAGGTTGAGAGGAGGCCGGACGCTTCAGGGAGCCCCACAGCGAGGTGGCAGCATCTGCACACGACAAAGGAGGTGGGGTTAGAGAGGTGAACAGACCTGTAACCGGAGGGTTGTTGGGTTGAGTCCCAAGAGGGATGGTGCCTTTTCTTCCTTCCATTATATTAATACCCTAAGCTAAGGGACATCTGCAAATGCCATTTTACTGAGAAGCATGCATCTCTTCCTAAAACGTCCCTGCTTCCCCAAAAACACAGCCGACGTTGCCATGAAGTGTAGTAGGGGGTGGTAAAGATGCTAATGTTTGTTTTTAAATAATAAGCAAAATTGAAATTAACAACACTTCGATATGGCTCAACATCTCATTTTGCGCAGGCTTTAGAACAGAAAAACTGAGAAACCCGCAAGTGCCTATCTTCACCACTAGGTGTCAGCAGTGGTGTGTTTGCGAGATCTAAAAATAGTGTCGAAATCGCGAGGAGCCGAAGGCAAATTAACTAGCATTAACGTGTCTTTTACCGCCATCTAATGAGCATCGCAACCAGCGTGATTTAACACTGCGCATCCCAAAGCGTAATAGATTTCAGTATGTAAAATACAAGCTTTCTATACGCCTGTTTCTTCCGTTTTTATTGTTCCTTTATGCATAATTATGCGCTTTTTGTGCGCTTTATGTGGCCAAGGCAGGAGGTACTTTTTCCATATGTGCAACAGTTGCATTCGTTATATCATATAAATCAGTTTTTAAAACTGCCATTTAGACAAAATTGGTTGTTCATATTGCAGTAATGCATTATACTAACTACATATAAGTGTGATACCACCCATGGTGTGTTTTAGTGATTAGATCTTGGCTCCACACGTGAACCGGACCCTGCTGCGTTTGCCTGTGTTGGCGCTGTCAGTCTGACACCGGGGTGGCGAGGTGTGCGCCCGGCGGCCGCCTGCACCTGCTCCGGGGCTGACGCGGCCGGGCTCCCCGCTGCTCTCACTGGGCGTAACGCTGACTCTGCTGCCCGTCTGCTGGATGAACTGCTGCAGATTGACCTGCCGTAGCTCCTTGGTCAGCTGCTCCAGCTCCTGCTCCTTCTCCTGCGGGGCGATTCGCGCCCACACGCTTTCATTTTAACAGCTCATGGAGGAGCGGTCGGTGGCGATCGCGGTTGTTGCCACATGGAGAGAAACCATCGCGGTCGTCGGCTGAAAAATTCTACTTAATTGGCTGCCTCCTCAGTCACGCTGTAAACGGGTATCATTTATTTTGCACAAGGTTGCACTGCAGCGCTATGGCCCAGCTGGAGCTAACGAAACTGCATATCCGGTTTCTCCACTAGATGGCGTCACAGGTTGAACTGAACTTGCCGTTTCTTATGTGTGTTTTTGCCGCTTTATTGTGGAGGGGACATGGTCCTATGGCGTAAAATGTCACGCGCCATTTCCCCTACCCAAGCAGAAAGTTAAATAGGTTTGAGATACAACTCTGATTTGCTTGCAAGGCTTGGTATAAAAATGCAGCTGTATAAAAACATTAAGCATAATGTTATATATAATTATTATTTTTATCAAGAGAGTCCCAGTCAGAATTTATGCTAGTGTGCAAACAGCAGCGGGGGGGGGGAGTGAAAAGGACCACATTCTGCAGCGATTAGGCCACATCAAACGGGGTGTTATTCTCTGTCCCCGTTTGGGCCCCACAGATACCAGGGGGCCTGGGGCCTCTGTGGATTCTGGTCTCGCTCTCGCCCTTTGTATTCCAGGTCTGAGAGAAGCTGAGAATTTTTCCGCCTGAAGCATTATTTTGTGATGCAGGTAAATGGATAGAATTTGTCTTGGACCTGGGCTTGGATCATGTTGTGTCCTTTACATCACTCACACACACCCACACACCTGTACTCATCTTTCTGGGGACCATTACATTTACACACTTGTACATTTATACACAGTATATCTGGGGACCATCCATTCACTTCTATGGATAAAACTCAAATCCCAACATGACAACCCTTAAACCCTACCCAGCCCTAATCTACCATAAGTAAGCAAGCAAAATACACGAGTTTTGACATATTTAGTTTTCTGATGGCAGATTTTTATATAATTGAGTTTCCCCTTGTAGGGACTGAAAAAATGGTCCCCGAAGCATCAAAATAACAGTTTTTTGACACATCGTGGGGGCATTTTATCCCCATAATGTAATGTATACATAATGCATGCACAAACAGAAACACATACCACTCACACATAGACACACACACATATTCAGTTCTCAATGTCTTGTTTGTCATGTAGCTGGATTAGGACAAGCAATTGTTTTTCCTGTAGCCCTTTACTAATGTATCCCAGCATGCATCTCAGTTGTTGCCATCTGCTCTTTTGAACCCATTTCTAGCACACCGCTGTTATGGCCCTGTAGGCTTAACACCTATACAGCCCCCCGCCCCTGGTGGGATGGGCCTTGCCTCCACCCACATCCCCACCCGTGGTGTGACGGGAGCGGCTCACCTGCAGCCGGCGTGCGGACTGGCCCAGCGATCTCTCCACGGCCCTGCAGCTGCTCTCCAGCCTGGATGTGTGCTGCGTCTGTGCCTCCAGCTCAGCCTTCAGCTTGAGTATCCTGGCCCGCACCTCCTCCTCATTCAACTTCTGCATCTCCTGTGTCTCCTGCTGCAGCCGCTCTGCCTGCACGCCGGCTTCCATGTCCTGGATGTGGCCCAGTGAGGAGCCCAGCTGCACCTCGCAGTCCTGCGTGCGGCGCAGCAGCTCCTGCAGCCGCTCACGCAGTTGCCTCTCGTTCTCCTGCTCGATCTGCAGCTCGTTCTCCCAGAACTCACCCTCGCTGATCTCTACCTCATTCCTCTGGACCTTGCGCTGCATGGACAGCACCTCCTCCTGCAGCCTGATGAAGGTGCCCACCCCAGTAGCACCGCTGCCGCGCTCCGCCCAGGCACGCAACTCCGCCTCACAACCCCCGATCCTCTGCTCCAGCATCCGCAGCTTCTCCTTCTGCAACTGCACCAGGTGGGCCAGCTCCCGGGTTGGGCTGATCCGCAGCCCTGACGCCGTGGCGATGCTGTTACTATGGTTCATGAAGTGCTGCTTGGCCTCCGATTCCCTGGACCTCCCAAACATGTCCAAGAAGCCCCGGGCGCCGCTCATGATGGTCACGGATTTGCGCTTGGGCTCCCTGCGTCTGAAGGAGCGCTCAGTGGGGGGGCGGAGCCTGGCCAATGGGGGGAGGCTCTGGCGGTACAGGACGCGCTCTGGGATGTGGGCGGGACCATCGGAGGCAGGCCGCTCAGTAGCCGTGGACCCCGTCCGCCGCAGCACCAGCTGCACGTCGCCGGCATGTGGGCCCCACTGGTTTAGTGAGGCGATGGGGCACTCGAAGGGCGCTAGGGGGCGCTCTATTCCCCGCCATCGCTCAGTCAGTGTGTAACGCCCTGTGCGGCCTGTAGAGGCAGACAGGACAAGGTGACAAGGCCATGATGTTTATCTCTGAAGGAAGCACATGCCTCCGCTTGCTGGAATTCTCGAAATGGACAGATGTGAACAGATTTGAAAGACATGCAGACAGTATGATAAGTATGTATCTGAGGTCGGACTGCAGCCACAGCCTGACGGAGGATCATGCCGGGCAGGTTTCCCATCATGCAACTGGGCAGGCTGCATGGGCGTCTGGGCGTTGACTGTGCATATGTCAGGTCTGCAGTTTGCAGTAAAGTACATAAGACCCCCCACCCCCTCCCGGGCCCACCCAGCATCTTACCGATGGCCTGAGCCAAGGCCACCACCACCTCCTGGCAAGTGGTGACCTCAGAGACCCCGCAGACGACGCGCTGGACATCATCCACCCACACCTTCAGCTCCATGCTGTCGGACCTCATTCCTCCATGTCACGTGCCGGGAAACCAGGGGAGTCTGGGCTCAGTGCTGCGGGGAGAGGGGAAGACGGGGTCAGAGGTGCCCATCCCCACGACAGATGTGTGGCTTTAACACTGCTCTGCCTATGAGGCCTATCTGCGATCACCCTCCTTCTGTCTTGCTGGGCCATCTGGTCAACTGGAAACACAGAGAGAGCGTGATGGAGTCATTCGAGAGGACAAATGGGACACCGGGGGGGGGGGGGGGTACGATGTCTGACGCCAGATGGACGGACACTGGGGACTCTGGAGAACCGGGGGAGACCGGCCTGTACAAGCCCACAGCTTTCATTTCAGAAGAAGAAAAAAGAAAGAAAATCTTAATAACCGCTAAATACACGCTCGCTTAGGATTACAGACGCTCCCCGGGTTACGATGTTTCGACTTTGCAGTGGATATTCCAGTTCCATTCTGTTTTTCACTTTAACACATTATTCAATAAATTACATAAGATATTCAACACTTTATTGTTAAATAGGCTTTGCGTTAATGATTCCTCCCCACAGTAGGCGAATGTATATGCTCTAATCAGGTTTAAGCTAGGCTAGGCTATGACATTTGTTAGGTTAGGTGTACTGTATTAAAATGCATTTTCGCCTTACAATATCGGAACGTAACCCCATGGTAGCTCGGGGAGCGTCGGTATGTGTGTTCAGGAGCGGATTGGCTTATCTGGGGGCCCTGGGCTGCAGCCCAGTTTGGTCTATGCATTCATCCGCTGCCGGGTGTATTTTATAGCAGAGTCATCGCTGCTGATGCTGTTTACAGACACTGTTGAGCTTCGCCGCGTCACCTTAAAGCCAGGAGACGTTCCCTGATTTACACCCGCGGTCGAGCTGGAGGCGGCCCAGATCCAGAGCGGACGGCATGATGCACCCACCCGAAATCCAATCAGAGCCCCAGTGATCCAGAGCCTCTCCGTCAGCATGGGGTGTAAAAAAGGCCAGGCGGCCAATCACGCACGCCCCCGGGCCGCTGCATGTCCCAGGGCTGGGGGAGGGACCCCGGCTGAGCTCACAGAGACACGCAGGCTTGATTCACAGCCTCATCCCGTGGCTGAGCTGCCATGTTGTTACAGTAGCAGTGGCGACAGGGAGGCCTCTGCGGTGGCGGGACTCTCCCAGGACTGCCTGCGTTTAGGCCCAGAGGACCTGTTCTAAAATTCCGATTCGGCAGCACCTGGTGCCTGAGCTCACGGCCACGATCCCAGGAGATCGCTCGTCCCGTTGAGGAGCACCACTTGAAATGTGTAAATGAACGAAAATATAAAACGCCACCAAAACCGGGAACGACTCCTACTGGCTCCTACTGGGACACCGCCGCATGTTTTGAAGACTGGAGACCAGTATGTAACCCGGAAGACGCTGACTCACCCATTCGCGTTTCCAAACCGACTGGGGGAAGCTGGGTGGCTACGAGGAACGCCGTCTTGTTAGCAGGGATTCAGGCTGCTCCTCACGCCCATCTGGCTCTCCAGAAATGCCGGACGTCCCAAGTATCCCGCCGCCACTGAAAGGGGAGAGACGGCAGATCGATTCGGCGTCTGCAGCTGTCACCTCTGTAGAGATGCATCCGGTTTGACCCCAGAAATACAATCCCCAAAAAAAACCCGCCTGGATTTATGGCCCTGCCAGAGAGACCCTGAGGGCCCACTGCTGGCCCTCCCCAGCCCCGCTGCCGGCTATGTGACTAGGCGAACGCTGACATCTGAGCCCCTATTTTTGGGCTTTTTAAAAAAGCCCACGCGAGGTGTGAGCAGTTGGCCGGTTTAGAGGAATCGAGCCAGGAAGCGGGGGACCAGGTGGCATTCAGGCCCCTCCCTCGTCTCCATGCCACACCCGGGGGGGGGGGGGGGTATTTAATGCCAAGATCCAACCCTGGGCCTCTGACTCATAGACTGTTGCGATTCTGCTGCTGGTATCTCACAGCTAAGTCATATCTGACTGCTCGGGCGGTGGGAGGAGTTTCTCACAGTCCAAAAAATGCTTGTTCTCCTCCACAATCTGCACATTGTATAACAGAGTATTGTGCTGCCACTGGCAGTTGCACTGCTGGTTCTAGTTTAGAATTCTTACTAGAAAACAACCTGAGCAGCTTTAGCAGTTTAGCAGAGAAATATGTTTGTGTGTTTGCCAAAGCCGTCCCGAGAACAGGACGAGCAAAGAAGCAGAGATGGAAAATCACAGCCCCCCCCAGGACGCGACCCTCCCTGATGAGTAGATGTGCCGTTCTTGTAAACGAGCCGTTCCGCTGTGCTCGGCTATCCGTCTTCGGTTCTGGGTCCTCGGCGCTAAGACGGTGCTGCCAGCTCATTAGTCAAACTCGGGCGTCTTCATTAACGCCTGTCGGCGGCGGCCCGTTGCTCCGGTGCGCCGATTCCTGGGTGTCACCGTCGCCCCCCCCATGGGCTTGGCCCAGTCTCCCTCCCGACAGAGTCTTACCCAAAGCTACCCAAACCTGGCACTCACCTGGGGCAAGATGCCCGTTCTCCTCAATAGTCTTGGCAGGAGCCTGCCCAATTCTGGGAGGCTCAGTGCAAACACACACGCAGAGTCACACACACACACACACATGCACACACAGACCTGTACTCATATCTTCATAGGGACTTGTCATTCATTTCTATGGGTATACCTCAAATCCCAGAAATGACAACCTGAACCCCTACCCAGCCCTAACCGTAACCATAAGTAACAAAACAAAATGCAAGACTTTTTACATTTTTAGTTTTCTGCACAGGTGGTTATCAAATTGAATTTCCTCTTGTGGGAATTGTAGAAATGGTCCCCACAAAGTCAAAATAACAGGTTTTTCTCACATCATGGGGACACTTGGTCCCCACAATGTGATATATACCTGGACCAAACACACGCACACACACCCCGAGTTACACACACTATAACCCCAGGGACCTCCCCCAAATTACTAGTATAGGCTGCTCTCGGCTTACGTGAAACGTGTAAAGGTTTATGTAAGGTTTTGTATAAAAGAACTTCTGTGAGTCTGGAACTTCCTGTAATTACTATCCTTGCGTAGACACTACAACTCCAAATAGACAGGAAGACAAACAGACACACCAACACACAGAGCCAATGTCTCACAGAAAAACACACACAGTCCAACACTGAGGCACGGAGACAGGCACTGACCAGCCACGCATAGGCCAAGCTTCTGCTTTTCATATAGATGACCGATTCTCTCCTACATCCAGAAGCTGCGTGTTCCCTACACCAGAACACAGACGGCAAAACATCCATTCGGACTCGGTAAGATTTGAGGACGAGAGACTTTCCAGAAGAAGAGACCTCCAGGAGAGCAAACCTTCACCTCTGCTCCAAACTTAGACCCTGCAGCTTACCGTCAGAGCTTGGTCACACAATTCTTTTCAATTTTAAGAATGTGAAGGTATGCTGAAGAATTCCTTGCCCTGCGCATTTCGAAATTAACTCCATCACTGCAGACACTTTCTATGCAAGTATCGATGTTCTTAAGTCATAAAATGATTTGCCAAAAAACTGAATTATCCTTGTGTTAAGTTTCATGAAACAGACACAATATTGGATTTTTTTTTACGTTTGACTTAAAAATAGCTGGTTCACATTTGCTGTATTCCTCAGATCATTCATGTATCTGGAAAAAGATAATGCAACCTTTCCTCACGAAGATCTCCTGTCTCCCTGCGGTCCTTCTCTTCCTGAGACAGGAACACTCCCTTTCAACCTGTCCTGCCTCAGCTCGGCACGCCAGAGCGTTACGGCTCCGCAGGCGTTGCTCACCTGACAGCAGGAATGCCGAGGTTCGCTCGCCACAGACGTCTACACCTGATAGTCAACCTCATAATCAATCTGATAATCAACATACCTTAACTGGTAGAGCGTCTCTGACTGGAATGAGCAAACGTGGTGCTTTGTGATCCCTGAATGATAGTAAACATCACACCTGACTGGCTGCAGCTGTGTTTTACTACATCACCTTCACGTGACTTGTGAAGATGTTTTAAAGGGGCACTCCAGCCCAATTCCGACTATAAGAATTCCGAAAAAGAGATCGGAACACCCGTAATTCTGTTAAATTAACGCTTCTTTGCAGCTCTCTGACAGCCCTTTTAACTAACTAACGAGTCACACGCACAGTTTGCAAACACGCCGCTGCCCGGCCACATCCTCGGAGTCGTGCCCCTATTCAGTCACGCTGGCGTCTGCGCTCCTAATAGTGAGAGTACAAGAAAATGTGAAGTGACTTGCGGTGCTTCCCGCTTCCCGACGGCAAACATCCAGCCTGTTTCTGCCTCTCTGATGAGCAGAGTGATGCGGGGCAGCTGTCACTCTAGCAGTATGACTGTCCACTTTCGTCCTTGTTTTTTTTCACTCCTTGCTTAAATCTCCCCAGGGATTTACCGGTCTGCTGGTAACTTTCGACATTTACAAAAACATCAAACAACACGGAAGCTTCACGATAGTAGAATACCACACTCCAGCACTCCAGCACTGCAGCTGGAGGCAAGGTGAGACCCTCCCTGGGTTGGGGGATATATTCAAGTAAGATTAGCAACAAAAAAAATGCTCACCCATGAAAGGCTGCTGGTTCACCCCGGTTCAGTTTTCTGTTTCCAAGAGACTCAGTAGTGGTGATGCTTGTGTTGTTCCTGCACACAAACTGCCTCCCTGCACCCTTTTCCTTCTTCAGACACCCCCCTCCCCAGTAGATCGCCCTGCCCTCTCCACACACACACACACACACACACACACAGCTGCCCAATGATGCAAGAGCCTCCCTAATTACTCCCTGTTAGTAGGGTATCAGCCTAGCTCCCTGATGTCCTTCACACAGCTAACCGCCCCCCCACACCCCTCCCCAAGCTGTGCGTGACACATGTACCCGAGGTTCTGTTGATTTCTGAAGCCAGGACATGCCTTCAGCCAGGTTGACTTAAGTCCCCTACAAACACTTGTATTGATTCATGATGCTGGACGGTTCACTGATGCAACCCAGGGTAAATACCTGTTGGCCCGTCTCACGGACTAGTGGGGTCTTGCTTGCCCATTTGGGAGCGAATGCAGAATGTCAGCTACACTTCGGTTTACTAATACAGTTTCTAGCTTTGGTTTTGCTCACGGGAAGGTTCTGCGAAAGCCGGCCTGATGCATTCTCATTAACCTTGGGCCACAATACTGACGACTCGCTCAATTTTTTCCCCCAAGCCAGTTAAGTATGTCAGTCCGCTCGCAGACAGTCATAAATGACCGCTTCTAGTAATAAATTATTGTTTCACGCCAGATAATTATGAGCCTAGTAGGACCAATAAAAAAATCAGCAGAACCGTGCAGTTCTCTGGACTTTGATTGATCGCCGGTCCTCTAGCGGCGGGGTGGGTTGGCTAGCGAATGAGAAGTGTCCACCTAAGAGCGAGTTAGCATTTGGGCCTCCTTGGGCTGGGAGTGAAAGAAAAAAAGCCAATCAGCACTAGCTGGGAATCACTCCCCAAGAGGATTCTGGGAAATCTGTAAGGAGCTCATAACTAGAAATGGTGTTTGATGTAAAATGGATGTAAAATAGTACAAGACTAGTATAGATGTTAACAGAATAAAGGCAGGGTATATGTTAAACATGAGTCGTATTGTTTGGTGGAGGAGATGTGTGGCCCTACATTCTGAACCGTGAGTGTCTTTAGGGTTTGGCTCCCTCTGTGTTTATCATGTTGCTCTGTGCAGATCTGCCCACTCTGAGAGTGTACCGAGTCTGAATTTTTGTCATTTGGAATGTGGAAGTGCTGTAATATGTTTCAAACCACCCGGCCTTGTTAGCAAAATTTAAGAGTTCTCAACTTTAGAGAGGAAAGAACACTTCTCAGTCAGCAAAAGCAGGTATCTGTGGAGCTATGATGTTCTTCAGCATGTCATCCAAACCAGGTAGTATTTATTGCAGTGGCTTGGTTTATGTTTGTCATTGCAGCTCCTAAGTGTAATGAACTCTATACTCAGCCTCAGTGATTACAAGGATACTGATTGCACTAGATTATAGGAACTGGTAATGAAATCCCACAAGGTCTGGTCCCTCTCAGCTTCCGTTTCCTTCGTTAGCCCCTGATAAAGACCTGACAATAGCTTGGCATTAAATGTTTACTTGCCGTCGACCTCAAGGTCACTTCAGGAAAGCATTTTCATTTAAAGTATAAAACTTAATTACCAAAGCCAGTCTGTGCAATGAAAGAAAATGGGAGGAAAACGTTTTTTCCAAAGCTAAATAATGACACCTGCAACCAAAAAGTAAGTGTTTACTTCAGTTTTAGGGATGAAAAGAATTTCTTTGAATCACATACTTTGTCATTTCCATTTTTGGCAAATCGTTTAAAAAATGGCGGTATTGTTTTCCAGCAACATGGTATATAGCAGTTTTTCCTCAAAAGAAATTTCTCGTCGTACATCTCATCAACAACCATTGTTTCTGCCACCCTGACCCCCAGCAAACCGCCTCAGTTTGGACACAAACAGGAAACAGGTGCAGAGTGAGACAGGAAGGCCGGCGACAGGAAGTAATTCCCCCACCGGCAAACGGACGTAAGCGCGGGCATAAGAAATACTCTGTTACTGGGGTACAGAAACAGCTTCACATCTGTTACGGTGACATGGATTGGAGAAGGGGGTCGTTAGTGCCCCCTATCAGCTGTGCTCTATTCTCCTGCTCCGCCGTGATGAGGAAAAGCCGTGGGAGTAAGGCTGAGACGCTCTGCCTGGGAGGTGACACACGCATCACACAACATGGGGACATCGATGAAATGGCTGCAGTAAAAAGTCACATTTTAACGACTGACGATAATTACTGACCCAATGGCCGCCGGTCATTCGGCAGGTGGGCGGATCTCTAATGGACGATCAGGTAAGATTTCAAGGTCTTGTACTGAGGTCATAAAAAGCAGATGATTCGTTCAGTTCATTTACTACAGAGACGTTGAAACATTTGAGGAATCAGGAAGCAGTGATTTCTTCAGGCCAGTCGGTGTCAAAGCGGGATTTGAGGTTTTCTTGGGTGAAATCGCTGAGGCTTTTTTCAGCGAGGGCACAGTGTTTGTCAGATATCCAAAGGTATGAATCAGACTGACTCCCCCCCCACACCCACCCTCCAACTGCCACGGGCAGGCACACGCAGCCTGAGGGGGCGGCCACCCCACGCATGCCTCTGCTGTGCCAAACCCACTCCTCCCCCGCGTCGCTAACGCTGTATGCTGGAATGCCATTGGGCGCCTTCCAAGATGGCAGCCGTCGAGCGCGCCAGTAGGAGGGCCCAGGATCATAGCCGTGAAATGTCAGGCTTCTATTCCCAAACACCACTTCGGTAAACTAACAATTCGGCCGTGTCTCCTCAGACGGAAGTGGGTACAGAGCGAGTCCCCTCCTCCTGGCCGGCCGATCGACGCCGCAGAGATACGGTCATCTGGTGTCACGTGGCAGCGCCTGGAATCGGAACAGATTTCCTCGTGGAAGCATGAGCTGTGAGAGCATCTGAGAGATGAAGGACCCATCTGCTTTGTTCATGGTGTTTTTTCTGTCTCAGATCCTTTTTGAATGAGATCTCGTTTTGCTGCACCTGAAGGAAGCCCTTCCCTGACAGAGTAGCCAACCACAGCCCGACGTTCTGGATCTCACTCTACATCATAGGTCTTCCCCTACCATCCTTCAGGGCATCCCTTACATGGCCTGGATCTCTCCACCCTTCAGTGGATCCATCCGTAACAGGCCTGGGATTCTCTCTGCCATCCAGTCGCGCTCACACCACGGGACCTGGACCTGTCTCCATCAGGCGGTGACCTCCGTGAGCTAACGGCTGTATGGAAATCGCATTATCCAATCAGCTCTGGAATAGGATTAAAGAGACGATATTTCCTGGGTACAGGTGAGAGCAGAAAACCATCTGCTAGTTCTGGAGCGAGTTGCATCCCACGCAGGGAGCAGCTTGAGGAGGGCCGCCTCCTGCTTCGGGCCTGTGGGCATCAGAACTCCTGCCCCTTAACCGCCAGCAAACATCTGCACCTCTGCTGGTCTCCTACATCCCGATGTAAGGAGAGTACAGCTGCCCCGCCTGGATCTCAGCTAAATTCGGGAACAGCGTTCCCACTGAGGAGGTTCCACTGCGTAAATTCGGGAACAGAGTGTTCCCACTGAGGAGGTTCCACTGCGTAAATTCGGGAACAGTGTTTCCACTGAGGAGGTTCCACCGCGATGGGAGACCAAGGCAGACGTAGCTTCAGCAAAAGCGATGGAATGAAAGGTCGGTGCTTCTCGTTTCTGTGAACGCAGTGGCGTTTGAGAGCTGCAGGTGCTGCCAGACACAGAGAAAGACAGCATCCTTAGTCTAGAGCGTGCGGCCCACGCTGCTGACCGGGGCTCATTATTGCCCCGCGCTCTTCAGCACCACCTGTTTCTGGTCTGTCCCCCGATGACCCCACTGATAAGACAGCAAGGCAAATCTGTCCTTTTCTTGAACTGGGTGCTTCTGGGTTGTCACAGCGCGCAGTAATTGTACGACGAGGTCAGGTTCCATTACGGCCTTTTAAACCGATCAGCAGAAAGTCCATCGTCACGCATTTGAACTGCTTGCCGGTGCCGGTGGCTTCAGGGGAAAAAGAGCAAGGCCAGCAGATTAGTGTAAATGCACTGTGTACGGCGTAAAAGTGGAACTCCAGGCTCCTGCGCGGTAATGCAACACTATATCGCCTCTGTGCGGGAAAAGTGACAGCGGCATTAATGTATAGTGAGGAAAAGTGCATTACTGCAGGCTGGCGAATGCAGCGGATCCTGATTATTTTGCCGTACGATCCAATAACACAGCTTGCCTGTCCCTGAAGAGGGGGGGGCACTAAGGTGACATTGCAGAGTCTCTAGCTACTTCCCAGAGCAGGAAATACCCCCCAGAAACATCACAACATTAAGCAAAACTCATTTAGCTTCAACCAAGTAAGGGGTCCACTACTGCCTCTAGGGTTAAGGTTGTGTCAGCATCTGATTCCTGCATGCTGTGATTCTTGAAAAACATCACCGACATTATTCCCAACGTCCGGGTCTAAAAATATGTGTATTCAGGAGAGCAAAACAATGACAAACAGCAAAGTTGAAGGGAATGGGAGGGATTTGGGGATTTTGGTGGGATTACGGGGTCAGGGAAACGGAAAGCACTGAAAGAAGGGCGGGGAGAATCGACAAACTGAAAAGCTCAGGAGAGGGTGAACTCACAAGACACTAAAACCTAACAGCCTGCATCAAAGCACCCAGGGAATGTTTTTTCATTTTGAAATTGAATTAACCTACATTTACTTAATGAAAAATGACATTTGTATTCATTGTTCTTTGTATTGTTTGTGAATCCTATAACAAGATAAATAAATAATGAACATTTCTATTAATTCGTCCATTAGTTAATTGATCGTTTCAAGGTGGAGAATGAGGAATCGGCCATTCATGCGCTATAATAAGAAACACTGTGTTATTCTGTTTAAACACTTATGCATCTGCTTACTTGTGCCATCTGTCATCCTTGCATGCAAATGGTTAGAGAATCGAGAGGCTTCAACTAAAGTATATCGTTAAACATGGACAGCGGAGGACTCAATCGACCGCGTCATTGCTCGTTTGTTCTGGAACTTGGATGGAATGATGACAGGCCTGTTCCGAGTCCCTCCAGATACCGTGTCAAATAGCGACGTTTCCGTTGACCTAGATTCTTGCGCATTTTGATAATGTGCATTGAAAACCTGTTAATGGAAACGCTCAGCTGTCGCGAAAAAGTTTTTACATTCACTCGAGGTGGCGTTCCTGGCAAGTCGAAAAAGACAAAATGAGCAAAACTGCGACAGAAAGCGGATTTGCTGATTGGCGGATACGCAGAACGTTGTTCCGGAGCCGCTCACTCATGGAAAGCTCTATATTGAAGTGGGTAACATGGATTTTAATCTTGGAGGATGATAAATGGCAAGAATTTTTCCCCATGTCACCCATTAATGGAAACACACCCTATTTGCAAATTCACTTCATCGGCTTATAGGATATTTGTTTATAATTTGCACAAAAATTCAAATGAAAACACAGCTAGTGGCTCGTGTGGCCACGCGTCAGCTGTGTCACAGCAGAGGAGGCTTCATTTGCAGAAATGCATGTTTTTCAGCATCCTGTTCTGTTATTAATTTGTTTCTGCTGCAGGACCGCAGCCAGCTGAGAGGTGGCCTGTCACTTGCTACCGATCCTTCCTCAGTTTTTGATTTTATAGGCTAATTTATTACTTCACATAGAACTGTAAGTACTGCTGGTGGCCTCATTTTTCACGGGAAGTAGGTTTGGCACCCTGATGCATTACAAAGGCCACGATTCACAATCTTTTAAAAATACACCCTAAAAAAACCTTTTCAAGACCACGGCTTCTATTTTTAAGATTTATCACCTGGTAGCGAGCTCTCGCCTCCCAATGGTTCCATTACCATTACGAGACTATAGTTAATAAGCTATGTAAAATCTGATGAGGACATAAAAAGAATGTTTCTCCAGGATGTTACGATGGTATGGTTTCTAAATGGTGGTCAGCCCTATATTTGCTGATGTGTTGGGCTTTTCTATTAATAAAAAATGTCAATTAGTCATTGATATACCATCGAAATGTATAATGTAGACACACTTTCTGGGGAATACTGTATCTGTCACAGTGATGATTAGAGCCGTTTGTTTACCTTCAGATCGGACACATTTTAAGCAGAATTTACTTCATCATGTCTGGAACAGTTCAGTTTTGAAAATGATCGCATGTTCTTTACATCATAAAATCACGTTATACCTCTGAATGAAACAGATTTTGTACAACAAAGTTTATTTTTTCAAGTAAACAGTATAAATTTATAAAAAAAAACTCCCCCATGACCCTGTGGAAGATGGAAGGACAAAATGAATGGATGATATCTACCACAGTCCTTGGACAGATTGGTTCTTCTCTGTGGTTTTTCTCTATCTAAGCACCGGATTGGCATAAGCCCCCCCCCATTGTGAGCTGTTTCTCATTATACTGCAGCATCACACAGGTGTGCCTTGGCTATAAGGAAAAAACACCAGGAATCTAACTAACCTCTAACCCCTGAACAGCTGCAGACCCGCCTCATATTGATAGCTGCTCATTACCAGTAAATACTCCTTATCACCACCCTTCCCCATGTACCCCCCCCCAGGCAGGAAGGGCCTCAGTTTCTTGTGAGATAAGAATCCAAACAATAGCACTCAAATTATGCACGTACTGCTTACATTAATTTAGCTGATGCTTTTGTCTGAAGCGAAGTACAAGTGCAGGGTCAGCCAGGACCCAGCAGCGGTTCAGTATAAGAGCCTTGCTCATGGGCCTGATGGTGATGTCATTACTCCGTTGGTGATGTCATAACTCTAATGATGATGTCATTACTCTAATGATGATGTCATTACTCTGCCTGCCATGGGATTTGATCCACATAGGCGCAGACCCCTCACCTACTGGGCTTCACATTGCAGACATGGAAAACACCTGCATGATGCACTTAGTGGCCAAAACCAACACAATACCTGCCAGAGAGGGCCTTTCTCACACAGTAATGAGGTTTTTAACTTCATTTTTACTCCGGCTACAGAGCTTGGCTATGGGTTCATGCACTGTACCCGCCAGATCTCAGCACAAAGCTCTAGGGAAACAGATTTCAAAGCAGTGGCCATTGATATGATAACCTGGAAAATGAGCTGTTTTTTAGGACCAGATGGATGTGGACAATGGTGTCGTCCAAAACAAGCACAGTTATCTGGCAGAAGACAGACTGATCCAGGCAGCCTGGAGCCTCCAGCGGCCCGGTGCCGCGAGATGATGGACAGTTCGGCAGACGTGGGAACCCCAAAATCACCTCATCAAGCCAAGCCCCATAGGCTGCCTGCCATACTGGGGTCTTTTCTCTGAGAGACGAGGCGGAGGAACCGGGGGAACCAGAGGGCATATTTCTGGCCACATCGACTCGCATCCTGCACCACAGGCCGCCAAAAGCTTCCCCGTAATGAAATGCTGGTTTCCATGGTGACCAGAAGCGTAAGGAACATGTTTTCCTTTATTTTGCAGCAAGGTGCGGGAGGCTACCCCATATACGAAGAGACACCTGACTCGCAGGCCCCTGGAGGCTTCCATGATACAGTTTGACGTGGGATGACTCAGTGAATGCACACGCTTCATCCTCAGGACTGCGCGGGACTCGCAGGTGATAAATCATCCTCGCGGCGCAGCTCATAAATGTAAAGAACCTGAATCACTGCTAATTGTTCCAGAGATGCAAATTAACATTGTTGGCATTCATGACCAAACTGTTGCCAAGTGTCGTGATTGTATAAAAAAAAACCTACAGATCAAGCTCACAGGTGTGGTGTGCGCTGAGGATGTACTTGGCTTCTGCCCCGTCATGTAGGCAGACGAAGGAGCCTTGAGACTGAACAGGCTCTTCTGAACACAAATCGGGACCCGGTAACGCCCTGTACGGCACCCAGAGATGCTTAAGCGGCACCGGCAGTGAACATGATGCATTCTGGGAGGATGGCCCAGGGTCTGGGCCACAAATCCCACCCCACTGTGCAGAATCTGAATATTCTATCCCTGTTACACTGGATTCCTCTCTTAGTCTAAAGGTTTGAATTTGGGTGGACTGGTGTCCCTAATACGCCGTGTGCAACCTATGATGGACTGGCATCCCATACAGGGTGACTCCCTGTCCTGTCCTGTCCTGTCCTGTGCTGAATGGGGTAGGTTAACAGATCCATAAATGCTATTTTCTTTACCTATCCATTTTACAACAGTGACATTCTTTGTACAGAAGTCACTTTATACATGCATGTAAAGCTGAATGTAATTCAAACACGCACTTAGGGCTGTACAAAACGAGACCCTGGTCATGATTATGACTAATTGGCAATGTCAGGTGAAGAGAAACTCAGATATTACAGAAAGTCAATGACCCAGCGTAGGTTCAATTTTCATTTTCATCTCATTTTCCACAACCAAAAGAGGATAGAGAACAACCGAATTTGCGTAAAAATAAATAGAATAATAAATAAATAAACATATCCGTTAACTTTGGATACCATTAAGAAAATGTTCTGTCTGCCACATATGTAAATATATTTACCCAAGTCTGCTGTCAGACCTGTTACGTCAGCCATTACCTGAACCCGCTGCAAAACATTTACCGCAATGCCAACTAGCGAAAACTGGTTTTCCAACTAACTGTGTTTAATTACCAGAGTGAAGCGGGTGGGCAATTTCTACACTTACCAAACAACCAGCTATTCTTTAGAGCATCGTAAATCACTCCTTTTACAAGGCTATCATTCATGCCATGAAACCGATACTTAGGTCAAAACAATATAGCAAAATTTACTTTCCCTTGTAATCAGTGTAATTGCCTTCAGAGGCAGGCTATAAATAAGTATCCCAAAAATGCTCCAAATTTAATAAAACACAGATGATAGGTTGAGTGGGGGAGAATACACAATATGTGAATTGATTGATTAGGACTGAGAACATGTTGAAACAGAAGTATAGTTCTGGGAAACTTGACGGTGAAAGCAGACCAGCGAAGTAACAGGGTATCAGGAGCGAAATGAATATGAATATGAATATGAACGCTAAACCTATGCTTCTTTGAATAACATTCTGTTAATAATCTACTTTAACTCTTTTGCTATAATTTAAGCTTTATTTTGTTATTAAAATAATTACAGCGTGCACAGTCACACCTGCGCGTTATTTACCCACTCAGTATAAAAACTTTCTTTGCTACTCGAGTAATCAAGACATGATGAGCTGGGAAATTAATAATCAGACGAATGGTTGAAAACAAATTTCCATAGATCTTGACAGCGGTCTGATTGCTGTCATCCAAACCTATCACCATCTGGACTCACATAATCAGTTCATTAATAAGGTTGGTCCAGCCAGAAGCTAATATATTTAATTAATCGCATAACCTGAAGAAGATGTAATAAGCGATCCACGTGGTGTAAGAATCTATCTAAAGCATGAGCTTAAAACACGCCTTAAAAGTCGCCTTTACAATGCAGAATATACAAGACAATGTCCATTAAAAACAGCAGTCCCTGTCTAATACATATGTAAATAAGAGCAAATTATTCATGATTTTTTAATTTTTTATTATCTCTCTCTATATATATATATATATATTAACTTAGTCGAGGTTTAAACCTGAATCCCATTATTCAGTCAGCATCGCTCACGTTATCAGCCGGCCGTATGCAATGTGAAATATGGATTGCAGCGGTAACACATGGAAAAGATGAGGGGATCCGAGCGGCGAGCCAAAAAGCCGGCTTCACTGCAGAAGCGCCGCGCGGCGGGCGTAGCGGAGCGCTCACCGCGGGGACGCGCTCCCACCCCTAAAAAAAGCCTGGCTCCGGTGGATCACTAAGCAGTCCGGCTCCAGCATCCCTCACAAACACGGCGCTTCCCCCCAGTAACTACTTTTGGCTGCTTTTATAAAGATGACGCGATCCGAGCGTCTCCAGTGACTTATTTGAGAAACTTTTAGTCACCAACTAATTGCGCTGCTAGGCTTATTTTCGACAAAAAAGCAAAGTTTCAGAATAAAAGTAACACTAAATTAACCTCGTTACATTTACAAAACAAACAGAAAGCTCAGTAAATATATAAAGATACTGGGCACGACAAATGCTATACTCTGTGTTCATTTACCAATTAGCAGGAATAGCAAAACAGTGGAGATAATTAAAACTGTTTTATCCTCAATAATCACTTTTCTTACAAAGTCCAATCAAATTAGATTTTTTTCTTTTTTACACTTATAATCGTTATATGACCTAAACGCTACTATTTGCGCAATATATGTGACAAGATGCATTTTTTTACCGTTTTCTGCTGTTTTCGAATTACACTTTAGTAATCTCTGGACTGAAATCAAGTCTTACCTACTTCTTCACAGTCCACACCAAAAAAGCCGATTTGCACCATCCAGCAGGCGAATATATGGAGGAAATAGAGATACCAGGGGACAAGGTGTCGGCTCGATCGGCGATGTCTGCCGTGATAAAGTTCCCTGTCACTGTCACCGAGCGCGCACGTTACCGCGCGGCGCTTGCTGCAGTCCGTATATATGCCACATATGGGAGCCCCCGCCAGTAAAACACATCGTAGCGGCAGGGGGACCACGCAAAGCATTGTGGACCTATTTAAAGCTGCAATGCACGCCCTCGGCACCGCTTCGGTGCTTACAGCAGTGAGGAGCTGCTCTCTTACCGTGTGCGAAAAGGGAGGACAGGGTGCGCACGAAATTACTGTAATTTTGTAGATTGGTGGGGTATGTTTCCTGGCCGAACGGCTCTGCTAGTGCAAGGCTCAATTTACTCTTGCTACGATGGCTTTTTGCCCACAAACACAAGCGCACACTGATGTGCATCTTATCCACACCACATTACGACCTACACTAACAGGATGAAAATAATGTTGTACGTTTATATTATATAATATTCTTGGCTTTGGCTTGATTGGTATATGTATACGTGTATGAAAACATTAGTTTCCGAATGTGCAATTAACTTTTGGAAATTGTTGCTTGTTTTAGTTTATGATGTCCTTTGAATCATGTTTACTACGTTAATATTACGTTAATATTTCCTTGTATAAATCGAACGTGCTTATATCTTTATGTTCGAATGTTTGGATGGCTTTTTAATTTTAAGCCCTTCGGAATTATGGTCTTTTGAAAGAGCTTTCTGAGCCCTTGGAGACACGATGAATGTTTGGCAGCTTTAAGAGTGAAACACCCAGTCGTTCATATTGAACGAGTACTCGCTGGAGTCAGAGGTCAGTTGAATTATTAGTCACTATCTGGCCTTGAAAATCTCAGATCACTGAACTTCGCGTCTTTTATTTATGCAGTAGTGTTTACCATGAATCTGGTGAGCCAGGGTTTCTGGTTTGCACGTGTAGTGACGGTCTTGGTGACAGTTACATCTTCCACATCTTCAGTATAGGTACCTTTATAATGCAGTACAAAGCATCCTTGATGCTTATACCGACCATTATAATGCATTATTAAGGCAGCTATAGCGCATTATAGATGAGAGCTTCATAAAGCAGTCATAATGAATAATACACATGGCTATAATGTGTTATTGTTGGTAAATATTTATAATTGTGTTTATAATGCTTTATGGATGCATTATTATTTGTTATGAATGTGTTTATAAATTACTAAAAACATGGCCTTAAGTAAAGCGTTACCACTTTTTTGGTAATACCTATTTATATTATTTAATGAGGTGGAAAGTGCAGAGTGCATGCAGATGGTGTTTAAAATAGCCTTTCCGAAGGGACAGTGGTCAATCCATTCCCCCAAACGACTGAAAAATGAAAAAGATGAATGAAAGACACTTTCTTTGCATAGCATCAGCAGATGAGTAATGATCCTTGCAGCCTCGCATCAGCAATTCCCTGATTGCTGATTGCTGTATTTTTAATCTCCTGCACTGTACTGGATGATGATGTGAAATTACTTCAGGCCTATTATGAGTTTTACTACCTGAGTATAATCTCTGCTCAGATAAACTCACATATGAGCCCACATGATATTTAATCTTTTTTTAAATTTGGGCTTGAAGTCTTAATCTGTTTATCCTTTTGTGTGGTTTGGTTGCTGGGTCGTTAATATCATGATCTTAATATCCTGTTTTTTTCCCGTGTTAGCATGAATTCTCTGTGACGACGCTGGACACTGGTCAGCACCTGACATACTGCAAAGGTCTAATTTGAGCAGAAAAAGCCTTGGGAAGCGATAATTAAGACCTAATCACGAAAGCTCTGTGTTTTCTTGCCTCCAGATCCAGAATATGACTGATAATGTTGTTTGACCTAAGCAGGGGTGGAGGGGGGAGCAGTGTCCTCCCGCAATGCCCTTTCTCTCATAATGTTTGTGCTCCCAGACGGCACATTTCTGTTTATTTATTTTTAAGTTGTTAGGTTCATATTCTCTCTACGGTTTGCTCTCAGGATGCATTTTGATTGGCCACAATGAGTGTGTTTAACTGATTGAGGATCAGGCAGGCAGTTGTTTGTGTCTGTGCACCAAAAACGAACGTGTTGGATTGATTGTAAAGCGCAACAGTGATAGACGCACACATCAGCATTCCTGCACTGACAGCACGCGCCAAAGCTTTCGTTTTGGTGGAAAACTTCAAGGTGCTCCAAAGTCATCTTCCTCCTGTTCTTAAATAGGAAATGATCCCCCCCCCCTCCCCCAAGTGTTACGTCACTCCCCAACTTGCTGATGCATCAAATTGTGTTTACAGATGAGTGAGCTTTCAGGATGCCCCCC
>JAABNX020000001.1:7192216-7205231 GCA_015163995.2 Mormyrus lacerda
TGAGAACTTCAGGTGAAAGACTAATTTTATTCTGCAGCTTTTTTGTACAGGAAACAAAGAACATGCTAATTTATCAGGAGAGTTTAGCTCATTGGCTAATTTGCTCAGTGTGTAGTTTTAGTCGACCAATAGGACTACACTGAGAATCTTTTGCATTTTCCTATTGTCTTAAAAAGAGAACTCACTGGTGTGTTGTTTTGCATTGTTAAGCCATCTCTGGTTCTTTTTGCATCCTCCTAGCCATCTTCTGATCCATGCCCACGTCCAGCGGCTCTGGCACTGCCGTGCGGGGGTCAGGTGAGTGAGTGACCGTGGCGTGGAGGGATGCCCAGGTGACAGTGAAGAGTTCACCGAAATGTGCCGACCCTCATCGTCATTAGTGAGCGACCAGCGGTGGGAGCAGGTGGGCTAATATGGCAATGCCTGTGTTTCCTGTAGGTTTCCATAGTCGTCTTTCTGCTTTGGATTTTAAAAACCTTTGCAGTCTGTTCTGTCATCACTTTTCTCATTGCAATTATATAAGCCAGAGCTGCTGGGATTCACTTGCACCAGAGTACAGTCCTGCCTTAACAAGCACCCTCAGAACGAACCGTCCTATGCTGATTCCCATTAATGAGCAACCTGAGTACTGAGGCTCTCACAGTCCTCCTGGGACCCATCGATAGGCCAGGCCTTCACCAAAAGCAGCTCCCCACGTCTCTTCAGATAAGTCAGGGGTGGACGCCTCCGTCAGACTGCCGGGGAATGAATACGTCCCCAAACAACCATTTCAAGTTATTTTAAGAGCCTCTTGTGGAAACATGGAAAACAAAGATTATATCTCTTTCTTATAGCAGTGGCTATAAAAGGACGACAAATAGGATTGGAGTCCGTTGTGAGCAAACGCGCTTTTACTGCTTTACACTCCATTTGTAGGGTAACAAAAGTGTGACAAACATGCTATTTTAAGATCTCGACTGCCATGCGCCCGGGCCCTAATTCGGAATGACACATTGTGGAGTGTTTCCTTTTGTTGGCGTGACAACAGGTTTTGTTGTGCTTGTTGGGCTCTCACCTGGCACACTAGGCATGTTTCAGTGTCACAGTGACAAAGCCCAGGGCCCAGTGGAAGCTTTCAGCCAAGGTGGGTGCAAGTGAGATAATTACCATAATAAGACAGAGCACAGACACTGAAATTAACAAGTTAACTGTTTATGGAATTTAAGAGACTGGATTGGGGCTGATGATTGTTACATGTCTGTTCACATATCATTATCAGTTAATTTAATGAAACATTTTTACAGTGACTTACTTTGTTACTCAAATTGACAAAAAGCACTGTTGCCGTGGCATTAATTTCATTTGCTTGTGACATCATAAAAGGGACCCCACTCTTGTAGCGGGCTGCTCTCTTGCTTTTGGACATGTGTTCTTTCCTAACAGCCATGTGGCGAATTTGATGTTTGTCAGCAAACCCGCCCTTCCATTCCCAGTTCTGTGAGACGTCTGCAGCAGGCCTTCTCTGTAACAATCCTATCTACAGACGCTGGAACTTCCTACGGCCAGAGTCACCCTTCGCTGTGTCGTACAGGGGGGTCATTTACATACCGTGTATTCTTTTTGATACATATCCTGTAAGATATCCTCACAGTGAAAAACCCCATATTGACACATCGTGAATCGAAAGGTTGTGAAAACAATTGGTTTAAGGTGTTATGATTTTGTTATGGAAGTCAAGGCCCCCTACTGGACAAAGATTTAGATTCAGTATTCCTTCATTTCCATTCTAGAACAAGGAGCTTCTGAAATAAATGAGGATATCTGTCCCGTATCACTTCATATTTAGCTTTTAGGTTTAAGCCTAAATCTTTATACAAGCTTTGAACGTCCTCATCCATGACGGGGGAAGCGCGGGTTGGAAAACATGACCTTCTGTATTCCATTGAGCCTGCGTCTCCGGGTTTGGAATGGGCTTCCGATCCCAGCTTGGGTCAGATGAACGCCGCTGTCTGTGAAATCGGGGCAGCTGAACCGGGCCGTGATGCAGGTCACGTGCCTCCAGTCTTCACGCACTGCACCGTACGGATTTCACTCCAGGGGCTGGAGTGTAACAATCTGTAACCAGAAAAACACTCCGACACGGAAAGCGCCGAGCCCGGGGACCCTGCAGACCCCAAGCCACCTCCAGGACACTCTGCAAGAGGATCATGGGAGATTGGGTGGGTGTGGACGCCGGGTGCGGATTAATGCACGGGCTATCCGAGGATATAGCCTAGGGCCCTGGTAAACATCAGAGCTCCGACTCTGTGTCAGGAAAAATGGAACATTTAGTTTAATCGGCAACACCTGAGTGTCCATGCTGATGTTAGCCTTGGGGCCCCAGATAAGTCAGTCCAGTCCTGGGAGAGAACATGAATGGCAGAGCATGAGGCAGGACAGTAAGGTGTTTCTGCCATGTCATTAACATGATTGGATAAGGACATTTATACAAGGCAGTAACAGTTGGGGAGGCTGTTTATAAAGAAGCTGCTTTACCGTTCACCACTGCGGCACCACGTCAAGCAAGAGAGTCATCATGTCCAGAGGGTGTGGTCACATTGGAGGGGTGGGGCCCCGATCTTCAGGGTGAACCAACAGCTCAGGGGGTCTCCCCAATCAGGTGTCACTCATTAGCATCAGTGTAACTGGGAACAGAGTCTTTCTGGAGCCCTTTCTACTTAATAGCATTACAAACACAGTGACATTCAGCCATATGCCATTCATCTCATTACAAATAAATTGAGATATTGCCCAGCTATGTTTCTGCAGAATTTGCATGTTCTCTATAATTTATCACTGCACATGACCCAGAGCCATTAAACCAAATGGAAAACTCATGCGTCACACAGGTCACACATGTGATGCTCAGTGATGCACCAAGTAACAAGTGTTCATTCATTCCAAACACACACAGACACACACACACACACACAAGACTTTCTCTTGGAAAGATATACTTGTTACTCCATACCTGAACTGCACGCACACACACATACAGGTTTGTAATTATATCTTTGTGGGGACTCTCCATTCATTTCTATGGGGAAAACTCTAATTGTAACATGATGACCTTAACCCCTACCCAGCCCTAACCTTAACCATAAGTAACCATACTACATATTTTTAGTTTTTTGATTGCATTAACAGATCTTTGTGAGGGCCTAAAAATGGTATCCACAATGTAAAAATAACAGGTTTTTATCTCATTGTGGTGAAAATTTGATCCTCACAATGTAATACAAACCTAAACCACACACACAGCACCTAGCAAGAGGACAGAGACAGGCAGGAGAACTCAGTCCAGGTCCTGTTCTCTTCTTGGCTTCTTTGAACTGACCTTATGCCTGCCATCAAATGCACTTCGTCACATCAAATATTTGACAAAAATGGCCTTGCAGGGTGGTAAGTAACTAGGGAGCAAGTCTACACTGGAGGGCACTAGCATTCTTTGGAAAACTGCCCGCAAGTAGATCAGGAATGATAAGTTTGGCTAGCACGATCTGATAGCTCAACCTGGTCACAGAACAGGCCATATTAACATTAACATCCAGTTCTTTACAGTCCCTGGAATCTCTGAATCCAAGAACTTTGCCTCTTACCCTGGACATGCCCCCAACACTGAAGGCTTGGGACACCTAGAACCTGCTGGCAAAGCAGAGTGAAATGCAACTACTGCCCTCTGGTGTTTATGAGAATACATGCAAGCCATCCACTGTGATAAAGCACAGTGAAGATTATGCCAGGCAGGGCTGGGAGGCTGCTTTTGTCTTTTAAGCATTTGATTTGGTGTGAACTGTGACTGCACGACTGCAGTAGTGACCATGAACATTCCCCTAAAGCAGAGCTCCACATTGTTGATTGATCTGCCAGCAAAGCCTTTGATTATAATTCTGCCACTTTATGGCAAGTTCAGAGTTATTTCTGGTCTTAACGAGTAGTAATGCAGACTCCTAAAAGCATTGAATTTCCGTAGTTATTAAACGGCCAGAGGTAAATGCTACCTTTAGTTTGTAACATTGTTCAATTATTTTAATTTTATGAGTGACTTATAATTGGACTGGTTAAAATGTGACATTAACTAAAGCTGGAGTAGATTAAATGTCCTCAAATATCAAACCCAGGCAGGGTCGTCGGGTTATTGATTAATTTGATTTGGTGACAATTAGACTTAGAGGACAACTGTATCATACTAACACGTATAGCAGGGCTGCCAAATTCGGTCAGCTGGCTGGCGTGAGATTTTCAATTCGAGGCAAGTCTGCACACACATTTGCATGTATCTAAGAGTTTTATTACATTACATTAAATAGTCTGTATGGTTTTGAAACCGCCCCAACGCTTCTGATATCGATCATTTTAGCTCTATAATGGATTAATATAAATTTGTCGATTTCTTTCGTGAGCGTGAGAGTGTGAACGCGTGAGTGTCACACCAGATACGTTAAAGTTGGCAGCCCTGTAATAGTGATCTTTGTCAAAGAGAGCGCTGTTCTGTAATTGCGCTCATTAGCGAGGAGCTTAGGGCGATAGTGCTGCTTGCTAACTTGGGACCCTGTTATATAATGCTGTTTGGTAGCAGAAGGCTCAGTGTACAGCACTGCTACCTAATGCTGCTAGGTGACATGCATACCTGTTATAATGTTGTTTGCTAGCAGAGGATTTAGCGCTGAATCACTGCTCGCTGACCAAGGCGTACCTGTTATAAGGCTGCCTGCTGTTGCTAAAGCGCTGCTCGCTAATGCTGCTAGCTGACATGCGTCGTTGTTATAATGCTGCTTGCTAGCTTGACACCTTGTGTTTTAATGACGTTTGCTAACAGAGCCCTCAGTGCCAAAGCACTGCTTACTAATGCTGCTCGCTGACATGCGTACTTGTTATAAAGCTGTTTGCTAACAGCGGTTAGTGCTAATGCGCCGCTCGCTGACGGAGAGCACAGTGCTGTAGTGGAATCGCAGGCGTCCGCATTGCGGAGCAGCATCCGCAGGGGCTTTTCGTGAGGCTGCACAGCTCCTCTCGGGAGGAGTGAGATATAGGGAACTACCATCTGCACCAGAATGTAACGGGACGTCCCGTTTCTTGGTTCCCCTAGGACGCTCGTGTCCTTCCAGGCCTCTTTAACAGTGAGGCACTCGGAGTTCTGACCCCATCCCTTAACTACCGCCGCACCTCAGCTAAACGACAGTACAATACTTGTAAGTTTTACTATGTACCTCACCTTGGCAGTATTACATACAGTTTTTATTAGTGAACTCACCTGCATGCTTTGGTGTTTGGGAATCATTTTATCCCATTAAGCACAATGCATACAGACCAAATGTAGTGAGTGCCACTGCACCTGTGCCGGGCTGCAGACATCTCCCCCTGGGCTGAAAAGTCCCCTCATCCCCAGTATGGCCATTATCTGTGAGGATTTGTGTGTGTGATGTCATCGTTGTGTAACAGACGGTTTTACACATCCCATTGTTCACGTGCCCAGGTGATTATCCTGGAAGAACCACCAACATTATAAGAGGTCTGACTTCGGATCAGTAGGGGTAGAACATGCTGTGATCATCTCTCCATGATTTAACTTAAGTTTAGGCGCAGGTTGACCCTTATATATACAGCTGACAGCAGGGCCGCTTTTAACGCAGGTGCAATGGGTGCAATGCACCGCGGGCCCCTGCAGCGAGTCGCGGGTTGATAGTTGTTCAGCTAAAGATTCGGACATTTCAAAATGGTCAGCCGGGCGCCTATGACAAACTCTTGCACCGACATCTACAGAACCTTAAAAGCGGCCCTGGTTGACAGGCTATAGGACTGAATAAAAGATGCATTAGGGCAGGATTGGTTTGTGTATTTTTTAACAAAGAAACTTTGCAGAAAGATACCCTTAGATAAATCACTCCCCCCGCCCAATGTCATCACCCACCCAATCGCCCATGCAGGGTCCCCACAAAGATATCTAGAAGACAAACCTGTGTGTATCCTTGTGTGTGTAAGAATGTTTGTGTCTGTTTTGCCTTGTCCACATGTACACGGGTATTTTTTAAAATGGTGTTTTTCCTCCTCCGTTTTAAAAAAAAATCCCCGTCCACACGACCATTGTCTTCTAAAATATTTCCGTTCACATGAAACCACTAAAATTCGCTGTCAAGAGCCAAACCAACAGGCGGCATTATAACTCTAACCGTACTGCCATGTTAACCAATCAGAAGCCAAATTGCCAGTCCTGTTAAGTTGAAAACCATGTCGCACATTCCGACGCCTGTGTTGATCAATATAATGCGAGAGTGACTCAACATTTATCTGTACACATGTAAGAAGTCCTGTCAGCAAGGTTAGCACAAGCACCATTTCAGCTAAGTCCGCCATTGCTCAAACTCACCTAATGTATACAGGAAACAGCGCACGCTCTGATGTTAAAAAAAGTGGACATTGGCCCACAGTGTGATGTTTTGAGCCAAAAACTCTGTTTTCCCTGTCTAAATGTCGACACTGAATACAGAGTTTCTTAAACTCTCCACCCTGGATGGAGTTTTGCAAAAGCTTCGTTTTCAGTTACCTAAGATGCTGTTTACGTGTGGACAAAAGCCCAAGATGTATAGAAAAGGTATGTTTTAAAAAATACCCATGTACGTGTGGACAAGGACGTGTGTCTTCTATTTCACCAGTCCTGTGTAGACCTGATGTCTGTGGGTTACCTCCACTGTCTAGTTCCTCCTCCCTCTTCCTGTGCCTCTTCCTTCAGCACACGGTCTGCCTCAACAAGTTTCCCACCATCTACCACCACAGTTGCCAGGAGACACCGTTCACTAGGACACCAGGGGGTGGGTGTGGCCACATTAGGGAGGCCTCCTTACTGAGCTGCTCCATTAAAGACATATTAAAACAGCGCTTGCCTGAGTGTTGTTACGAGAAAGCAGTGCCATTCTTTATTTTTCTAAATTTTAGCATGATTAATTAACATTAAATATTTTATAACTGGGCAGCAGAACTAATTAGATATCCAAGAAGACACCAACTGGACTGAAAATATTTTTGTCTAAAAATTTAAATAATGACATGGATTTGTAATATTTTGTAAGAAAAAGGTGGTACGGATTGCTGTATGTTTTATGCATGTTTTATAATTTATGGCAAATGTGCAAATAGAATAATTAATATATTTATACTACAGCGAGTTTTGCTATCAGTGAAATCCTAGGAACCTCGTGACAAACGTCGGCGTGGATGCGTACGCATTCGTACGCTCGCCCCGCCCCAATCGGCCTGATTGACAGACTGTCGTGCAATTGAACTTTCCATAGTTGTTGACGTCATCTTAAAATTCTTCCGGGTATATTTATAGAGCCTATTTAAACGGCACTCTGCTCTGTGCAGCGTGAGCGCTTCCTTAGCGGTAGTGCTGGCGGTACTTATGTTAAATTAGCACGGATGTTAAAACGACACGTGGTCGATTCTTTAAGAAATCGCCTTAACTTCTTTTAAAGTCCCGGTTTACGTTCTTCTCGTTCATGTATTATTTTAATCCATGTTAAAATATATCTACAGTTCAGGATCTGAAATTATGACCTTTAAACGACACCTTAAATATAAATTTATCCATGGCTCATGATTATGTTTCAAAAGTACCTATTTAATCTGATAACAGTCCATTTTTAACATGGAGAATCAGATTCCGAAAACCCCGAGTCGCCTTCCCCCCAGCTGAGCGTTCCGTGTCATTTCTCATAACGCCTCTGCTAAAATAATTTGGTGAAGCAAGTCTAATAACTGAGCTGGTGCCGTCTGTCAGTCCACACCGTCGGCCGAAGTAATATCACGCCCCTCCCCTTTGGGTCTGGAATAATCTGTAATTTACAGAAGATACAATGGTGCAATAATCCGAAACGATCGGCCAAGGAAAGACCAGGTGGGGAAACCACCAGACAAACCAGGCAGCACTTTGCTTTTCTGGGTAAGTGGTCTCCCGTAACGTCTTTGCGATGTAGCCCGTATTCTCCCCGGTAATGTGCGCTTGGTTGCGCTATGAGCAGGCCGGACGAGGGTATTTTAACTGAAACTAAGTTTCCTTTTTGCTATCATTTCAGCGGTTTCAGTAATATTTGGTTTACACTACCGATATCGACGCAATACTTTGCGGCTGAAGCGCAAGATGCCGGAATCGCCCAGAAAATAGGACTTTAACAGTTTACGGCATTTTGGGGGACGTCGGACGCGACACGCCAACAGCAAAAAGGTAAAACTTCTGTACCGTATGTTTGCATCGGTAACTGAAATGCGGACGGCGATATTTTATTTCTTTGCATTCATGTACAAAAACCCATATTTTTTATTGGTTTTAAGTGAGTTAGTCGCTTGTAAGAAAATGGAAAAATGTCCCCGACGCAGGCAGGGCTCCCATTGGTCGGTGCGGGGCTGTGAGCCCGCGGGGGTCCCTAGGGGTCCCACCTCCCCCATCGGAGAGCGTTTCGCCTTTAAACACCTTCCCGGCCGCTTCGTCCCCGCGGAGCGCTGCGGCTCTTTCGGCTGTGAGACGCTGCATCCGATCGGTGTCATGGACGAAAGATGGGGTGTCGCCTTAACGCGAACGTATTTTCCCCCTTAATGCATGTGGATCTGCTGGCTTTTCGTTACTGATGAAAGGCCACGGGTGCTGGAGAGGGACGGGAATCGAGCTCGTTTCCCAATAAATATGTGTTAATCGATGTTTGAAGCCTGGCGCTATTGAGTTTATGGTGAACGCTGGATCATGATCTTGATCATGATGATCATGTACCGATGCGGAAAAGGTCTAAATTGCCACTAAATCGTCTCCTAAAATCTGGAGAGGTTCTTATTATTTGCCGGTAGCTTTTGTTTCACTGTCTTTGGCGTCATAAGCTGTTGTCTACAGTGAAGTCTTCCTAAAATGAAACAGCTGGCCCCATATCTAGAGGCCGGTGGGTAAAGACGTCTACCTTGAAAGTGACTCTTAACTCCTTCCTGTCGCACGAAGAGGCGAATATGTACATTTGCCGGTTTACAATAGGCAATTTACGCTGGACGAATCCGCGGAGCATTTCTAAGCTCTTCTGGCTGATTTGTGGGTAGGGCCATAAAACACCTTTTCACTAATGGATCCTTTTATTCCCGGCAGGCTACATGACGTCGATACTGCCTTAATTACGAATCATATTGAAGTTTAGCATTTTTTTAGTGAGTTATCAAACCCAGCTGCAGCCATCTGCTTTTGCCACCGTGCCTGACATACCAGAGTGTCAGTTGTGGCCATAAATCTCACTGAGCTCTTAATCTCTAATTAAACATGAATTCATTGCATGTAAATCCAGATATTGTCCAAGGGTTCTTGCAGGAACTGCACTGTGTGTCCTGCCAAGGTCGATCTCTGTCCTTTTATCTGTTATACTCAAAACCTATAATTTACAGTTTTGACATTTCAATTTCTAAATTCCAAGTTTAATAAATTAGGTGGAATCACCCAACAACCTGACTACAATCAGCATTTTCTTGTTGAAGAGAGTGTACACTTCTTGATGGATTACACATTTGCCATATATATATATATATATGTATATGTGTATATGTATAACCTTAACCATTTCAGAACTGGCATTTGACACAGACATTTTCACTCTCTGTGACAGGTTGGCTGACCTGGAGACAGACGATATAACATTTGCTCCTGAAATGGTTCAGAAAACTCTGAGATTTTTTAGTTTTGTTTTGTTTTTGCCAGCATGGTTCAGTGTGCTAATCCAATCTCACGGCAGCCAGACGTGACTGCGAGGTGTTACTGTGTGGAGGTAGTGAGTTAGACTTATTAAACTGGAGGGTTTCCACACCATAGCTGTGCCTGAGGCTTATGGGGATTAAGGCCCAAACGTCGTCTTTTTGCCGTCGCAAGGTTATGACGCATGATAGTTTTTAGGGCCCGAATGCCCTTTGACCCTAAAATTGCCTCCCAGATGGGGTAGCCAACTCGCTGCGTTCGCTGTGATTCCTTTCTCTGGGTCTCATGGCGGTGATCACGCGGCACGGTTTCGGGGAGAGAGGACCAGTCGGGCGGGTTTCTCGGTCGCACGGCGTATTCCCAGCGGGGCGGGTGGTGCCTCTGGAGATCCCCATGGCTTCTGGTTGCTCTCCTGCCTGCGCTGATGTGTATTCCCATTCCAGGTGAGCCATGACGGAGTACAAGCTGGTGGTTGTGGGGGCTGGTGGCGTGGGGAAGAGCGCCCTCACCATCCAGCTCATCCAGAACCACTTTGTGGACGAGTACGACCCCACCATCGAGGTATGTTTGGGCCTCTTACGGCCATCGGAGGGTCACCGGCTTCAATCCCGTCCCTCTGTTTGTACGTGTGTATCTCTAAGTTGATGGGACCGCAAAAGAATGAAATTGTTCTACCAAGTTAACCATATGGGTTAATCCTATTCATCCCATCCTACTCATGAATGTCTTTTAGCAAGTTAATGCAATTTATAATATGTAATGTATTGAATATGGTTGCATATTTTTCTTTCAATGTGGCAGTCGCTGAAAAGCCTGTGTAACATTTTCCCTGCTTTGATGCGTTTTTGATTTCTGTGAGGCACCAATCAGCTTTGTTCTGTCCTGAGGTGACGTCACGTGAGCTGTCGCTCATGGGCACTTGATACAGGGTGGGATTAAGAGTATTATTTCCTCTGGAGACGGCAAGCAGTTAATCTGAGAGTCAAGCTCCAGGCCAGTGAAGGGTCTGGTGGCGTCCGTGCGCGTGGCTCATTGCCTGCATTCCCCCGTAACCCCACTCACAGGACTCCTACAGAAAGCAGGTGGTGATTGACGGGGAGACGTGCCTATTGGACATCCTGGACACGGCTGGTCAGGAGGAGTACAGCGCCATGCGGGACCAGTACATGAGGACTGGGGAGGGCTTCCTCTGCGTCTTCGCCATCAACAACAGCAAGTCCTTCGAGGACATTCATAACTACAGGTACCAGCTGGGCGCGTGCAGCACACGCGTTGGACCAGCTGGGGGTGACACTGAGCGTCGGCGGTCACGGTATCTAAACCAGGCCCTACATGTATTGACTCCCCTACAGAGAGCAAATCAAGCGGGTGAAGGATTCTGAGGACGTCCCCATGGTGTTGGTGGGCAACAAGTGTGACCTCCCATCACGGACGGTGGACACCAAGCAGGCCCAAGACCTGGCCAGAAACTACGGCATCCCCTTCATAGAGACGTCGGCCAAAACCAGACAGGTGGGAACACCAACCTCCCAGGACTGGGTCACGTTCGGGGGGGGGTATGGGTGGTCCGTGCAGTGTGGATTCCAAGTAGAGTTGAAGTTCAGGAGTGGAATGGCGCAGTGAGCAGGCACAGTGGAGACTGGCGCCAGGTCTGTGTTGTTGCTGTGGTATGCCTGGAATCTGCGGTCTACATTTACCATTGGCGTTAGCATGAGAACGCCACCCTCTCCACTCCCCCACAAGGTGTTAAGCGTTTTCTTTATTCACTTCATGCTCTTGTAGGTATGTGAGGAAGTTGTCAGGTTCTGGTCAATAAGCAGTACAGACTAAATGTAATTAAAAACCAAAATGGTGCCTCTTCTGTCGGTCTGTTAGCTGTCAGCCTTACCATCACCGCAGTGGAATAATCGTCGCTTTCGCCTTCCTTCCAGTGATGGTCTTTCCTTGTTGTTGACAGGGTTTTGTCATTAAAGTATCCCAGACACGTTCTTTAAAGAATGATTTTGAGGACACCAGCTGTACTTGATGTGCAGGTTTAGCAACAAATACTGACTAGTCTTGGAGGGGGGGGGGGTGTTCTGGCTTGTATGTGAATTCCTTTCCCTCAGCATTTTGCCGCCGTTTCTCGTCTTGGTGGGCTGGCGCTGAGGAGCGCGGGCAGTCTGGAGGCGTCAGCTTCCTAGGAGGATGTGGAATGAGCAGGACGTATGCAGCCAGGAACGCTGGCGCTGCTGTGATATTCGGATTTTTTTTTTTTGCCTGTGTGTCCATCAGGGAAGACGCAGTATTATGCGACATGCAACGCACTGGCAGCAATATGTGTAAATTTACAGGGCAATTGCGCTTTACCACAAGAACACTTTCTAGGTTGCATTATACATGTGTAATAACGATAAAAATGACCGACATGGGTGTATTACGTTACTTAGTAGCGACGTGTGATGAATTTGCATAGCTGTAGTCTCACAAAGGCACTGCTCCCTGTTGCTTTTGTGTACGGAGGAGGATGGTTTTAGAATCTTGGGTTTAGGTAAATCCAAGGAGTCATAAATGTGACGGTCGCACAGATGGAATCCCAAGATCCAAGGGGTTTTTGAGGGTTTGGGGAAAAGGAACAAAGATGGGGGGGGGGCACTGGAGCCCCCTCCTAAATGATGTCCAACACGTGTTGTGTGATGCCCCATACCAGGGTGTGGACGACGCCTTCTACACACTAGTGAGAGAGATTCGGAAGCACAAGGAGAAGATGAGCAAGGAGGGGAAGAAGAAGAAGAAGAGATCAAAGGCCAAGTGCACGCTCCTGTGAATGAGGAGACGGCAGGTGCCGAGGGAGAGCGCCTCGTCCCGCGGGGCGGCCTGCCTTCCTGCCTGCGGGGCGGCCTGCCTTCCTGCCTGCCTGCCTGACTGACTGACAGCGGTGTGTCTCTGCTTTATACTAAACTGTAAGCCACTATGGAAATTAACCCCACCCCCAGCCCCCACCACTCACTGCACCCCCCTCAGCGGTGTCACTTCTTGCAGGGGACTGACCCCCCCCTCTCCTGGCGTGGGTGGTTTTGGTGGGGGGTGTGACCTAACTCCCTGGCCTCAAATGCAATGTGACATGCAAGTTTATCCATAGGAGGCTGGATGCGGTATAAGCATCACACTGCAAGACTAGTAAAAGGGAAAAAAAGAAGTTAATGATACTCAAAGGGTTGTTTTTAGTTGAAATCCAGCCTTCTTTTCATGAAAGCTGCGTTTCCCATACAGTAGAAGTACCTTCCATTATAGGAAAATGTG
>JAABNX020000001.1:7223203-7273696 GCA_015163995.2 Mormyrus lacerda
AGGTCACAGAGTTCCTCAAATCTGGGTTGGGGGGGTGGGGGAGGGTTGTCAGCATCTTAGCTGCCTCTTTGAGGACCCTCGAATCCTCATCTTCATCCTTCTCGGCCGTGTAAGTGCCTCATTCTTTTTCTGTCAGCGCCAGGGTGGCCAGCATATTTGTCAAAATAGTTATTGATCATGTCCGACATGCACTGTGCGTTTGCTCAGGTGATCCATCTCTTCAGGCCGGAAGACGGAGCACCCTGCCAGCCTGGAGCCAGAAGGAGGGGGACGCCTCTCTGAGGCGAACGCTGGCGACTGCACAGTGATGTATGGTATAAACACACAGGACCGCACAGAGGCCTACAGCTCATACAGGCATACTCAGAACCACGCGGAGGCCTACAGCTCATACAGGCATACTCAGAACCATGCGGAGGCCTACAACTCGTACACAAAGACTCAGAACCTACAGCTCGTATATGCAGATGTGGGATCGTGCAGGGGGCTACAGCTTGTACACACAAACACACCATACAGAAACTTATATGTACAATTTGTTTGATGTGTTCTGTTGTCCTTGACAGATTTGTGGTGCCTTTAAAACCTCACGTCTGAAGACTTTAAACATAATTGGCACCATTATGGAAAATAACCCATAACTATTTTGGTGTCTTCTCACTCATAGTGCCATTGTTCTCCCAGTCTGTCTGTTCGTATTGTTTTTTAGATGAGTAACAATGGATCCACAGAAGCATCACACCTGACAGAAATGAACATAATGCCACAGTAGTGTGCTTCTGATTGTGTTTAAAGATCTTCAGTGCTGCTTTTATTTACTATAGCTCTGATATACATAGTTTTTTGTTGCCCTGTTCCAGCACTGTGGTGACTTTTCATGTCTCACCTGGGCTTTGAAGGTCCCCTGATCTCTGTGGGAGATGAGAGATACTGATTTTAATGGCAGGTGATGGTCCGGACGTCCCTCTGAGATCCTCTAGGTCAGGGTTAGCCAATCTTTATCCGCAAAGGGCCGGTGTGATTGCGGTTTTCACCGCAGCTCCCTAATTATATTGCTAATTAGAGGACTGATTGGCTGAGGAGTCCTCACACCTGGATTTCAACAGCTGACCTAAAGCTTACCCCAAAAACCTGCTAGACACACCGGCCCTTTGTGGATAAGATTGACCACCGCTGCTCTAGGTCCTGTGAATGGGTGAACAGGACTGCAGGATGACATTCCCTCAGTTTGAGGGCTAGCTGTATCAGTTATTATCCTATTCTGCATGATCAGTTTCCACAAAAGTGGTTTGTTCCCCAAGATTGGTATATTCCACCTGACCATTGTCCACAGGAGTGGTATGTTCCAAATGACCAGTGCAGTCTCCTGCTTGACCCTGTGCTGGTTCAGGGGGGCTGTGCTGTGGTTCTTTGGGCTACTTGTGCTGTGCTCCAGCTCCCCCCAGCCTCCCCCCAGCCTCCCCCAGCAGGCACCTCAGACAGCATAGCACCTGTGCAGGTAGACGTTCCTCTTCACACCTCACCACAGCCGTTCTTGTATGGAATGTTGATGACCCCCCTGGCGAGACCCTTGGGATCCCAGCAAAACACGAAGCTAATTACCGACTTCGCCGCGAACGCCTCGTATGCCCTTTGCCTGCTTTCCGCCGAGCTGCGGGCCTCTATCACAAACCTCCTGGAACTCCGCTAGACCCCCTCGCCGGATCAAGGACAAATCCTTCCCGTAGCTTCACAGCCGACCGCGAGCCGCCGTGTTAAGCCGGGAGCGAGCCTGGGGGCCGCTAACAAATGCTCGCGCTAACTCCACGGCGCCCCCCAGGGGACGCTACAAACCGCCCGGCTTCCTGGCGGTGGCAGCACGCGCAGCGTATGTTAACGAGCTCCCGCGGCGAGTGCTGCCTTGCTAAACGGGCAGCTTCACTCGGTTTACGAATTCTGCTTTGATGCAGAACAAAAGGAACATGGAGAGAGAGAAAAAACGGGCGGTAGGAAAAAGGAGACAGTGGTTTGGAAGCACCTGGCGTGGCGTGGAGGGCGGGGCTTATATAGGCCACTTTTTGGATTTTTACATTCAGGACACCGCCCCCATACAGCAGGGAAGTGGAACGTCCCCCCTGCTCTGCCCCCTCCATGTCACTGTGTGTTCCACACATGCCACAGTTTGTACGTTTCACTTTTTGCAGCTTGATTCAGAGACCCACCTCCCGGGCTGTCAAGGTCACTAGATAATGAGAGGCCGGGGGTGGGGTTTAATGAGATTGATGACCCTGATCTGACCCCCCTCCCCACCCCGATACATGATTAATGGACGTAATAGGTAGCTGACATCACCAGACATTTTCTCATTTCACAAAGGTCGAGGGGGGGCAACGAATGTTCCTCAGTTCGGGAGGGAAAATCTGCAGCTCTGAGCCTCCGGAGCGGCGCTTAAAGCGATCGGTGCTCTGGGACGGCGGCGGTCGAGGTAGACAGCCCAGTCACGTCGGCTGGGTTTAAGCAGAAGCCTTCCGGAAACGTGTGGAAGGGAAAACGGGAGAGAGAGTTAAGCAGCAAATCGCAGAGGAAGCCGCATTGACCAACTTTCCTCATTTCCGGGGTCCGATGGGTTTAAGCGGTCATCGCTAACCCCACCCCCCGAAAGGGTAAATGGCCCCAGGTGGGACAAACGGTATTGGGGGTGTGGCTAATACAGGGTGGTGGGGTACAGGGCTGTGTTCAGTTTCAGTTCTGACTTGGGGGGACCGTTTTCCACAGCGTCTCACATCCTGCATAACGTGACAGACGGACAGCTGGATAGACGGCAGGGAGGTGTCTGGGATGTGCCTGTCGGAGCGTCTCTGGGCCAGCAGAACCTCACAGTGGCAGGTGGGATTAACAGGGATACTGGGGAGTATCTCCATTTTCCTGGGAGCGATTGGGAGGCTGGGAGAGGCTCTAGGGAGGATGACGCAGGCGGGAGACTGGAATCGAGGAGCCAGGAGGATGAGAAGAAGAAATGGAAAGTGAACAGCGATTGTCTTGAAGGTGGATGGAATCTGCAGGGATCAAACCAGCCACCTGACCCCCCCTCCCCATGAGGAACGATGGCCCCCACCTCTCTTCTAAAAGCGGGAGATGGTCACACCAGGGTATTCAGTGCTTTGGCGCCCTGAAGGAGGTGGTCCTCAGCTCCCTCGCTAGGTAGGACCTTGTGAGGTTCCAGTGGTGTGGAGATGGGAGTCCAGGATTATGCCAGGAGGCCAGTGGTCTTATGTCATGGGACTTTTTCCTTATGCTACTGAGGGCTGTGCCACTCATCAAACATACCAAGATATCTCTGACTCCGTCTTAGCATTTCTTTCAAAGCCTTTTCTCAGCTTGGTTTCAAGACCCCTGGACTTGTGCTCATTAATCCCCTAAAGCCTTAAGAAGATGGTGTAAATAAGGCATGGAGCCACGCTGCCAGGTCAGCCGTGTTTGGTCAGGTGGTTTGGGGGCTGTTTTCGGGCGCCTTTAGAGGTCAGACTCTCGTCCCACCTTCACCACCGTGGAGAAGCTTGTGCTTCTGAGAGGAAATTGATGCTTTATTGATTTTCTTTCCATGGTGACCGGGCAGTGATGCGTTGAGGTTCTTCATCTGCCTTCTGTTGGAGTTGAACTCACATGCAAATATTCAGATCTTGACTTTATTACAAGCTTTTTGTTCTTTACATTCATCCTGATTCTCCAAAGAGGTTTAGTCTCAAGTTTTCGGTTCGGCGATTGTTGTTCTTTTTGTGAAAAAGCCGGCATGAGTCATAGATAAAACCACAGTCATGAAAGATAATCCACAGATCTCTCATTCAACATGTAGCCCATGTGACAGGTTTATTCCTGTTAAAAACTGTCCCTTTTTCATAAAATGACAGATGTGAGTAGTAGTAGACTGCACACGTGTATTTTAAAAGTTTTAAAATTGAATGTCACTCAAAATGCTAAATTTTTTTCCCACCAAACATCAGTGGTGCCCAAAGAAAGGGGAATGACGTTTCCTCATTTTCTGATCTTTCCACAGAATAAGGGGAACATTGAAAAATGGTTTCGAAATGCCACAGATCTAGGTTAATGGAAACATTACAGACTTTCTGCTTGGGCTGAATCCAGTCAGAAGTCTGTCCTACTTTGACAAAATTGCTGAGGTCCAGAGTTTTTAAGGTTTGCAAAATATTCCGGGATATAATGAGTCCAAAATGGATAAAGTAAGCAGTTTCCTGTTTGGTAGTATGACTGATATGCTAGTTAAAGTAATAATGTCTGTTGTTATTCGTCAGAAATGCGGGTTAAGGGTAAAATGTTGGTTTAAGTGATGTCTTCATTTGTGCTTAAGTACTGCTCATTTGAGAGCATTCTCAGCAAACAGAATGAGAGCAGAGGGATCAGCGAGTGATGCCACGGTGCTACTCGTTAACCTTAAATCTATTAGCGGTGACCACTGCCAGTGATCATAAAGGCCTGCACTGCACCTCTCTCTTGGGGGAGCCTTTGGAGAGCTTTTCACGCTGTTTCATGGCTGATAGATGTGTTTATTTAAAAGCTGCCTTATGACCTGTGCTTTGTGTTTGTTAGTTAGACCTTCTGCTTCTGGATAAAGCACGGGGGGAGTCGTGTTTCATGCGCTACAGGGCTTAGGAATTGCCCTCAGCTCGGTTTTGGGGCTGTGTGGGTATAGGTCCATGTTCTCTTCCTCTTTTTTTTCCAGAGGATGGCGACACTGTTGCGTCTGCTGTGAAAGCGGCATGAAAAGCAGTGCGCTCGGTGGGATCTGAAGAGCTTCCCTTTCTTGCAAACCCTGGAGAGCCGCCCGCAAAGAGCTTCGATTCGCGGCCCGTGTCTAATTAGCCAGCCGGCGGCATCCATGAAGTACGGCTATGCATTTTCCCCGATGGCAGCGTGTCCGATTCGGTTACCCGTGTTATAGAGCTGCTGGATGGGATTCATTAAGACTCACCTTCATGACTCTCAGTCTTCCAGAAGTTTCCGTTGCTTCGTGCTGTGTTGGGGGGGTCCCTTAGTGACTGACCGATCTGCCGGGCAGGTTGTAGAATAGGATAGTGATACTTTATTCATCCTTGTGAGGAAATTTGCTTTTCACCTACACCGTCTTGCTCTTCATCAGACGTATAAACACATATACAAATGACAGCTTGGGGGGGGCGCACAGGGTCAGCCATCATACGGCACCCCTGGAGCTGGGGGTTAAAGGCCCAGCACTGACATTAGTCTGCCGGCTCTGGGATTTGAAGCTACTTTCCGACCAGAGGTACAGAGTCTTAACCCTGCTGAGGCACACGCTGCCCAGAACAGACAGGCAAGCACACAGACGGCTATCAAAAGACCCACCTAGAAGCACGTATGGACCCCAACCTCAACACAGCTGAATTCATGCACTCAGACACCTGCGTGGGGTCCGGCTAGACAGACCTGCGGTGAACAGCACCCCCTCCCCAGGATCTGAGAGGGGACAAGCCGCCTGTCTATCTGTCATGTTTAATGCATCCACTGCCTCCTGAAGACACATTGATTATTTTTGTCCCGCAAAATGACAAATCCTGTCTTCTGGGGTGTAATGGAGATGGATTGGGGGCTTGGTGTGGCGTGGTGAGACACAAGGGTGACGGAGGCGGGCGGGGTATGCGGGGGGTTGGGGGGAGAGGAGGGGGTGCTAATTGGCACACAAAGCCTTTCGTCTGCGGTGGTGGAGTAGAGATGGAGTAAAGAGGTAGGTAGATCTCCACCTTCAGCTGAGCTCTGGGGCCCTGATGTTGCTAGTGGGCACCAATCAAACCACTGATTTGCATGGGGCCCCTCCCTGACTCTGCTCACTAGCTATTAATTTAATCTTTAAAAATCTGACGTGGGGGGGGCAAAGTGACTTTTTCAATGGGGCCCCAGAAATGACAAACTGGACCAACATGTTCATCACGTTTGCAGCCAGTTTTCTTTGATGATTTCCAGTCCTAACATAAATATGTAATTGGACAGGTAAAACTGCCCCCCCCGCATGAGGCACAGACACCCGGGGATCAGTACTGACAGTTTTTGGCACCAAGAGCACATCCCCCGTGCGTCAGATCGACGTAAACATGGCATAAATCTCGTAAACATACAGCCGCATTCTCCTGCTGAGGAATAAGCTTCCTGCGGTCAAACAGCTTCACGCCGCCACTCCCTCTCACAAATGCACGTATGCTCACACACAGACCCCCCCCCCCCTCTCTCCCTGCCAGGACACACGCATCCTCTCCCGCCTGCTCATCTGGCTGCCACACGGCTGCGTGCCGCTGCCCGCCCGCACGCCTGCACAAGCATGTCCCCGCTCCGCCAGGCACAGAAGGTGCCCCCCCCCCCGCTCCAGCCCCCCCCACCCTGCGCAGGCCTGTCTGTCCCCCGGGAGGTTGTCTTACGCCAGCCGGTCTTATCAGCTCCCGGACAGCCAGCGGCACCTCCTCCCCCAGCACAGCTGCCCTGTTTGTCATTAATTACACCCCTCACTGACCAGGCAACCGACAGAGGCACCGGAAAAAAGACAGACAGAGTGGCACCGCAGAGTGAAGCGTGAGGTCACATGTACGCAGTGCACCTGCGGCCGCGGTGTGAAAAGTCTGGGCCAGGATGCAAAGCCATTTGTGTTTCGTTTTATCCAATGTTTCTCTGAAGTTTTTTCTCCAGCCATCGAGTCCTTTAGAAATGCTATGGATCCCCCCTCCCCTTCAGGCCGCACGGTCGGGGGAGGGTCTGCAGCAGTGGATCAGAGGTTCAGGACAACATCCACGGACTTTCTGAGGTGAGCGGAGGCCAGTCCAGGTCTGAGTCCGGTGTCAGAAGATGGTAATGTGGTGCCTGAGGGGCCAAGCGCTCTTTCGATTTCTGATTGGTTTAATCCTCGCGATGGGCGGGGGACGGGTGGGCGGGGGGTGCTTTGGCACTCGCAGGTATTTCCGTGTTCACTGCAGAGAAGGAGGAGGGTTGGGCGTCATGGAAAGGGGGCAGGATGGAGCAGAAGATGGCTCTCCATGCATCTACATCTCTGATGTGGCTTAGGTCTGGTTCCATGTTGTCGGCAGCTGTGCCCGAGGACAGAGCCCTCAGGGCAGGCCTCACAAGTGCTTCTGTGGGGTGGGGGGGGTCACTGTATTCCCCAGTGATAAAACTTCAGGTCTGGTTCTTCATAAGCTCCTTGGTGTGTTCTTCAGGATAAATTGGTGCTCTGCAGCAGGTCTGAATAATACCTTAGCCTGTCCCATGGTCTGTAGACCCAGGCAATCTGTGGGGAGGGGAGGGGTTGGTCTTTTTTTGGAGAGAGGGGGGTAGTTGGGTATGTGTGACCTAGGGGAAAATGGGGGTCTAAAAGCACCCAATTATTAAAGCGTAAGTAAATGAGCTGATGATCCTTCTCTGATATTCTGGGGCTTTCCTCCACAGAGTTTTTTCTTTAATTTTGACTTAACGCTGACTTAACAGACTACTAGCAACACCATGACCCTCCAGGGGAGCATGTAGACTGTCTGAGACATTAAAATGATTTTGGGGAGTACAGTTTGCCTAGGGGCCTGAGGGTGTGGGGGCCTGGGGGCCTGAGGGTCTAGGGGTCTGGGGACCTGAGGGCCATGTGGGCCTGGGGGCCTAAGGGCATGGGGGCCTGAGGACCTGGGGGCAAGGGGGCCTGAGGACCTGGGGGCAAGGGGGCCTGAGGATCTGGGGGCGTGGCCCTTATTATGGCTATTAGCCTTTCATGATCCTGTCAGGCCCTCTGCTGGTGTCGCTCAGTACTGTGTGCTCGCCATCCTAACCATGCATGTGACATTTTGCAGTTTTGTCTCCTTCTCTGAAGATTAAGTGATATCCCTGCAAGCTCTCACCATGAGGTTAATGAATACTAATGACAATGACCAGCGTCAGAGAGGGTTTACTGGGCCGGACTCGGCCCATCGGAGTCGGATTCCTGCCAGATACTCTGCAGGTTTCAGAATAAGTCGCAATAATTATCTGATTTGCACCTGAACCACTGGGGGGGTGGGGGGGTGGTGGGGTTGATTTGCCACCCAAATAATTGCTTGGATATGCACTTGAAAGCTGAAAGCGAGTTAAAAAAAAATGGTGCCCCCCCCCCCGGTGGTTGGCAAGGAGTCTGACACCTGTAAACGAGGAGGAGATCTTTATATGCAACTCAGGGCTTTATGTCAGTCTGCTCTTCCATGAGAAAACACTAGGAAGGTCTGTCTGGTGCTCAGTGTGATGCTGACAGGGCAGGATTATCATTTATTTTGAAATGATCAGACATGAATATCCAAAGCAATGTACATTTATTGAGGAATCAAGATCAGAGTACTTAGGGGTTAAGGACCCAAGGGTGAGATCACTGTGAGCCAAGGATTTGAACCGTTGACCTTCCGATCACAGGTACATCGCCCGAACCACCCCTGTAGGCAGTGTGACGACTCTCTTGCCATGGAGAGGGAGGCAGCACGTCATCTGCAGGCTGCGGTCATACCTGAGGCATCAGTGGCACCATGCAGCAGCAGGTCCCACCCTGTACATCAGCATATGGATCTGAGAATGTCTGCTTAGATCTTCTGTATGTGTGTATACTTGCCGCCAGGTCGCAGTTGACATGTAATGGAAGGAGCAGGTTGAGTTGCCGTGAAAGTTGTTGTAATTCAATCAGGCCTCTCAAGTGCTCAAGTCTGTCAGGGTTTGGGTTCCTACCAATGAACTCTGTAAAACCAATCAACTGACTTTACATATTCGCCTCATTGGGGTGATTTATCACATGGTTGTGTAGCCCTTTCTGAGATCCAAGACATGGTCCTCCTGAAACATGCGGCTCCAGATGTGAGGCAGCTTTTGGTCTGCTCAGTCCTTTAGGAGGTACCACGTCATGACCATGCTGGTGATCAGATGTTTAAGCATCATGTGCTAATGATATATAAACTTACCTGCTATGAGCTTGTGAATGGTTGGTGCTAGTTATAGTGGACTGGGATGTTTGCAGTAGACTGCAGTGAGCACATTATGGATGAGAGCATATAAAATGCATGCATTCATTTATGAGGAAAGGGATAAAGTTTCATTATCTGCCTCACATGTTTCCATAACAACTGGAGTGATTTCATTACAGCTCATTCAACTCTCTGTTGCAGTTTGCATATTCATGTGCTTTGAAAACAATGAGTCTGAGTGATTTCTTAGGCACTTGAGGTAAGAATGCATTAAATAAAATGATCTTGAGCAAGTGTATAAACACCCCAATGCATGGGTGCCGTTTGCTAGGTTGAGTTTAGGGAATATTGGTGGGTTCTCCTGGGTGAGGATAGGTTTCTCACACCTGTTAACAGCACCAACACTTGTAAGTTCAGAGGACTGGTCACCAGGATAGCTGATTCTGCCTTAACCTGCTCACCAGCTGGGTGATATGCATCAACCCCTACCCTACTCTATCACCAATCAGGCTGCATCCATCTGTCCCTCCCCTACCCTTTTCACCAATCAGGCTGCCTCCATCTGTCCCTCCCCTACCCTTATCACCAATCAGGTTAATCCATCTGTCCCTCCCCTGCCCTTATCACCAATCAGACTGTATCACTCTAACCAGCATTTCCTTCTTTTTTTCTTGTCCAACCAGAAGCTTCTGTAGATCAGATCAAGGAGGCTGCCGGTGCTCAGCCCCGCCTTCACATGATCTTCTTAGCTTCCTTTCAACCTCTTACTACAAGGCTATTAAGTATAAAGTCTTTGATGCACCTGTACTATAGGTTTTATATATATATATATATATATATACACGCCCCTGTTTCAGCTGTACGCCCTCCTTCCCTCTAATGTCTTCGATCTTCTTTCCATGTAGTCTTTTCTCTTCCTCCAGGCTCGCTCTCTCTCAGGCTCCCTGATCTGTCCGCTCAGCTGCCCCACCCCCCAAGCCGCACCTCCCCCAAGTGTCTGCCGCTGTGTCCTATGGCTTTTTATTCCTACGTGATGGCAGACTGGCTCATGTAGGGATACGAGCCATTACACACACGGTGAGATGTCAGCGCAAGAGCTCGCCGGAGAGGTCAGCCCACGGCTGGGATGGATGGGGCTTTCTGCATCTCCACCACAGGCCAACGAGCTCCTATGTTAGAATAGTGGGCCGTACCACATTACGGTTTAGGGGTGATGAATGTGAGGGGTCATGAGAAAGAGGAAGTAGCTCATTCATGGAATGTACCATTGGATCGACCTGTTACTTTATTGTACGATAAGCGGGGGGAATCAATATTGTTTAGAGAGAAGAATTCAATGAAATGGCTGCTAATCTCATAGCTTTGAGAAAAAATGCTAAGTATCAGTCAAAATCCACCTTATGGATTTGTAAGAAATCTGCTGTCATGCATCTTTTTAACCGCTGACAATATTACTGGCTAGGGATTGTGTTTAGTTGAATGAGCAAGAAAGCATATGAATTCTCCTGAATTGTGAATGATGTGTCCGTATGCATTCGTCTTTCTTATTTTTTATGAATCTTCTAATTAGCCATATGTCCTTGGAATACATATTTTGGAATTTGTTATACTCCGTGTGGTTTTCAGACAGAAGTTTAGCATGAAGTGTTAAGCCTGGGGATCGAAGTGCTGTGCGGGTAAAGTGCCAGTGCTCTGTGAGTGCTCAGTGTGATGCTGATTCCCAGGCAAGGTTAAGTGAGTCCTCCTCTGAGGCTGACTTCATTATAAACCTCCTCCTCTCCCAGGATTCCAAGTTAGTCATAGCCAGAAGGTGCTGAACCAATTATAATGTTCACATAGAGTTTGTTTGGCTTCAAAAGAGAGAAAAAAAAACTCAGAAGGATTATTTGTCTCACATGAAGTGGTTTGAAGCCGCTCCCTGCTCACCCTCTCATTTAAAACAATTATCCATGCTGAGCGAGTCTCTGCTATCGCTGTGCTGAGATCAAGGAGATCGATTCGTCAGATTCTTCCCAACTGTCCACAACTTTATCTCATTATCGAATGCATGGTTTTTCAGCCTAACGAGGTTTGTGGGTTGTCTCTTTTTTCATAAAACCATAAGAGCCAGTGTTATCCTGCTGTGCATCTTCCATACTGTGCCACGGAAAGCATCGAATGCTCCGCTGTTTCTCAGCAAAACCGCCACACCGCTCCCCAGTCACTGTCGTCTTACCCATAAGCCCCTCTGCTGTGCCGCTTCACAGAGGCGGGGAGCAACATTACAGGCTGAACCTCTAGGGGATTTCAAAGGCAAGACTTCCCTTCCTCGCACTATGAGCTGGTTAAATGGTGGCATTTGAAGCTCTGATTCAGTCTGCATGGTAATAGGGATGGTGCGTGGCCCAGTGGGTTAGGAGACTGTGTCTGTGATCAGAAGGTTGTTGGCTGAAATCCCTGGGTCGGCAGTGTGATGTCACCACTGGTCCCCTGATCAGGACCCTTATCCCCGACTCGTCCAGGGACTGTCTGAGCTCCCTTCATAATTTTTGTGTGTCTTTTTGGATAAATCATTTGCTGATTAGATAAATGAGAAACATATTGTTTTGAACCGGGTCACTGTACATAAACTGACCAGTTTGAACCGGCAAACTCTGGGTCCGTTTTGGTTGCTGTTGCTTTCTGTTGACTTCACAATACTTGGGAGTGTCTTTCAGGATTGGTTCTTGAACTTTACATCTTACAGAGGAGAGGCCAATCAACATTTGTGTCCTCAACCCCTAGGCCGTCTTGCTGGCCACTGTTCACGGTGGCCATGACAGTTCTTAGAGTCTAGAGGCCAGGGGACATGTGTGTCCTTGACCCTGAGGCCACCACACTGGCAACCTTCCCCAGTAGCTACATCAAATCTTCCAGGGGACAGGCAAGTGGACATGTGTGTCCTCAACCCTCAGGTCAATTCCTTGGCTGCCGTCCACAACAGCTATGTCAGCAGATGGGTTAGGTGGTCAGACCTTATTAACACTTAATACAGTGTTTGCCAAGCAAATGAGGTTTATAGATGAGTAGTTAAGACCAGATTCCTAAGCACTGATTAAAGCTCATGAAAGTCAATGATAAATTCCCTAAAAAGAAGAGAAGGAACTGATGTCTGATTAAATAAAGAACTGTGATTTTTTTTTGTCCATGTGTTACCAGATTGCCCTCCCCCACGCATGAGCTACGCGGGTCACCGCTGAGAGTCATTACCCCCCACACCTTGTCAGCAGACTGTTCACTGGTCACTTTCTTTCAGTGTCGCCTCCTGTTTAGTCTCACATTTAATGACAGATTAACAGTCCGTTAACAACATGCTAATAATGCTCTCTAACACCATTAGGCTCTGCTGACAGAAGCCACAGGGATGAACAGGAAGAAAATAATAATTAATATCACAACCCATTTACTGAAAAAAAAATCAGTTTGTGTATGGCTTGGATTAATGAGGGGGGTGTTGAGAGTGGGGGCACGATGACTCAGTAGGTGGCATTGTCACCTCCAGGGTTGGAGACCCTCCCCTGCAGGTGGAGGTTGTATGTTCTCCCCATGTCACATGGTTTTCCTCCTGCTACTCTTGTCTCCTCCCACATTCAAAAGACTTGTAATTAGGCTAATTAGCGTCTCTTAATTGCGTGTATACCCTGTATATGTGAGCGTGTGAATATGGTGTCCTGCACTGAGCTGACATCCTGTCCAGAGTGTACCCCTGCCTTGTGTCCTGCACTGCCTGAGGCACACCAATCCTCTCCAAGGTAGATGGATGGCACTAATAAGGCCACTGTCTCTGTCTCTGCTGCTCCCCCGGTGGCAACTTGTTGGTGTCGACTTCCAGAAGCTCCCTCTCGGCTGTGGCGGACTGCCAAACGCTCAGCTCCGTCAAACATTTTCTCCCCATTAAGCTCTGACAGTGATTAATGCTTTTGGGGAGAGATTTTTTGCTTGTAATCATTCTGCTAAACAGTCCCCCTAACAGAAGTCTTGTGCCGTTCGGGTGAACTCGACGACAGCTCTAACCATAACTCTCACTTCGATGACAGCATGGAATCTAGAGAATACTACTTTTTGACCTGGTGTCAGCGTAAATCCACATGGCAGATCTGTAAAGCTGGACCAAGGTACGTGCTGTGCATCCTTCTGCAGTGTTATGGCTCTGAAATATCTTGCTGCGTGATCCTTTTGGAGAACGGGGCCTGGCTTCCGGCTGTCACTGCGATGAGCTGAAGGCCGTCAAGAAGATCGAGACGCGAAATCTCGGTCAGACGCTGAAGTTCTATTGCGTCGGAGTTTCCAGAAAAGTCTCAAATGTATTGGCATCCTGTCAGCTGTCAATGCCTTAAAAATGATTGTGGTAGCAGAGGCTACTCCCCCAGCACTAGATGCAGTTTTAAGAACAGTACCCTGTTGCTGAAAGGTAGAATTATCAGTCACCAAAAGTAGTTGTTGATGGACCAGTCAGTTCCGTGTCTATAGACCGGTCAGGCCTCCCTATAGATTGCCCCTCATATCTGTTAGTTGTTTCATCAAACTGTGTTGCACAATGCACCTGATATTCACCCCAACATAAATGGCATGGTAGAACTCAGTGCACCTTCAATGTGGAATTATCACCCACATTAAACGGGGAGATCATGGTGTTTCCCTGTTGCAAACCAGCAACAGACGTATTTCATACCTGCCCCAGGTGAGGAGCCAAAAATCAAGCTGTATAATCTGTACGTCAGCAGACTCTATGGAGACACGAGGACCTAATTGTGATTTTGACATCATATATTAATGTTGTAGCTGTTCCATTTCTGCTCCGGTGTGGATAATAATCTTCTCTCTTATCTAGTAATGAAATGGTCAGCAAGGGGCAGAAAAATGACTCATGAGGACTTGGATCGATGTAGAATGGCTGTCCTTCCATTGTCACATTCAGCTCCTTGCATGGCCTATGTGAATGGAAAACTCCGCCCTGTTTTCATTGCACTGTGCTAGAAGTATTCTATGAACTGCCATTGCCATGGAAACACTGCTATTAATGCCCCCGCCCCCTACCCATGAGCTGCCATTTCGCAAATTAACAGGCCCTGCCCACTGTCTTCTCCACTGATCCAATGGATCTGATGGTCATATTCTGACCTGCTCTGATTGGTGAGTTGAAGGAAAGCTGGGAGGAGCTAACTACCTTCCATCATACCACTCGGATATAGTCTCAGTCTCCCTCTTGTGGGCAAATGTACGCTCCTCTGTGGCACAGGTAACGCTACAATTGTTCTTTAGATGGTACAGAAGCAACCAAAAAAAATGGATAAAATCACTCAGTATGTTTGCTATAGGATTTGCTCTGTATTAATTCCTGCCTGCCTGTATATTGGCCATAGGAACCAGAATGAGAGGTTTGTACCTGCTGAGCTTATAGACTCGGGACACGTTGCTGCTGGTGATGCCTATTTGTCAGATTTGCATATGGATGTGTGCTGTCATCTCAGCATTAAAGGAGCTTGCTAGACTGCCAGAATTGTATTTATTTAAAAGAATGTGCAAAAGTAACACTGGAAAAAGATATTCTCCATTGAGCTCCCACAGGGAGCAAGACTGATGCTGCCCCCTACAGGTCACTCATGGTGTTACATCAGTGCAGCACTACTTTTTGTTTTAAGAATAGAAGATAATATTATTATCTTATATTATTACAGTTTGATCCAACAGCTACCTGTAACTCCCACACCAGCTGACCCATCTCCCTCACTAGGTAATTCGTTGATTGTTCTGGGTATTGCCAGAATTGCTGGTCTATAGCTGACAACAATTTAACTTTTATTATTTTTCCTGTACGCATCATCCTACATAACAGTAACAATGGACATTTGAATTGTTTTTGCCCGTTTCAGGCAAATTTTTACTTTCTTCGGTACAGTGGCTCGTTAAAAAATCCAGTGCATCTTCAGCTTAAACAACACACAAAAAAACAGCAGGTGTTACTGCAGCATTTGCCCAGAGTAATAAATCTTGATCATTACCAAGCAGACTCCCCTGCGAAAAGGCCATCTATCTGTAATTGATGAGGTTGCCTGTTACTGCTGCATTATGGGCCACCTATTAAACATTGATAATCAGTAAGCCGGCTTCAATCTTATCGCTCTGCAGACATTAATAATCAATCGAGCCAATGTCATCTTCCTTTATGGGGACTGCACCAGATCCCAGGGAGGGAAATGGCCTCTCTTGAAATCCCATTGGCTGTCTGTTCCAGCTGTCCGGCTAGTCTCCGGCAGGAGGATATATATGCCCCCCATAGCCGGGTTGGAGCATTGCCCCCATGGCCCAATTTGATGAAATGAGGTGCCTGTAAGTCAGTCAGGACAGATAATGAATACACAGCTGCACGGGCTTAGCTGTTGTTTTTACCTTGCTGACTGAACATTATTTTGTATTTATGCTAGGCCGGGGGCTAGCTAATGGAGCTAGCGTCAGCGTGTGTCACGGTCACATGGGAGCCGCGTTCCCTTCATGCCCCCTGCCGCTGCATGCAAACCGGGCGGAACCACCCAACCCGGCCTGTACCTGCGGCCGCCGCTTTGCCTTTGACCGGGTCGCCTGGCCGTCGCCTCCTATCTTGCTTCCAGCACCAGAACATCAGAGCCAGGACCAGGCCAAGCTGCATGAGAAAGGTGGCCACGCCTAGCAGGAGGATCCACGTAGACACTGGGCCAGGGGGACAGAGATCTCAGTCCCACCGGACCCCCAACATCTCAGGAGAAATACAGCAGTTAAATATTTTCCTAATGCTGATCATTTGTGTTCACCATGTGCTTCACACTGTTTCGAGATTATGCCCATGATGCGTATTCAATTTTAGTGCAAATGAGGCTTTGCTGATGATTACGGATATTAGGGCTCTTTCTTAGCCATTATCTTTTATTCGGGCAGCCTGCTGGTAGCCAGCGTGCCAAGCTACCCGTTACACTGTACAGCATTTGCCGCTGCACTCTGGATAATGTCATCTGTTAAGAAAATTAATAATTCATAGAAATTGCGACAGCATTTAATTACACCGTACAGGTTATTCTGCTCTCTAACAACCTGCTCCCTCAAAGCTGGTTTCTATTACAGAATATATTTTAATTAAAAAAAAACAGTCTTTAAAAATGATTTAGAGAAATTGCTGGCATGTTTCAGTCACTGCTCTAATGTGTTGCATTAAAAAGAAAACGGAATCAATGCTGTACTGTGTGGAGCTACACAGAGTAGGGAGCCACTGCTCCAAAGTATATTACACGGAGTAGTGAGTCACTGCTCCATAGTATAGTATCACATGGAGTAGGAAGTCATTACTCCAGATTGCTGTATCACACAGAGTAGAGTGTCACTGCTCCAACATATAGTATCACATGGTGTAGCGAGTCACTGCTCCAGAGTGCAGTGTCACACAGGGTAAAGGGGCCACAGCTCCAGAGTGTGATATCACATGGAGTAGGGAGTCACTGCTCCAGATTGCGGTATCACACGGAGTAGAGTATCACTGCTCCAACATATAGTATCACATGGAGTAGGGAGTCACTGCTACAGACTGTAGTGTCACATGGAGTAGGGAGTCATTACTCCAGAGTGTGATATCGCATGGAGTAGGGAGTCACTGCTCCAGAGTATGGTATCACACAGAGTAGGGAGCCATTACTCCAGAGTGCAGTAACACACAGAGTAAGGAACCACTGCTCCAGAGTGTGGTATCGCACAGAGTAATGAGCCACTGCTCCAAAGTATGGTATTACACGGAGTAGAGAGTCACTGCTCCATAGTATAGTATCACATGGAGTAGGGAGTCATTACTCCAGATTGCGGTATCACACGGAGTACAATGTCACTGCTCCAACATATAGTATCACATTGAGTATCGAGTCACTGCTCTAGTGTACAGTGTCACACAGAGTAAGGAGCCACTGCTCCAGAGTGTGATATCACACAGTGTAGGGAGTCACTGCTCCAATGTGTAGGGTTATCAAGTGTACTGAGTCTATTTGTGTTTGAATAGAAATACACCATTCGACTGCTTTCCTCACCTGCTGCTGGTACCTCACTGTTGCTGATTTGTGTCCAGGGCACCAATGGATAGTCCGTCCCTCTTTCTGCCATGTCCATCCTTGGGAAAGACAATGATTTCTGATTCTGGGCCTTGGAAGCGGAATAGAATCCTATTGCTTCTAAATTAGCTGTAAATTATGATTGCAACGGTGGCATAGCCTCCGGTGAACTAGCCACAAAAGCAGTGAGCTAAGGCAGTCCTGTTTGTACAGAGAAGTCGAAAGTCCAGGGCAAAGGTCATACCAAAACTACAGATAGTGCCACAGCACTGTGATGCCGTTTGCACTGGGTAGATAAGTGAATTATTGCTGGTTGTATAGTAACGAAACAAGGCGTCTCATCAAACCCAGTTTGCATGGTCCAGTAAGAGATCCCCAGCTTCCTTCAGTAGCAGCTAGCTGCAGGTCCTCATTGGCATTCAGCGAGCTCTGCCATACTCGCCTGGCGGTGGCAGCCATGCCGATTCTGCGGCAGATGGCTCCCTTCTCATTTCTCGCTCCCGTCTCAGGAAGTTAAGATCCAGAAGGCAGCCCTCGATAGTCAGGTGACAGCCATGCAGACTTGCTGCTAATTGGTAACTTTTCACCCATGAACTTTGCTCAGAAAAAAAACTCCATTATCCTTATAGACCAGGTGTAACATTTCCTGGGTAATGCAACTGAAAGGATGACAGTAGCTTCCAGCAATGCTGTGTGTCATTATTTTTAAGCTTAAAAAAAAAATGGAAAATTTGATTAACTCCTGTCAGTTTGCATAAAGAAATATTTGTCAATTTTCAGAGAACTGTCATAAAATGCCATGTATTGGTTAGGGTTATGAGCTCCCTGTTTAGACATGGACATTATCCAGTGGTCTGAGAGGAAGACCGGACTCCTTCGGTCTTTTCAGTGAATCCTTGGGTATCGCTGGTTTGACTTGGTATTGATCGGCCGGTTGCTCTGAGAGTCCCAAAAGAGGCACATTAACTGCCTTGTGAGGGAGCGTCAGTTATGGCACTACGGCCATGTGGCACGTTTCCCCGAGGGCGGTGCGGCTTGCGGGCGGCTGGACCGGGCCAGGGGACGGCCACGTAACATCCGGCAGATATATGGCCATTTCCAGAGGGTGGGATTTGTTGAGCGGTGGACGTGGCAACATGCTGTAGCAGTGTGTGCCCCCCAACCTGACCTAACCTATTATGAGACATTGTAATTTACTTTTGGCTACATTTACATATTAAACATGTGGAGTAACAGGAAGCTGGCCCCTCTATTTCAATGCAATAAAGGACCAAACTATTTAAATTAGCTAGTTAATTGGCAATATGTTGGAATTAAGAACATGTCACCTAGGAATAGGCTCCAGGTTCATGAACAGATTAAATATTGTAAATATTAATGCTATTCAGAGCATTACATCTGACATTGTCTTGCAGCTTAAAACTGTACACACACTTATTGAACATTTAATTTGCATGTTTAACATCACCAAGACTGTGATTGGACTACGAATGATTAACCTAAATGGAGCAATCGGATTCGTGTTTGAGGTGTTACCTGTGAAGCCGCCCTACCCCCAGGCAGTGAACTGCTGACAGTGACATGTCGCCATGACAACACACAAAAAAAAGCAGAATCTGTCCCTTCCTATCTCCAAAGGAGCCCAGTGAACTTTAACAGCACTGTGGAGAACACGGGGTGCCGCACTCCTCCCGTTTGGGCCCTCAGGACACCTGAATGAATGAAGAAATTAATTAATTAAACCTTGGAGCAGAAATCCAAGTGATTGGCTGACATTAATGCTGATGGAAGGAGTGAGCTTCGAGCCGCAGAGCAAGTCTTTAAGATGGGGCGTTTCTGTGCACTTATGAGGCAAACCGCAGACGCGGTCGATGAGATTTTGGTTTGTGTCGGTGACGTAGGGACATCAGTGACAGCCAGCAGGCTCGGTGGGGGTGTAGTGACAGAGAAATTCACACAGAACACATCACACGCTTAAAAATCAGACGTCCGAAGGCAACTTGTTCCTCAAAATATTCAAGCTGTTGTATTAAGTATCGTGGCAGTGAGTTTGGGGTTTGAATGAGAGACTTTTTCAGCAGACGACCGTTCTGTTCAGGCGGGGGGGTCCTGCCAGCAATGAGACTGTCCTTCTGCCGCCTGGTCACTCAACATCGCACTTTCTGTATTAAGGACAAAGTGAAGATGTACCATGACTTACAAGCTATTTTCCATTTGCTGGAGTTCCTGGGGCAGCATATGAAGATCTGCATTTAAGGGATGAGAAGCTGACACAGGTATGAAGGACCATTCAGCTTACAGGCACTCGGTAAGGCTGTTTTATGACGAGGTTCTCCATGGTGACAATACATGTTCTTCTGCGTTACCTTCAGAAGAACATATGGTGCCATCCAAGGGTAAAACTTTGGATTGAACATCAGGAGGGTAGAGGTCTCCACCCATTTAAGAGTCCCCCGGGGGTTGTATTGGCTGGTTTTGATTATTTGGGGGGAGTTACAGCTCCCCCCCACTCCCATAATTTACGTCCATGGTGCCACTCCAGGGAATAGAGAACGTGATTGCATTGGATGAGTCATGATGATTCTATACAGGCTTGTGAGTAAAGACCTTTACCACCAGAGATAAAACATCAATTGTTATTATTTTATCACTAGGTAATTGAGGCTTTTGTCCAAAAGGATTTCCATACTTGCTAATTCATTATTTATCTTAATTTCCAAGTGACATTTCAGGTTGAGTACCTCTGTCCAGCTTACAATCGATTGTTTTACTAACCTGGTAAATTAAAAGAGAAATAATGCTGGTCATTATATTCATGACGTAAAAACTTGCATCCGGAATATTTGCGCTTCCGTATCTATAGCATGTAAGGTATTATCAGCCAGATTCGACTTACTGTTATCAGTCCTTATCTAATTTAACCCACAAATTGCACTGCGGAAATGTAATTATGGGTTATATCATTATCATACGTATTATAGTTCGTTTGTAATAGATTTGGGACATAATTTAAGCGTTCCTCTTCTAAAGGACTTTGGGAATTCAGACTCCTGTATATAGGAGACTTTGTTTCGATTCTTTTTATGGTTTAATCGACATTATAACCACTGTCCAGTTCATAGTAAAATAAAATGGGTTAAAATTGACGTGATTTCTGGAGTAAATACCACAATTAAGTGAGTAATAAAAGATTAACGTTTTTCTATAATTTAAGTGAGAAAACATAATGATTGTCGTTGGATATTCACAGGAGAACCGCCTCCCAGTCGGTGCTGTACTTATGCACGGTAATTGCATGAAATCCCAGCATGCTAAATGCTCAATCAGGCGGCGGGGAATCGCGCAACAAAAGCCTCTCATTTATAAATAATAACACTGAATTTTGGAGAAAAATTTGCGGAGGACTGTTACCCGTGCCGGCAACATGCCGATTTTGGTCGGTATGATTTCTGATCTCCAGGTTTCAGTATGATTTAAGAGCACTTCAGACGTAGCTTCCCCCCTTAAAGCTGCGGAGCCATCCGCCAGACACCGGTGATCTGTGCACAGCCGAGACGCGCCGAACCGATCCGGAACGGGTGGAGCGAAGTGCCGACTCGGAGCACCGGTGCCTCCCTAAAAGCAGAGTGGACAGAACACATTGCGAAGTGCACTTCAAACCGTCCTCTAACTTCATCGGTTTATGTGCTATTTGTACGTCCGAGGCGTCAGTCGAATCAGGGGCTTGTTGTGTTCATTTAATACTCCCTTTACAGCGCTGAGACCTGCTTTGAAACATCGGATGAAGAGAAACTTTTCCTGAAGGGATCAGGATCATAAAGGTAACAGTTCGTTTTTGTTTGTATTTTTTCCGCGTTAGTTTATGGATGTTTAAAGTTAACCAGACGCTAGTTATCTGAATATGGGTTTTATTTAATTGCGATGCCTTTACTTGTTATTGTATTCAAGCAACGTTAGTTATACATGCATGTAATAATTAAATAAAAATATTGCATAGCAAAGAAAATTAAATATGAATTTGCTTTTTTCCCCCTGTACTCCTTCTAGTTAACACTCAGCTGGAGCACTGTGAGGGGGAGGTCGATCAGGTGGGGTTGCACTATGCTGCGCGCTTGGCTGCACTCTGTCCCCCTGGGGGCTCAGAAACAGCTCTGCACACGTGTGGGTGTGGCCTGGGGGCTGCTCTGCTGCATGTGCCTGGTCCACAGTGACACGCAGGGCTGCCCCAGTGCCTGCCTGTGTGCTGGTGACGTGGTCGCCTGCAGCGGTCGCAACATCTCTTCTGTTTCCATGCACGGCCTGACCTTTGCCTCAAGGCTGGACCTCAGCTACAACCAGATTTCTGTGCTCGAAGCTGAGTGGACCCCCGTGCCCCTGGGCAAGCTGGATACGTTGATTCTGAGCCACAATGTCATCAGCCACTTGTCTCCTGGCTCCCTGTGCCGGTTGCCCATCCTCCGATATGCGGACTTGTCCTCCAACAGACTGAGAAGCCTGAGCGCGTTGTCGTTCTGTGAGCTCCAGCATCTGGAGGTGCTATTGCTGTTTAATAACCAGATTGCCAAAATTAGCCCTCGGAGTTTCACTGGACTCCACAGTCTCCACAGGGTGTACCTGAGCTGGAACCGGCTCGCCGAGTTCCCTGCCGGGATTCTGGTGGGAAAACTCAGTCTTCCACACTTGGAATTCTTGGACCTGTCCAATAACTTACTCACAGGAGTTCCGGTTCATGACATCATGTCTCTACCATCCAGGCAACAGGCTGGAATTTATCTCCATGGGAACCCACTGGTGTGTGACTGTGCACTGCATGCTCTGCTCTGGTACTGGGCCAGACGGAGCTTCCTTCCTGTCGTTGATTTCCGAGCTGATTACACGTGCTTCCCTCCGGGCTTTGGCATGGCCGTGAGCCCGTTGCCCCCCAACTGCTCGGCCCAAGTCATGGATGTGCCCCTGGACTACGAAAGGGGCGTGTCCAAAGTGCACGTGGGCGACACGCTCATCCTGCACTGTGGTGACCCTGCCCCTGCTCGGCTACACGTGCCCCTGCTGTGGCTCACACCTGCCCAGAGTGTGCTGTGGCCCGGTGACCACACTGAGGCGCTGCGTGTCTTTCCCAATGGCAGCTTGCTGCTCACGGCGGCCCGTCCCGAGGATTCTGGGACCTACACCTGCATTGCCTTCACGCCCAGGGGGAATCTGAGCAGCACCGCGGAGGTAGTTGTGAGGGAGCGGGATCCTAATGACGAGACCTTCAGCACAGCCCTAACCACACTGGCATCCTGCGGAACCAGCCTCATACTGGTTTTGCTCTACCTCTACCTGACTCCGTGCCAGTGCTGGTGCCAGGACAAGAAAGCTTCTCGCCTGGTTAGGTACCATTCCAACGTTTGGGGCAATACCCGCTATGAGAGGGAGGGCGATGCCAGCGGGATGGGTAGCCCCATGGTGGGAGTAATTTTTACTCTGCCCGATGATGCAAATGCTCCTTGCACTCAAGGGATCAGCGTAGGTCCGATGGATGATGGCCCGGGTGGGACTGTGAATACCCACGATTCCTAGCGATCTCTCGGAAGCTGCGACGATTGTTTTTCTGTCAAGCTGTCTAATAGGTATCATTGTCATCATTGGTCTCATTGTTTCTTTAAATGTACTCAATCGATTAAGTGCACATTTTTTTTCTCCTTAATTTCTGGTAGTTGTTTTTGTGTTTTTTTCAATCAAATTTTAAAGGACCTGGTACTGTGCAAAATTATAGCTGATACTATACTGAGATATTTTCCCAAAACACCAAAAGTAAATCTGCCCACACACTATTATTTTATAAGCACCAAGGAGAGAGTTTGACATTGGGGAAGACATGACTTAATAATTTAAATGTAAAGGTCAATTTGTTGGTGGGGGGGGTTAAGCCAAATTAAATATTGGTTGGATCCACGTCCTCCCCATCCCTCCAGGTTCCTACACCCCTGACAAGCACTGTTACTGCAGTACAGACATCGCTTCAGTAACACGATGACAGTTCGTGCTCTTGAATTTATCAAACGTAGATGCATCCATGTGACCAAATGTGAAAAACACTTGGCGTAAGAGCTTTGCTTTAGAAGACATTTTTTAAAGTTAAAGCCTGCGTTATGAACCCTGTATGCTGTGCAGCAAAGTTAAAGCCTGCGTTATGAACTCTGTATGCTGTGCAGCAAAGTTAAAGCCTGCGTTATGAACTCTGTATGCTGTGCAGCAAGGATTCCCACCCGGATTTACGATGCCAGTTTCAGAGTCACCCTTCCCGTTGTGTGAATCATGCCGCCGTGCGATGTTTAATTTTGTTATGTTTTCGATTTCTGTCAGGGTGAAATGATGAGATGACAGTGTTTGTAACGTTCACCGCATCTATAAATAGTGTTTATTAAACAGCTTCACCAGGGACCTGATGTCTTTGAGTTTAGTTATTTCAGAGGCCAAATGAGATCAGGCGTCGCCCCCTGTGGCCATTCGAGTGATTGACAGCTAATCAGCAAGCTGCACCTAGTGACCACCTGTTACTCAGCTGCTCAGCACCGGGGACAAATTTAACCCTCTCCTGGGGGGTGCAGGGAACCTCACCCCGCCCCCCCCCCCTCCAAAAAAAAGAAAAATTATGAGCTGGACATCTGATATCTACTCACTCCATAAATCAGATGAAAAGCCAGCTCTTCTTTTCAGTGTTAGTATGAATGGTGTTTGTCATGTTTTAGGACAAAACTCTTTTTTGTGCCCTGATACGTTTCACTCCGTGAGTAGAAAACCGAGTGTGTTATATGTGAACTCAAACGCCGGGAATTGACTGGAAAGAGCAACTTCTGATTTCAAATATTAGCTGTTGTATATTTTGTTTGCAGTTACACAAACACAAAAATGTACTTTCCTAAGTGATGCTGCTACCCAACCCTTGAGCGGAGAGTAACTGACCCCAGGTTTGGACTGGGACTAATAACCGGCCCAGGACTTTGTACATACTTGCACATGATATATTCTGTTGATGGGGGGGGGGGATACCATAAATATAAATTTTGCCAGAAAATGCCCGGTATACCAGATAGCCATCCCAGTCCTGACTGCAACTGACACCTGACCTCTGGATTGCAAGATGACGTCAACTGTCACCTGACATTAGCGGCATTCATTTTTTCTCCACTTTAAACCAATTTAAGATGTGCATATTGTGATTTAATCAGTATAAAAGAATGTCACTTGCATATAGAAACAACATGCAGTGGAAATCTGGATATTATTAAGCTCTATTTGGATTATCACATGGGGGTGTTTGGGAACCTGGACATTGTTTTATGAATAAACCAAAGATGTATATTTATGCTGATTTCATGGTTGCATTTTCTGTGCCTTTATTTTTCAGAGTGGTGATGGTCTAAGTGGCTGTTTGGTGATCTATGTACTTCCAGGGGGGATGTTTACATTTCTGCTGTGTGATGTGATTTGTTGGGACCAGGGCACATACACATAGGTGCCAGTATCCTGGTCATGCCTCCCAATTGCGGGATTCACATTATTAAAAACAAATATAACAGATTGAAAACGGTCTTAATTATCAGATGGTGACATATGAGGTCCATGCATGTTGTGGTGAATTATAGCGCCATCTAGTGATCAATGGCGGGGATGCTTCATATGGCAGGCTTTATAAAGTTGATTTTAGTGTGTTTAATATACTGTGTGATTAGGTTGGAGTTAATGAGCTGTGGGATGGCACACTGAATCTTCTCAGACGCATGACCATTAAAGAATGTCCTGGTGAGTTAATAGACAATTTTAGCTTTTTACTCTACCGTTAGTTTTAATTATAACAATTAAATGCATATATATGTTTAATTTACAATGTATGTATATATACATATATGTGTGTATGTATATATACACAAGACAGCTCAGCATAATCCTTAGTAGTTGTAGGCCATGTTCAAGTGTCCGTAATTAAAAAAACGAATAAAATAATAATAATAATTGTAAACTATTTAAAATTTAAATATATTTTGTAATCGATAGGCCTACTGGGTTTCAGGAGGCAGTCCCTGGGTAATTTGTGGTCTTAAGGAAACGCAAAAGTAACGCAGTTGTCCTTTTAAAACGTCACAGGGTGGAAATTTCCTTTCTATTTAAGTGCCGTTTTATGAGTACTGGTCGTGCAGCCGTAGTTCGGCCATTCCTGCTACTCCTCCCGCCCGCAGTGCCAAAATAAGGTGGGTCGATTTGCACGCTCGCCGTTGAAAATGTGCTTTGTCCTTACAGTAAACACTTCGTCTCTGAGAAAGAAAACACGCCTTGCAGTATTATCGGCACGTCTTTACAGTAGAGTACAGTGAATATGACTTTGCGCAATATGCAAATAGGGCTGAAAAATAGACTTTACCAAAATAGACTCCCTGATGTAATATGACCGTTTGCTTTAATCTGGAAGATAATTATCTGTAGTAACTTTTTGACTACTACAAAATATTATGGTATACTTGGATGTAAATTAATCTTAAATTGAATGGTAAAAACATCTGTTTGTCTTACATCTGTTTGTAGCTTAGTTAATATTTTTCTTGTTTTTTGCGGATTTTGATAAGCTTATCAAAGTTGTTATGGACTGTTTGAAGTTTTATAAAACTTTGCTCATATTTGTTTAAATCGTATTGCAAAAGTTCGGAGGAGTTTTCCAGTCGTTGAAGTGGCGCTAAATTAATTTACAACTTCAACCAATGTCTGGACATAGCAAAAGAAAACTCAGGAAGGCGCAGAAATTGCGTGAAACTTTCAAAGGAAGTGAAATTGCACGCATTCTTAAAGATGTTTTAACGCTGGGCATGAATTAAACTTTGAAATGTAAATAAGATTCAAAGACAAATAAGGCATGGCTCTTTGATCATCAGGTTTCCAGCCGCCGAGGCTCCACCTTGATGTGCGCCTCTTTTTTGAGGGGGGGGGGGCTGAACTTAATGGGATTTTTTCAGGGTTAAGTCATTGTCCTTCCCTGGACGTTCTTTCCGGCCCATCGTATGCGTAATAAGAATACATTTTCTGTACGATGGGCCCCAGGACCCGACGGCGTAATGCATTCGAAAGAGAGGACCGGGTAGACCTATACTTTTAGTAAAAGTTTAAAAAAACTAGGAAAAGTAATTTTATGAGTTGCCAGTACAATGTGCTGTTTAATTACAAGGTTGGAGTCGTTAATGGAGGCTTCTGCCAAGTTGGAAGTGATGAATGAATCACTTAGACCTTTATTCGAAAATTTTCGCTAATTAAGTCATTAAATTTCAAATAGTAGCAGCAAAATCCCGAGGTCGTGGGAAACTCTGCCCGGCTCGATTAACTGATGGCAGGTGCCCACAGAGACGTGTCATTACTGAGCCTGAATTCATCTGCATTAGCACAGATACCCAAAAACTGCAAGAAAGTATATCTATAAAAAAAATCTTGTAAATTATAATAATTTTACAATTGAAAGAGTTGTTTTCAGTTTTTTCTTCTTCTCCATTGAACTGGACGATTTTCTTATTTTTCCATCGTGTCCTTAAGTAATTCTTTTAAATATATGAAATTATGGACTGTCAGGCATACCCTGAGTGCAGCAGCTGGCTTGCCAGGCTTTGAAATGCTGCAGAGAGTGCGATTTTTACTGCTGGGATTTTAAAAACGGTGGAGGTTATATAACCTGAGACATTGCACAGATTGTTAACTTCTTCCGCTATGTGAGGCATATTCGGTATATACATGCTTGTGTGGGTGTATATAATATCAGTGTACGTGTATGTATATCCCCAAGCAGAAGATTGCAGTAGTACGATGACCCGCCCAGTCGTAGTTTCAGACTGGCTCATGCGGCCCCTCGGCAGGTTCTGCTGTTGCCTTTCACTTTGCCAGCTTGCGGGTTTGAATCTGGCTCCACGTGTCATTAGCCTTTGTGATGCTCTTGCGTCCTCCTCCCCCATCCAAAGACACGTTCTTCATTCAAATCCAGTCCTTTTTTTGTGAAACTGGTACTCGGTTGGCTGTTCTTGAGTAAATGGCGTATAAAAGTTGGCAAATTTAACAGGACTTGTTAAGAGATGTGAGTTTCTGCATTTGGCTTTATTAAGGAGGAAAAGGTTGGCACATTCCTCCCAAACTCGGGTAGAAAACCCGGGGCCTGTATCTGGATGTAAGCTGGATTTTTTGCATAGCTAGGTAACCTTCTGGGTTTAAGGTACTCCAGTTTAAATGGATTTTTTTCTTGGTTCTCTTAAGTTAAAATCAGACTACCTTAAATCCAACAAGTTATCCAGCTAAGCAAGAAATTCTGATTTGTGATACTGGCTCCCCGGCCTGTGCTTCTCTCCCTGTGGTTGGCCTCTCTGACTGTTTGTTTTTGGTGAAGTTACCTTGATGTCAAGGCCAGAGACTTACATCACTGACCTGTCCTATCGCATCTTCCATGTTACAAAATATGACCCCTGTCTCGTTGGTAAAGGCGTGGCAATAAACAGATCGATAGCTGGATCGATAATTAAAGACACTTCGAAAAACAACCGGTGCTGTTTGGTTGTAGTGGAAAGTTTACTTAAACTCTTATGTTGACCAAAAGAACCCCCACGGTATGTTTACATGTAGATTGAACTGAGGTTGCAGTATACCTCCCAGAATAACTGTTATATCATAGATGTTGGATGGAACATTTAAGCAGTTGTTGCAGGGTTTGTTTGTGCTGAGTTACTGTATTACCAAGTGTTTAAAAAGACACGTGTCGTATTCTGAACTTCTTACCAACTGAACGTTTGTGAATTTATGCACTCATATGTTTGCTTGATACTGTCGTTTGAAAATTGTTTCTGTATCCATACAAAGACAGTCCAGGAAAGTGTCAATGGAAAAGTATTAATACTGTTACTCCAGAATTCGTGTTTTAATAAGGGCATGGAGTGAACTGTTAGAATGTGTTGGAATTATATGTTTTAATGAAAAGGAAGATGTGTATTAACCCAACAGGAAATGGAGTTCACTGCACATGAGAACAAGTTTTTGGATGGATAAGTACATCTGGAATACTGTTACTGAGTGTTCAATGCCCCGATACCCTGAACAAGTGTTTAGTGCCCTAATGTCCTGTCCATGAAAACCAATGACCAAAATCAGGACAAGACGTATCCTTACCAGAGTCCGGCATCTGCTCTGAACAGTTTCCACTTTGTGCCAAGTATGTGGACGCAAACCTCACTACATTCAAACGGGGCAGCAGCACTGATCAGCCATGTTCCTCTCAGAGTATGTGCTGCAGTATGCAGTTAGGTCCTGCCTTTAGGTACTCAAATCCCATGTAGACTGCTACAATGTTCCATCCCCTTACATTTACATTTACACATTCAGCAGATGCTTCTGTCCAAAGCGACATACAAGTGAGACAAATGGCAAACATACATGCTGTCAAGGACTCAACTAGGCATAAGTACAGCTAGGTAGAGCTTCCAAAATGGTGTAAGCAATATCAGAACAGGATCTGCAACAATCACGCAGCAATTTCTAAAGAACAAGAACCTAATAAGACAGCAGTACAGTGCAGTACAGTGTAGAGAGAGACGAGACGACGTGGCTCCAGTTTAAAAACAGTGCAAAGAACAAATAGGTCACAAAGAATAAGTAATATATAAATAGAACAAGGGTATAAAAGACAAAGAGACAACTAGTGCTGATGGGGAGTCTGATGACCAGACATGGTTCAGGAGCTTCATTCCAACATGGGGTCTGACAGAGCGGGAGAAGGTAGAGCTGGGCGATATGGCTTAAAAATAAAATCTCAGATTTTTTCACAAAAAATCCGATTTTAATCAATTTCCCCCTCCCCTCCTCAAAATCAAACTAAAGATGACAAATAAATGGTTCAAAACAAGTTTTAACTTTTTTTACTTTAGGGTTAAAGTGCAATCTGACAAGCCATAAAAGATGCTTGTAAGTGAGATGGCAGACCACGCCATTGTAAACACTTTTAGAAATTTGTAAAAACTTTTAGAAAGCTTTCTCTATAGCTTATTTTCAAACTGGCAACAACACAATACACCGTCAAACTTATAAATAAAAGTAATAAGTAATATTGTAATAATAATAGAAAAAAACACAATTTTATCATGTCAGCTTGGTATTAAGTAAATACTTTATGCCAATGGGCTAGACAGTGCAAAAGAAAGTTTTTGAAAAATTGTGTTGAGAAAAATGAAGAATGGTGCGTCGCACTAGTTCTGCTTTTGGCGCTCATGTATAAAAAAAAAGTCATAAAATCGATTTTCATGAAAATTCCTGAACTGTAAATTCAAATTAATCGATTAAATCGATTTATCGCCCAGCTCTACGACCCGAATATGGGTATTGGTGCATTTCTAGTAAATACGTATTCAGCGGTAGTTAATAGCATCCATAGAACAATCAAATGCATTCTGCCACTAGTGGGAGGCAGAAGACAAGCTTGGAATATGTCTCATAACAGTCTGTACCCTATTAAGATGAGGGATGAGTCAGTATGAGTCAGTACAAATTTTCTATTGCTAATGTTTATTTTCTAATAACTTGGTGGTTTTTTCATTCTAAAATTTATGACCATTATTTTTGCGTGAGCTCTGCATGCGCTGTCCAAGCCACCAATCCCATTGGTGCTCACTCATAGGGTAGCGTGTTTGTTAGAAATTTAACAGAGTGTATCAACTAATAACCAGAAGACATTAGTCTTTTGCTGTATGGAAATATTTTATATTCCATGCAGACAATACTGAGCAAAAACAAATGATTTGTGGCACAGCTCATGGCAAGAAGTGTAAAAGAATCTGATTATAGTGCTGCTGTTAATTTTATATGTAAATTTTGGTTGTCGTGGTTGTTGTTAAAATGAGAAATAGTGACTTTTTGGCAGGTTAAACAGAATGTGAAGTATTGACCTGCCTATCGTATTGACCTGCCTATCGTATTGACCTAAGCGTATCGCTGCTTTTAATGTTTTAAGTTATCCTTTTGCAGCAAATGAGTGATGTTTCTGTTTGTATGGAAATAAATTCATGCAGTAGCCTTTAAGCCGGAGAAGTATTGTTAGGATTGTGTTGTCAAAAATACTGCACCTGAGCTATCTTTTCAATTTAATTTATTCAACCTACTTTTTAAAGTTTTATGACTTTTGCAGCAGTGAGTGTACACTCATTTTGATGCATACTCCATATACATTTCTGTGTATGGGGGGCTGGGGTTTAATCAAATATTATTTGTATAATGACTGTAATTATGCTTGAAATATTCATCCCTAATTAAGACCAGAATGAATCCACTGAGAAGTTTGTAGTTGTTTTTGAAATGAAAGTGATACTCATAAATAGGCAAAGTGGGTGCTATAGAGTGCTAAATGCTTTTTTTTAGTTGTGGTGTTTCATACTCTACTGTGGGAAACCTCCAGTCTGTTTGCATGAACACATGGTCTTATTTCATTATGGCAGCAGTCTTCTGAAGTCCCACCTTTTCTTGGAGAACAGCCACTCAGTCAGTACTTTTCCATTTCTCTGTCAGATTGGTTTCAAGAATATGGAGAATGTGCAGCACCTGCCGCTTACCCTGGAGAAGGCCATGCAGCTGGTGAAGGATGTCTTCATTTCTGCTGCTGAGAGAGATGTGTACACTGGAGATGCACTCAAACTGTGTATAATTACCAAGGAGGGCATCAAGGAAGAGATGGTTCCCCTCAGGAAGGACTGAGGGGTCCTTGTTTTCCCATCCCTGACTAGTCAATGTGTTTTTTTTCTGGTGATGGAAATTGCCTTTTCTATTTTTACTCTGACTTAAATAAAAAAGTATGATGCCATACCTTTCCTCATTTGAATGTGATTAACATGTAAAATACTGATCTATGTCTTTGAGGTACAGTATACAGGGATTTCAAATATTAGGCTAGTTAATATACATACACACATACACACACACATACACACACACACACATACATACATACATACACACACACACATACACACACACATACATACATACATACACACATACACACACACACTCACAATAGTGAGAGCGAGACTACAGGCCCACCCTCAGATTTTTTTTCCCCAATACGTGGTGCATTGCTTTGTCAATCTCTTTAAAAAGGAATATTAGAAATATTTTTAGATTGGTTTTCAATTTTTCATGGCTCGTAGTAACAATGGGCCTCATTTACTAATATTTTCTTAAGAATTCTCTTAAATTTGTTCCTACAAAATTTAAGAACAACCTACGTTGGATTCATGACGTGTTCTTAAGTAGCAGGATTGTTCCCTGTGCATCTTTGTTTGTAAGAATGGTGATGTCTTCGTAACTGAAAGCACATGCCAGTTTGTCTTAATTGGCATAGGGAAACGCCTTGCAATTTCCCATAAAAGGGCATGAGACTGGGGCCGTGTGCAAGGAATGTCGAAGAGCTGTGAGCTGCTTGGCACTAAGGCCTTGTTCATACGGATGTCTGTACCAGGCGTTTTTCTGGCATTCATGGCACCAGGTGAGCGGTGACAACGCTGACTGTTTTTCTGCTCATTGGAGCAAATCAAAGTGTCCACAAGGGCGTTCAGCACTGGCGTTTGGCTGGCTACGCGTTCAGTTGCCGTCAAATAAACGCTGCATGCAGCGTTTTCTTGGCGTCAAAATCCCGATGAATGCGAGGAAAATGACGCTATTGCATTTACATGGCATTCAGTTGCCGTTCTGGAGGACCGAATATGTCCCATGATTCTGTATGGCAACAGCGAGAAACCACATTTTACGAAAAATGTCGGACATTGATCCAGCCCAGCTCGTGCAAGAAGTGGAACAGAGACCAGTGCTGTGGGACATTTTCTTAGTAGAATATAGTGACTGCTACAAGAAGAACAAGCCTTGGGAGTCTGTTTGTGATCGGCTTGTAGTAGAATGGGATGCCAAATGTGTCCAGGAAAAAACGAAGCAGGTGAGTGAATAGAAGTCCTGCTGGGTGTGATTGTTGTGATTTTATTTGTATGAAAGCAAAGGTTTCATAGTTTATTATTCTGTCTTTTTACACTAAAACAAATTAAAAAAAGGTGGAAGTCAGATAGATTTACAAGGGATTTGAGAAACAAATGAAAAAAGTGGAATGGGTGCAAAAAAGAGGAGGAAGGCACATCCATTATTTGAGGAATTGCTTTTTTTTAAGTGTTCCACAGAGAAGTGACAGTGGTACTTACTTCTTATTGTGTATTTTTATTTATTGTTTTACAACTTACAAAAAGCTTTTCTTTATATGTCAAATCTTGGTCAACTGCTCATTTCTGCTAGTGCTACTATGAGGTTCTACTAGTATGTTAGTACAAAGCTAATGGTAACGCACATAAATGTTTTTTGGCTGTTGTAGATTATACACAGACACATGTTCCAAGTTTTATCTGAAGATTGTAATAGACATTAACACAAGTAAGCTCATATCTTTTCAGTAAAGAATCCCGTTTAAATTTCTAACCCCTGACTGAAACCTGCTTAGACTTTCAGAAGCCCTAAATTGACGTTTTTCACTAAAGTGGTCCTACCCATAAGTCAATATATTATTGGTTGATTTCTGCAATTTCCTAAGTTAATCTAATATTAAGTAAGATTATCTACTCACATAAGTGAGATAATGTGGTCATTTAAAATGACTGTTTATGGCCTGATACAAGATCACAATAAAAAACTCACAATAAGTTACGGATATTATTTACATCAGTGCTTTTCCTATTTGCTCTGAATTTCAATGAAATAAGTAAAAGTTCCCTTTGATATTACTAATACTGTATGAGAAGAAACACCATTTTCATTAGTTTAATATTTATTACCCCAAAAATTTAGACAATAGCAGGGATAGCCCCAAATAACAAAAATTGACAATGTCAGTAGCGGGTGTTTCCACCATTTGCCACAATGACAGCTTGACAGCGACATCTCATGCTCCTCACTAACCTCATGATGTTGTTCTGAGGCAATGCATTCCACTCTTCCACAAGTGCTACACCCAGTTCTGCAAGATCACGTGGGTGTGGGGTACGATCATCCAGTCTCTGCTTTAACTGGTCCCAGACGTGCTGTATGGGGTTCAGGTCAAGGGACATTGATGGCCATACCATATGAGGCACTCCAACTTCCTGAAGTCAAGCTGTAACAATTCTGCCACAATGTGGTGGAGCATTATCATCCATGAACAGAAAGTTGGGGGTGTGCTGGTGGAATTGGGGGATGATGATGATGGGTTCTATGACGTCTCTGAGGTAAGAACGTGCAGTGACTGAGCCATGTACAATAACCAGATCTGTTTTGCGCTGACTGGTGATGCCTGCCCAGACTGTTGCACCTTCTCCACCAAAGCAAACCCTGGGGACCATGTTGACCTCAGCTTATCGCTCACTTTGCCTTCTCCAGCAATGCTGACGACAATCATTTCTGTGCAAGGTGACCCGACACTCATCAGTGAACAGGACGGTAGACCACTGCTGCATTGTCCAGGTCACATGGTCTTGTGCCCACTGCAAACGTTCACGATGGTGTCTTGGTGTCAGTGGAGTCACCTGCAACGGTCGTCTGGCATTCAAGCCAAAGCGGTGGAGTTGGTTGCGAATGGTTTGTCTGGAAACCTTAGTACCCCTCGCATCTCGTAAACGGGTCTGCAGCTGTGTGACAGTTGCACAACGATGTCTGAGTGCATAGATCCATAGGTACTGGTCATTGTTGTGGTCTGTCACTCATGGGGCTCCACTCCTGGGTCTGTCATGAACTCTGCCAGTAGTTCTGTGTCTTGATGCAAGTCTGCTGATGACACTTTGAGACACACCAAGTTCACGAGCAACATCTGACTGCCTGCCACCGACCCGAAGGCGCGCCATGGCCAGGTGGCGCTGCTCGTCCGTTAAGTGACGTTGTGTGTTCATGGCTGTTTGAAGGATGAACTTGGAATGACTTACTGACAATATCAGCTTTTTATACCCACGGAATGTTGAAATTGATGCCATATTGATAAAGGTTGTCTTTTGGGATTGGCCCCAATATAAGGCACACTTGTACACAATGAGACCATTACATGGAGCACACAAAATAAGGTGTGTCTATCACCCCAATACAATTGCCTCCCTATCCCAAAAATGTCTGAAGTGACACAAACACCGTATGTATGACATCCACTAAGTCTCTCACAATATCCCTAACTTATTGTGAGTAGTGTAAATGTGCAATAACCTGAAGCTACTTTGTACTTAATTCTTTGCAGAACTATTTGAAATCTATTCGAAAGTGACCTCTCCGATGACAGTCTGTCAGTAACCGGAAGTGAAATCACAGATGTGGATGACAGAGAAAGCAGCATTCCTAAGGAAGTGCAGAGGCATAGCACTCCAGTCCGTTGTTCTCCCCGGAAAGCAAAGGCACGTCATGCACAGAAGAAGGGGTCTGAGATGGACGTCATGATGGTCATTGACCAAATGAAAGACAGTATCGAGTCTTCAAAGTTAGATAATGTATCTGGATTTCTGAAATCTCTGGAGGCAGACTTGTGGCAACTACCAGATGCCAAACTGACTGAAGTTAAGTTAGAGACTATGCAATGTGTTTACAAAGCACTTCATACAACTCATTCTAGTCTCAAACACCCTTCTAAAATACCAGCCTTTCTTGCACACAGCAGATCCACATTTTACCCACATCCACCTTCCCACTCATCTAATCCAGAAGCACCTGAGCCCTTCTATCATTCCTTGTACTGTTGGTAGCAGTTTGTTTTATTGATTATATAGCCATGGAAACAAATGAGATTACCTGTTGGCAGTGGCTCTCTGTTAACTTATATTAACACAGTTATTTAGGCTGTTATTTCTGTTTGTTGCATATGTTTTATTTGACATACAGTACTTGTCACAATTTACCATGCTGTTCATAATATACATTTGTTTACATACAATTTAAAATAAAAACGTGCATTTGACAATTCTGGTTTTAACTGATTTTATTTTTGCTACTTCAAGGCACAAAAAAACAAATGTAACCAAGGCATGAAAACATAAATGTAACCATTAATACAAACATCAAATTTTAGAGTACTGCCATGGCAGCTCTCCTGCAGGGGACATGAAGTACTCTGCAAATCTGGTCCTGACTGCATTTGCTTCCTGTGTGTTGTGAGTGCCTGGAACAGTAAAGTTCCTCAGGAAGTCTGCAGACATGTCATCTACATTGTATCCTTCTCTCTGTCACACAAAGTTGTGGAGAACACACATGGCCTTGATAATCCCATCAGCATTCTCCGGTTTCACCTGCATGGCTGTTCGCAGAACTCTCCATTTGTTTGACAGGATGCCAAATGTGCACTCAACATAACACCTTGCTTGTTAGGCGGTAATTAAACACTCTTTTTTGAGTTGTGAGTGCACGCTGGGGAAAGGGCTTCATCATGTTTTGATGGAGTCTGAAAGCTTCATCAGCAACTAAAACATGTGGCACTGGTGTTCCCCATTCAACAATAGGTCTTGATGCAGGAAAATGTAATGTGCCATTATAAAACGTGCGTCCCATAGCTTAAGAGTGAAACATGCTAGAATCTGATGAGCTTCCATATGCTCCAACACCTATAGTCACAAAATTAGCTGTCTGCAATGGCCATCAACACTAGGGCTGCAACTAACGATTATTTTAATAATCGATTAATCTGTTAATTATGTTTTTGATTAATCATAGAATCGGATAAAAAACAAGAAAAGCATTCATTTCCAACCCTTTATTTAAAAACAGAACTAAAATCTTTAGAAAGTACACAAACATGTTGCTCCTTGAGCTGTTATAATAATAAAAATAAAATAAAAATGGACTAACACAAAAACATACACATGCTATGCTATGCATGTATGCTTTACATCTGCCAAATATATAGACTTATTTTAAAATAAAGTGCCACCTGAGCTGCCAGAACAATAATTCATAAAAAAATAAAGAACACAAATCAGAAAATTTAACAGGATTTGTTTGAATGTCAGAACTTCATTGTCAGTGTTCTCTACACTACATTGCAGACGCACACTCACACTGACACACACACACACTCCCTCTGTTCAGACACTTTGTCATTGCAATGCAAAATGTGAGCATGTCCACATGCTCCTGGCTCAGGCTCGCTCTTTTCTTTGAGGCTATGTTGCCTGCTGCAGAAAACAACCGCTCAGATGGTGTTGAGGTGGCAGGGATGCAGAGGCCTGGCCAACATGGGATATCTTTCATTGTTAGCCTTCCACCACAATAAGGGGTTTTCTTCCTTGGCAAGGTTCTTTTCTCCAAAGTATGTGAGGACTTCGTTCCTCACTTGGCTGTGGACATCCTCAGCTTCGCCTGCACTATCCTCTTCTTTATCATCAGAACCAAGGAGTGAATCAAGTAGAGTGGCAACTAGAGGTGTTGATATTCAAGATTCAAGATTCTTTATTTGTCACATGCATAGTTATACAGGTACAACATGCAGTGAAATGTATCCTGAACCGCTCATACTTTGTGCAAATAAGAAAACTAGAAAATAAATTGTAAAAAGAGACTGTAAATAAATTATAGAGTGCAAAACAGTAAAAAAGAAAACCTATGAATTTACAGAGTATATCCAATTTTACTGGATGAGAAGAAATACTGTGCAAGAAAATGCTTATAGCCATTTTTAAAGTGCAGTGTGCAGTGTCAGCGCAGCAGTGTAAGGTTGAACTGATAACCATCACACTATGACCAGGAGAGTGGCATGTCTTGATTGAGAAGTCGAATTGCCTGGGGATAGAAACTCCTCCTGAGCCTCTCCGTCTTGGCCATAATGACCCGGAACCTTCTGCCTGAATGCAGGAGTTTGAACAGTCTGTTATTGGGGTGAGATAAGTCCTTGATAGTCCTAGCTGCCCTAGTCTTACATCTCCTGATGTAAATGTCCTGCATGGAGGGGACAGCTAACCTGCAGCAGCGTTCAACTGCCCGGATAACTTTCTGGAGGGCTTTCCGGTCCTGCACACAGCTGTTCCCAAACCAGGATGAGATGTTCTGTGTAAGGACGCTCTCAACAGCACCCGAGTAGAAAGCCTTAAGGAAAGCAGGGGAAACCCCAAACTTCTTCAGTTGCCTCAGGCGGTACAGGCGCTGCTTCCCCCTTTTATTCAGAGCACAGATGTGCTCAGTCCATGTCAGGTCCTCCGAGATGTGGATGCCCAGATATTTAAAACTGCTTATCCTCTCCACTGTAGTTCCATTGATGGTGAGGGGTCTGTGGACATGTTGTCTCCTTCCGAAGTCCACCACCAGCTCCTTAGTCTTGCTGACGTTCAGCTGGAGGCAGTTTTTCTGACACCATAGTGCCAGGTTCTCCACAGAAGTGTAGAGGGAGTACAACAGTGGAGAAAGAACACACCCCTGTGGAGTACCAGTGTTGATTGTGATGCTGCTGGAGATGCACCTGCCCACCCTCACTGTCTGAGATCTGTTTGTGAGGAAGTCCAACACCCAGGCACACAAGCGTTTGTTGAGTCCTAGATCCCTCAGCTTTGTGAACAGTCTATGAGGCACTATTGTGTTGAATGCTGAGCTGTAGTCAACGAACAGCAATCTCACATAGTTACCCTGCTTCTTATCCATGTGGCTGAGATTGGTGTGCAGGACGTGGGAGATGGCATCCTCTGTATATCTGTTAGGGCGGTAGGCGAACTGGAGCGGATCTATGGAGCTGGGGATGGAGGTGGAGATAATATTTTTCAACAGGCCCATTCAAATACCTTCATAACCACTGATGTCAGTGCAACAGGCCGGTAGTCGTTCAGACATGAGGGTTTGTTGGTTTTAGGCACTGGGATGATCGTGGATCTTTTGAAGCACATAGGGACCACGGACTTCTCCAGGGACTCATTGAAGATGGAGGTGAACACCCCAGACAATTGGTCAGCACAGCAGTGCAGCAGGCGGCCAGAGATGCCATCTGGACCTGCCTCTTTCCTGGTGTTACCCTCCTCAGCGCCGCGCGAATGTCATGCTCTGTGATGCTGATGACGTCACCATCCTCAGTCACCCGGCAGCTAGCGTTAGCCACCTGGCTAAGCTCGAACTGGGCGTAGAATGTGTTCAGCTCGTTGGAGAATGCAGAGTCGGCGGCGATCGTCGCAGTGTCTTTGGCTTTGTAGTCCGTGCCACATACGGTGTCACCTTGGTGGAAGTGTGATTCTGTTCTCTGTCGGAACCGGGCCTTAGTTTTCCTCACCGCTCGCCTGACTCCATAGGAAGCCACTTTATATGCGCTCATATCACCGCTAATAAGAGCAGCGTTCCGGACGTTCACGGCAGCGCAGATCGATTGATCCACCCAAGGCTTCTGGTTCAGAAACGATTTGAATCTCACCATCGGAACTACTTCATTTGCAAGGATGCTAAAGAAGCTAACTGCTACTTTTTTTTTTGCTCCGCGATGTTTATGAGGTGCCGAACTCTGCTAGCATCAGTGCGCGAGAGAGACCGAGTGTGTTCACTCCGCTCCGTGCTCAACTAAAGCTTTTTTTTTTTTTTTTAAATAATCAAATGTCTCCGCGTCACGTGACACAACGAATCGATTATGAAATTCGTTGCCAACTCTTTTAGTAATCCATTTTTATCAATTTAACCGATTCGCTTTTGCAGCCCTACAACTCAACAGAAAAATATTCTTTGTAGTTGTAAAATCTTGTGCCATTTTGGGGGCCATCTGAACACGCATGTGCTTCCCATCCAGGGCTCCAAGACAATTAGGGAACTGGGATTTAAAAATCAGTCCACAGCTGCTCTGTTGGCTCTGGCATGACAAGAGGTTGAAGACATTCCCACAACACACGGCATGTTTCATGCACAATTTTTTGAATAGTGGACTTTCCAAGTAGGTACTGGAAATGTAGGGAAGAAAAAGATTCCCCAACTGCCAAAAACCTTAGAGAAGAACAGTATACATATTAATACAAAATACATATTCTCTGTGATTACGATTATCTTGGTGTAATGTTCATTCATTTAACATTCCAAATACAAATGCTCTTCAACCATTTCAGTGGGTGGTATCAAACCAAATATAAGTTATTTTTCATTTATAAAAAATATATAAAAGATATGTTCTCATTCCATGTGATGCCATAATGTCAAACCAAGACTTTTTAAAAAAAGTTAGTTATATATTCTTCTTATATGTGTGTACATATATATGTATATGCATATGTGTCATGTATATACAAAATTGTTTATAGAAAAAATTCCTGTGTGCTGGTTTTACATAATCCTCTGAAATGGTTTAAGTGCATAATAGAAAAATCAAACTAACTTAACAGTCGTATATAAACAAAATATTACTAAAAACTGAAAGCAAGCTCATGCTAATGACATTACAAAATGACAGTGAATGCTCACTTCAATGCTATTTGTATATTGCTTACCTCAAGGTGATTAGTAGCCTCTCTTCAGGACTAACACTCTCGCATATTTGTTGAGTGGCATGTAATGTGCTGTTGAACCAGTCGCAGTAGACAATCAAAAGTAGATACTGACATGCAAGTGTAGTTGAAGAACTTCTGCGGAAATCTTTGGATGTCTTCGAGAAGCACAAAAAAAATCCAACAATAAAGTTGGATTACTACATGTACAATATAATAATCTATACCTCAAGTGTGTCTGCTGTGGTGTGGCATGAGTAAATGGTGTCCTATAGTGTTCTGGGCATACACCAACTCCGGATATAACGGACTGTTTTGCCAGGTCCCTTGAAGTCCGTTATAAGTGGATTTTACTGTACAGGAGGTAAAAGCAAATAGACATGTTATTTAGTAGCTTAACCAGTGGATATAAAGCCGCAAGAAAATTGACACATGGAAAGATATTACCTTCTCTGTGAACGCTGTGTGCCAAATAAATCTAAATGATCTTCAAACATGCATTCCCTTCTCAGAACACGATTGGCAAGCTCATCAAGAAGTAACACAAATGCCATTGTGATAGCAAGGCCAATGCACAGAAACAGATCAATTTATAATCCACACGATCACTGTTACTACAATGAAAATAAATTTACACTTTAAAATATTTTTATTTTACTTTTATAAATTATTCAAATACTATCATTTATGAACTGTAGAATGAACAAAACTGCTATAACCAATTATTTTGAACAAGCTATCATTACTCTAATGTGCAGACGAATGGTCTTGAGTGTGCTTAGCTAAGAACAAATTCAGATAAAACATTGGTGAATGTCAGAATCTTCGTTAAAAAGTGCGTACGTGGGGTTTAAGAACAAATTAATTTGTAAGAACGGGTGGTGAATGAGGCCCATTATTTAAAAACATTAAAGCTGAAAGTTGAAGATAGCTGGTCTGTCTTTAGTGCATTGACATTCACTTTATGTTGGAATTCCACAGTAATTAATTAATTAATTAAATAGTTCCCACCTGCCAACACAAACGTTCCAGTCCAACACAGATAACTCAATTGCTCCCAACTACTTTGCATAATATAATAATTCGCAATTATTATTGCATATTTTACTGCTAAACTGGGGCACATTCCCAAAAGCTCTTATTAGCAACGTATAGCTGAAACCATTCAGTTACATCATTCCAAATGTATGTCTCTAACATAACGACCAACTTTATGAGAAATTTACCCCACCCTGCTTTTATTTTATAACATTTCATCATAACTTAGTTATCATAACTTCACGAGGTGCTTTAGACGATTCGGTGGAGCGGGGCTTTGTTTTGCACCAGTTGTCCAACCAGATTTCTTGGTGGAAATTAACTTGTGTGCATCTCTCTCTCAATATATTTATATATATATGATAAATCCGAAGAGCTGGCCCACAAGTTTACCTCCTTGAAATTTGCCTGCTGATTTGCATTATATTTTGCAACACACCTTAGCGAAGGCAAGTGTGATCTTTGTAAAGCATTTTGTTCCTTCACTGCTCTCTGCGTTCTGTGTATTTTCATTAAGAAAGAAGCCAGTTTTGCAGTTTTACAAACTGCTCTTCCACAGGGCTGTTCAAACATAAATAGAATGATACAATAGCACAGTAAAGACTGCTTATTACTCCGTGCTTACTTTAATTCCATAAACACCACTCACGGAGTTACGACACATATAATATAGTTTATTATATAATGATATAGATTTGCCGTAAGATTGCTTGCCTGAGAATCTGAAAACGTGAGTGTCACGTCAGATCCGAGAGAGTTGGCAACCCAACTTCCGTGAGCGTCTATCTCTGACTTTCGGTGCCTAGTAATTCGGTATTACCCAGCATTTGGAGTCACTTTTCCGCCTTTTAGTCCGCTGCCGCGGAACACTGAAAACAGCCCAAACACCCGTAACCTCCTCATATTTGCCCAATTTCAAAATAGCCCAATCAAGCGGGATAACCGCGGACCTATTTGAATTATTTCATACCTAACGTTTAAATATTCATAGTAACGAGCTTCTTAGTGTTTTTTTAAGTCCTCGATACACCAACTTCCGGTTGACAGAGGAAGTACTCGCGCAAACTCCTTAAAGTGGAAGCATTCTTTTACTAAATTGCGCGCTGCCTTCTGGGGCGCAAAGATTTTTTTTTTAAAAAATACTGTTGACTGAGGCTGTACTTGCATGATCGAGAAACGGCGGGTTTGCTTGTGGAGTGGAAGATAAGAAAGAAAGAACATTGCTGAGGTATGTGGGTTTTCATTTTCTCGAAACGCCATACAACGTGAGTTTGCCCTGGCAGGTTACGTCGGACGTAAACATTACCGGTAGCCATGGAGGGCAGTAGATGGCCGCCTAGCTAATGCTAGCGCTGGCGCCGTTGGATGTGCGGGCATGTCGGGGGTGTTTGAACCACGACTCTCTTTCCTAAAAATTAATCTCTGTATTTTGGCAGGGACTGCGTACGTTTCTGTGCCCTGCCCGGCTGTCGTTCGTGGTTGTATCGCTCGGCGGTCGTCGCGCTGCTAGCGGCTACGCTTTTGGATGAGGGTGCTGTGGGAATGTCAAATTGCATGTAACGGAGGGGCTGTGCCGTGTGGAGATCGCTGCGCTTAACACTTCCTGAATGTTAAAGTGTGAAATTGATAAATTAACGCTCGATAACTACTGCCTGGTTACAATTTTCAGTTTCAGTTCATTTGCTGCTTTCTTCAGTTTACTTGTTGAATGTGTGTAATGATGTTACTCTCCGCTCTGTTGCAGTTATCTGAAGTACGGTCTGCGGTGCGGTATATGACTGGCGCCTGTGCTTAGTTATAAAGTTAAAGTGAAAACCCACTTTTCTGGTGTTAGTGCCAATTTCCATCTTCTGCCATGGAACATAACAACAGCCTACCGCCCTTCGCCCAGGGACTGGCCTCTCCGCAGGTGAGCATCACCGTGCCCATCAGGTTCCGTGCGCAGTCAGCCAATGTTGACGGTGCAAGGCAGCTGGGACGTAATGCACGGCATCGACTGGCTTTTGAATTGTTGCTTAAATATTTTATATATAAGGTAGAGAAATAATTTAAACAGGAGTGCATCAAAGTCTAATGAATCTTGTAATGTGTTTTGTAATGTCTGTGCATTTGAGTGTTTGTGCAATTTGTATGTGATAGTTTGTCTTGAATTTGTAAACAGTTTAAGTCAATAAGTCTGTTAAACCCACTGAGCGAATTCCGCATTCCCCCAGGGTGCCATGACGCCAGGCATACCCATCTTCAGCCCTATGATGCCCTATGGTACGGGGCTCACCCCACAGCCTGTCCAGAACACCAACAGTCTCACTCTGCTGGAGGAGCAGCAGCAACGGCAGCAGCAACAGCAGCAGGTGTCGTCCCAACAATCCGGTGCCGTCCCAGGGAGCTCGGGGCAGACCCCCCAGCTGTATCACTCTCAGACAGTTATGACCACCACTGCACTGCCTGGAAACACCCCCCAGTATAGCACTCCACTCACGCCCATGACTCCTGTCACCCCAGCCACGCCTGCCTCCGAGAGCTCTGGGATCGTCCCTCAGTTGCAGTGAGTGACTCCAGGGGGTTGGGTTGCCCTGTCTGTGGTGAGGGTGTGTGGGATATAGAGATGTAAGAGAATCTGGCTTAAGATGCCTAAAATGTAACTGCCCTGTTGGTGACTGAGTGATGTGAAAATAAGTGGCGATGTTGGCACAGTGTGGGTTGGTTTATCATGATTACAGGTTTATCCGCCTGTCCCTTTTTGGATACATGGCAGTTGCTGATGTTTGTTACTTGAGCAGCTCAAGTAAACTCTGAACTGTTCTGTTTCTCTGCTCTTACTGCAGAAATATTGTGTCGACTGTAAATTTGGGCTGTAAACTGGACCTTAAAACGATAGCATTGCGTGCCAGAAATGCTGAATACAACCCAAAGGTAAGATTTCCTTTAGAATAGAGTCTGGTTTGGGCTGGGCTAACATGAAAACTGGTTTCTTTGGGGGAGAAAAGTTGCCTGTGAACTGAGGGAGCAAAAATGTGGACTTTCTGGCAAGTAGCTGGGAAATGTGGATTGTCTGGGGGTTCTTGAGACTCCCTTATATGTGTCTATTTCTCACACCGAGACACATTCCTTGTTCTGACCTCTTCCTGCCATAGCGTTTTGCTGCTGTTATCATGAGAATACGAGAACCTCGGACGACGGCCCTTATCTTCAGTTCAGGAAAGATGGTGTGCACTGGCGCCAAGAGGTCTGTTTTGGACACATTCGACCAACGATTTCACAGAATATACCATACCATGTCTTTTTATTTATAAAGCACTTATAAAAACAACCACTTGGCTGACCAAAGTGCTGTACATCATACAGATAAAAATACAACTAAACAAATAAAAGCAAAAGAATACTTAAACACAAAAGAGAAAAAGGAAGGATGAGTCTGTCACCACAACACACTGGATCGAAAACCTATATGTCAGTGTTTTATGTGAAATGGTGGATTCAAGTATGTGTCCTTGTGTTTTTAGAGTTCATTTTTGTGGTGGTATTTCAGCTGTCTGCTTGCATCTGGCTTTCACAGTGAGGAGCAATCACGTCTGGCAGCCAGGAAGTACGCCCGTGTTGTACAGAAGCTGGGTTTCCCTGCCAAGTTTTTGGACTTCAAGATCCAGAATATGGTGGGAAGTTGTGATGTCAAGTTCCCCATCCGGCTGGAGGGCCTGGTGCTTACACACCAGCAGTTCAGCAGGTACTCCTGCATGAGGCTGTCCTGCTGCTAAATTTGACCACAATGACTGTTCACATGTATCTTGTGGGCACTTCTGTTCCTCCAGTGAATCTTGTCCTGTCTTTTTTTTTTTCTTTTTCTCTCAGCTATGAACCTGAATTGTTCCCAGGGTTAATCTACAGAATGATCAAGCCCCGCATTGTTCTTTTAATATTTGTTTCTGGTAAAGTTGTGCTAACAGGTAAGAACTTTTCCAGCATATCATGAAAAAGGCTGGGAAGCGTGACTAAAATCATTTATAGTTGGAAATGTAGAAGCCATTGCTTTGCTTCTTGAAACCTTTGTGTGCAAACCTGTCAGGTGAATTCTGTTATTACAAATGTCAACCCTTTGTTTCTAGGTGCCAAGGTCAGAGCAGAAATCTATGAAGCTTTTGAGAATATCTATCCTATTTTGAAAGGGTTCAGGAAGACCACATAATCTACTGAGCACTGGACTGTTACTACTTATCGCAATGAACTTGCATTGTGCTTTTTCTGGTCTCCTGGACTTCAAATGGGCCTGTGGGACCTGAAGTATGAGGTCACCAATCCATCCTGTTTGGCTTCATGGCGTTTCATTTCTTGGGAGACTTGTTTTGGTTTTTTTTATTTTGATTTTAAATGTCTATTGGACCCAGAAAATGTGGTTTGACATTTTCCTCCCTCCTGCTTGGAAGGTTTTTTTTTTAATTTAGCCTACGATTTTAGGTGTAGAATTCATTACATTTTTATTCACCAGGCATTTTAGATCAGGGCCCCTCCCCCCACATTCCTTTATTAGTGGAAATATTTTGAATGTTTCAGAGTTAATTTTTCTGCATATGTACATGTCTAATTTTTATACAAGTTAAAATGTTTCTCAAAGCACAGTTAAAATGTACTGCAGCCTATCTGTATTACGCACTCAGTTTTGCCCTTAATTTGCATTAACATCATAAATGTGAAGTGAAATGCATAAACATTCAAGGTAAGTTTAAATCAATGTCCTATGCAAATAGCATAAAGTCAACTTTTCAAAAATTGTTTTACGAGCTAAAACTCAGTTGTTTTAAACCTGACTTCTCAATTTTAATGTGTTCTGCAGCATCCAGGGGCTGATTTTAATTGCCTCTACTAAACATCCCCTTGAGATACTGGGTCTTCCACAAAACACCCTCCTTAGAAGCACTTCAATTGCTGCAACTTTCATTTATTTGGTTTCCGAAGTGTCTGTGACATCAGTGCTGTACATAAATGTTACCTTCTTAGTCACCTGTCCAGCTGCCACAAGCCACTGTTCACTGAAATGATGAGGAATAAATACTGAAAAAGGTCTTCAGCTAGTGATGGTGTTTTAGCCTCGTCGTGTTGGTGTGGAATCGCAAAAAGTTAACACATTTAGCTTTGCCATTCATTACTTTTAATGCACTTTAGCATGCAGGTTGACAGTAAGTGATCATACTAAATTTAAGGCAAAGGTTAAGAGATTAGAATTTGAAAAAAAAATCCCAGTATGATACTTCACTTCAGACTTTTGTGGAATAACATTCCATAAGATGAAGATGTACTTGTGTGTGAGTAAATTGTATGTCAAACATTAGGCTTCCAGTTTTATCGCCATGTGACTGGAGTAGTCTGCCTTAGTAAGTGCCATCATCACCTATGTCTTGTTTCCAGAGGAACTCTGGGGAGTATTTGTTGCCATGGTCACAGCTGTCTTCACATGTGTAGACTAAGAGAGTGCCCCAGTCTATGCTGTCTCCAGGGCTGTCCACATGTAGGTGGTTAAGAAGCTGGGGCATAACCTGGGGCAAAGAGAATATGCACATATTACCAGAATCACACCATGGCTGAGAGAATTCTCTGGATATGGATGTGACACTGTCTGGAAAGTTTAGCATTCTCCCTGCAGAAGTGTAACACCTGCAATTCAAACAGTCGCCTCGCCCCGCAGCTGCACTTTGGGATGTCCTTGTCTTTGGGAATGTGCTCTGAGGATACCCAGAGGGGAGAGCCCATTCTGCAGTAGCGCAAAACCTGGTGGGTTTTTAAAAATTAAAAAAAAAAAAATCTCACACATTGTTTTAATTTCATGCAGTAGAATTACACAATAGAAAAACGTATTAATAGCTCAATTATTTATTTAATAAGGGAATTGTGTTGCTTGCATACCAGCAAGTTCTTTTGTTAATTTTGAAAGATGTACTTTAAAAAAAACAACAAACAAAAGAAGGGGGGGAGCTCACCTGCTCAGGTTCCGGCGCCGTTCTTTGTTTAAATTTCTGAAAAATGTTGCTGTCCTCAGTTTCATGCAAGGCCATATCCTGAAGCTCCTTCTCCTCCATAGCTGTAGAGGACACATAGTTACAGTAATGCCGTCGCGCAGTATTTTTAATTTTATTCTACAAACGACATTAACTTTGTCTTACCGCTACCGTCGTTGGAAGGGTGAAGTTCCAGGCTCTGTTTTTCTTCTGGTGTCTTATCAGGCTTTTCATCTTTTGCTGGCAGCTCTTCGGGTTCAGTAACCAATTCAAACTCCGGGAATATAAACGTATTCAAGTGATCTGAGCAGGATGGTTCTATACGAAAGGGCAAGACACCGAATGTTTCGTTTTACCGGAGTTTGAATGTGTATGGCTTATTAGAAACACAATGTGTATACAATCGCCCCTTACCTTTACCAGCGCATTCATTCTTATGACCAGCCTTCCAGTCAATTGTCTGATGGTCCTTACTACAGTAATTGACCGCATGACAACGGGAGCAAACTTTTGGACCAATACAGCCGCATAACCTGCAAAGCTTAATCCCGGACTTCAGCGCATCGCTTTCACTTTCCTTGGGGTCCTCGTCAGGTGGAGGGTCGTATGAATAAAAATCATTTTTCCTTGCTAACTGACTCCTAAAGACTGAGAGAACAATGCAGTTTCATCAGACACATGTAAAATAATTGCCATAATATGAACCACGCTTAATTTTCCCGTTACCTTTGAAACAGCGATTGTCGTTGCGAGAGTAACACGAAGGAGTTTTACAACAAAAAACAAAGATCGTTCTATGAAAACTCTTGTCCTGGCCCAAAATAGGGGCATAAACCTGCAGGAGGAAGGCGGTAGGCAGATGGCATGTTTCACACTCTAACTCCGACCCGCTTGGTAGATCAGACTGACTCAACCAAGCAGGCTTTCCTCCGACTTTGCTGGGGAACTGAGAGCTCCTAAGCTGCCAAGGCTCCACTTCTTCCGGAAACCCCAGCACAATCCCGGTTTCAGATTTATTTTGACGGCATTCGTTCCCTGCCATTACATTTAATCTTTGTACCCGTCAAACTGATACACTTCTGCGCTATTGAAATATTCACGTGTTTCAGTTCTGGGTTGGCAACATACACGCCTTCAGGATTTCGTCACCATATGTCGTCCCCATTGCACGTCGTAAATTTAAAAACGGTTCCGGGATTTTAAATAGGCCTACATCTTTTATTCTAATCCAAACACAAGTACATTATATACGTTATATCCATTCACATAAAATTGATTTCTATAACAACATTATAATCTTAAATGTCATTAAAAAAGTTATTTTCTGTAATTCTTTTTAGGATCTGTGTACCGATTACGTTGGGTATTGAGTGATGCACAACTAATAAGCCATAGCGTTACACAGCACAGAAACACTGAAGACGGAGAACATGGAAAAACCCCAGATACAATGCATTTGAACCCTCAACTCTGGAGGGGTGTTGCAATAGTGCCACCCACTGAGCTATCATGTGCCCAAAACAACCAGATTTTCTTCATAAAAACACACACACTAAGCATAAAATGTTTAGGTTTACATGAACGGAGCTGCTTTTGTAACATATGCTTTTTGTAACTCCCGGATGTTTTGCATGTATTTGCATGTTGTATACGGTTTTTAAAATTTAAAATCATTGCACACAACAGTTCCCCTAACGGGGAAGGCACCGGCAGAAGTATTAAACCACAAAATAATTCATAAAGTTACGAATAAGATGGGACCGGCTATAGATGTTATCGTACTAAAAACCAAACCACGATAAAGAATTTAAATATAAAAACAATTATCAAATCGCGAACACTTCCGGTTTCGTTTAGGGGTCCGGGCGGCACATGATACGTGGCGCCTGACGCAGGAGGCGTGGCGTATGCCAAGTGTGAACTTTGACTTCGGACTTCCGGACTTCTCTTCTCTTCTGGTTTACGTGTAGTTTCTGCCTGAAAATGGCTGAGAAAAAAGCGAACTCCAGCACTAACCTTCTGTTCTCCACAGCACCAGAGTTCAGTTTAAATGTGCCCTTCATACCTGTGAGTCAGGCCGCGGGTCCGGCTGTGTTACCAGCAGGTAAGACGCGTCTTCAGCCGCCTCGGCAGCTCAGCTGTAACCCTTGACTGAGATATAACTAGCGGTCTAGTCTGGGTATCAGTAAGAGTGTAGTTACCTTGGTCATCCCCATCTATCCTACTGGTCTTACTAACCATTTTTCAAGGCGCGGGTAAACGGTATGGAGCGGGTACGGTGTACGGATGAATGACGTGAAAGCCTAATAGTGAAAGAGTAATCTAGACGACACTGTCCTGGACTGTTCTCCTATAAAACAGTGTCAGTGACACTAATCTGGTGACGAATACTTATTTAAACTCCCGCTGGCACCTGGCACAGGCGGCTTTAGCGGCTGTCAGTGCGTTTAAATCTCCGGACTATATGTTTTAAAACCTTCGTTATTATGTCTTGGTAAATCGTCTGTGAAAGTGAAACAATAACGATTCTCGTTTCTGGCGTATAGATGATTCTGCAGATGTGGGAGAAGAGGACAGTTTTCTGGGCCAAAGCTCTGTTTCACAACCTGCCACCTTCACCTACTTCTCAAACCCAACAAATAGCAGTGATCCCTTTGCCTCCATTGGCCGACAGCCCTGTGCACCTCCTGCAGCAACTTCAACCCCTGTGTCTAACCCCACCGAGCCCCCCAGCTCTTCAGTTCCTCAGCCTGCTCCAGTCTCCCAATTTGGAAATGTGGTGTACCCAAACCCACTGGCGAGGAGCATCCCGCCTTCAAACACTACAGCCTTGCCCCCGCCACAGGCTCAGCTGCAAGGGTACAATCCATACCGCCACACCCCCTTGAGCAGCCGGGCCAATCCCTACCTGACACCCCCGGAAATCCAGCAGCACCATGTACAGCCGCAGCCTGTGGCATATTCTCAGAGTGTGCCTGTGGCCTCGCCTCCCCAGATGTACCAGAGTGTGGCTCCCCTCTTTTCACAGGTGGGCTTGTCATTGTTCCGTCTCTCTGTTTATTGCCTCTTGTGTGTGAGACACTGCTTAATTGACTGTGCATGTGTTTCATATACAGGCGTCACTGGCACATGGACAGTTGCCGCCTGCCCCACCCACTGCTGGTCCCCTGGTGCTGGCGACGCCCATGATGCCCTATTCCTACAGTGTGTATGAGCCCATTCAACCTCACTGGTTCTTCTGCAAACAAGTGGAGTCAAAGAAGATCTGGCTTCCATTCAGCATCCTAGACTCTATTCAGCTAGAGGAAACATTCAACTCAGGTGAGTGGCAGTGCCCATCTGTCCTGCTGCCTGTGTGACCTGCGACTTCAAGAATAAATATGCCACGCTCCTGTCTCCACTATTTAGTCCAGCCAGACCCCGAGAGTGTGGTGGTGCGCACAGATGGTGGCCGCTATGATGTGCAGCTGTATGAGCGCCTCAGGAACGCTATCTACTGGGAGGAGGACCCAACAGAGGTGCGGCGCTGCACCTGGTTCTACAAAGGCGATGCAGACAGCCGCTTTGTGCCTTACTCTGAGGAGTTCAGCGACAAGCTTGAGGTGTCCCAGCCCCCACCGTGACAAGCATGTGATTGGCTAAGGGTTCCTCCCCCCACACGTGTCAGTACATCATCCCTGACACGTGTGTCATGTGTGCTTCTGCTCTTTAGGCTGAGTATAAGAAAGCGGTTTCCACAAACCAATGGCATCGTAGGCTGGAATTTCCTACAGGAGAGACCATTGTGATGCATAACCCGAAGGTAAGCTCCTCAGATTGTGCTCGTGACTGCAGAGGCGGGAGTGTCCTTACTAGGGACTGGGGGGGCAGGGAGGTTAGTTAAGTATGTAGGTGGGGGGAGACGGAAAGCCCCAAATAATCATATTATAAGTGGGCACCGTAATAGGCCTACCCTTTCTTGTCTGTATTTAAA
>JAABNX020000001.1:7273796-7287696 GCA_015163995.2 Mormyrus lacerda
CTGCGTGCCTCTGCTTTACGTGCTGGAATAAATTAGTCGCACTGCTTCCTTTGGTTGCAACAGTTTTTAAAGTCTTTACAACGAGGACTTGATTGGTCTGTGTCCGACGGCGCAAAACTGAAACAATTCCATATTACAGATGTAGCCACACCTTTCTTGGGCACAAGCCCCAGCTTTTCCCCTGTCGTTGCCATGTTGTTAGTGAATCTGCTACAGTGTTTGGGTGCGCCACCCTAATTTACTCGTAAAGAATGGTGCGTCGCATTAGTTCCACTTTTGGTGCTCGTGTATAAAAAAGTAATAAAATCGATTTTCACGAAAACACATCGTCCTGAACTGTAAATTCGAATTAATCGATTAAATCGATTTATCACCCAGCTCTAGGAGAAGGGCTTGTCGACATTTCCACGGCTAAACTGGAATCCACAATGTTCATGCTGATTCCTAGCTTTGACCATGGGGCAGAGTCTCGTGTCCAGTACTGGCAAAGGCTTTTCCAGGGAGACTGAGAAGTTTCTGGATCTCACACACTTTGGTCCCCCTCTTATAAAGACCATCACCCCTGCTTGTTAGTCCAAAGGTACTTAATTTCCCTCCCATGCAATGTTGAGAAGTATGTCTACCACGTCAGACCAGTTCTGTCCGATGTTTTCTACAGATGTCATCTACTCTTATGGTACCACTGAGGCTGTTGATCACCATAGCAGTGAACGATCCACCAGAAGTCTCCAACACTGCCCCCTGCTGAGGAGCCTTATGCACTGAGTAAAATAGTTCTTCAAAATGTTCCTTCCACTGCTCAGCAATATTGTCAGAATCGATCAGCACTCCTGCTGAGTCCGAGAGGAGGCCAAGCTCCCGAAGTGTTGCATGATTTGCTAAAATACCTTTGGGGCCACCTGACGGTCTCTCTCCATGGCCTCTCCAAACCATTCCGACACGCAAGCTGCTGCCTCTGTGACAGGCTTCACTGCAGGCCTTCTGACCTGCCGGTTCCCATCAGTGTTCTTGGGAACCCCCTGTGCACCATCTCGCTGAAGGTCTCATTTTCCAGCTTCATCATGCGTCGGTCCACCGGTGGGTTATTTGAACTTAACGTCATGATATCTGTCTCTTAGCTGCCACCATTTGAAACTGCTACTATGCAGCCTTGAATATGGTCCTCATACAGGAGACCCAGAAGAAGAAGCATAGGAAGGTAGCTGGATTCATCTCGCATGGAAGCTTCAATCAGACTTACCCACCAAACACTGATGCATTATTTCGCTGTTCATGGCCTCTTTGGCTTCCTTGCTATGTTTCAAATTCAACTTACCATCACGTAGTGATCCCTTCATAGCTCTCTTCACATAGCTCAGCCTCGAGTCAAATCAGATGACACAACTACAGAGTTGATCATTAACCTTTGGCTTAATGTTCAGAGGCACAATGAGCATCCTTGTGCTTGAACATGGTGTCTTCTATGGACAATGCACGAGCAGTTCACCCTTCAGGAAATCTACCATTTGGAGTCCATAGGCAGCCATTCAGGTGTCTTACTCGCCTTCGCTGGGAAGACTAGCATGGGGCTATTATTGTAGCAAAATTATTAGCAAATGTATATGGAGAGTTGACTATCTCTGCGTAAATTCGATTTGTAAGTGTTTTAAAGAATTTGTATATGCATACTGAAATTTGCAAATGCGTACAGGAATCTGTAAATGTGTATTCAGAATCCGTGTGCATAAACAGATTCTGTACTGAGATTTGTACACGTGTGGACAAATCCGTAAATGTGTACAGGGGTATTATTGGCTAAAGAGTCTCAAGTATTTTGCTCCAAGAGCCGTTACAAGTCATCAGTTTTGCTGCACTTCTGTCTGTGTGGAGATTTTGAGGGCTGCATGTGTGTTTTCAAGCTGAACTGCAGTCCATGTAGTAAAGTGGCTCCTTCTGGAGGAATTCTTCTGCAAAGCTGACGAGCTGTATCCCTATATGCGAGATAAGAGGGTCCAGTGAATATGTGCAGTGCCTGTAATGCTGGCCACTGTATTCAGGGTCTGATTTGAAGGTACCTACATTGTAAACTGCAGGCAACTCCTTGACCAATGAACTTGAGCACAAAACATGAAGAGCTCTGCCCATGTTCTGTCTAGGGCCCATGGTAACAACCTGGTCAAATGTATCAAATGTAAGGAGGACAGGCAGTAACGTCCTCGAGTCCCTTAACTGGCTGTCAAGTCGATCTCACAGGACACAGGAGGGGCAGCTGGTTCTTCACTGGGGTATTTTTAACCACCGGCTCAGCTGAGTTGCTGCTGTCCCTCCATGTTGGGCATGTTGGCTTACGCCATCACCATGACAACCAACCCCCAAGTCTGGGGCATAGAACCCGGGTCTGACTGGAGTGACCTTTTATCCTACAAAAGTAAGCAGAGTTTGGCTTATCAGTGTACACAGGATCATCGACGCACGTTGTCAAAGGCATGCGAGGCTGCATGCTCGCTTTGGCGCGATGTCAAGGCTAATTCAGCCTCTGGGTTCGGTTCAGTACAGTCTGAGGGGCTTTGCTGGTCCTGCAGATTCCACAGATCCAGATTTTGGTCCCTCTCCCAGGCTTGTAGCACAGCAGGGTCAGGGCATGAAAAGGCAAGTAGCCTGGTATCCATCCTGAAATTCACCTACTGTGAATCTGTGGTTATGATAACTGAAACGGTACTGGTCTTTTCTTTTAAGCAGAAGACCAGCCCTCTAGCCTTGTGAGGAGGGCTTCAAGAGAAGAACCAGCCCTCTGGCTATGTGAGGTGGGCTTTGGCATAAGGACCAGCCCATGACAGGTCATTGGTACGGGTCACATGGTCAGGAAGACTAAATGTTCTTCGATTTTACTGGGGCGAGGATATAGAAGGAGAAGATCCATGTCGTTTGGCTGTCTGGATGTTGGTGAACGTACGTGAGGTATGTAAATATGCTTTGTAGTGAGAGGTGTAGTATTATTGTGGACAGGGACTTCAGTTCATTGCAGTATTATTATGATTTAAAAAAAATACATTTATCATACAGTAGAATTGAAGAATGAAGTAGAATGAAGTTTTGACTTCAGAATTGACTCAGACCATCATTTAACACAGTAAACGTTTAATTAAATGGGATTTTTGGGCCATTCTCCAATCGGCTGCTTGCTTTTAATAGGATATCTTATATTACTTTATATTTCTAAATATTGCTGAAAAAATATTATTGGTTTTATTTTGCAGTTGTGGGGTTTCTGTTACCCTTGAAGGCAAACGTGTTGAGCTGGTGGTGAATTGAGGCATCCACACCCAACATGGTGTTTAACTGTAACCCAGTGGTAGACGCTGGCTCTGCCCCAGCCGCTGAGTGGGGGGGTGGCTGTCGTAGCCTCTTGCTCCAGTGGCATGCAGCCCCCATCCTTGGCAGGGGCCCTAGTGTCAATACGGAGGGGGGGCCCCCCACAGACTCAGGGCAGCTCCAGATCGTGGTCGCCGCTGCCCCCGATCACGGTCTGCGCTGAGCAAACAACCACTGACGCAACGGCGCTCCTGATGCTGCTGCTTGTGCTTCTCCTGCATCCCTGCGTGACGCAGGTGGCGTGTGAGGGGGTGGGGGGTGGAGGTGGCTCTGATTGGCTCCTCAGGGACCTCCCTCTCCTCTTTAAAGGCCTTTCTTTGCCCATCCCGCCGACAGTGGCGTAACCGTGTATCCCGGCGAGAGTGCAGTGTGAGGTAATGCTCTTCCACCCCTCAGTGAGCGAGCTGCTTTAACTTTAAAAGCTGAAAGACTACTTCAGGCCATGGGGCTGAAAAGCACCTCCTGGGCCCTGTTTGTAAATATTGTTGGTTTTCTTTATTTTGGATCTGCGGTAGTTTTAAGTGGCAGAAAAGGAAATCAGTCCAAAGCTAGACTTGACGAGCTCTGGGCTGGATCGGTAGCCCATGCTGGCTGCAACAACTGTTTACGGTGGCTGTTTACCGGAATGTCCTATAGGTCACGGGTGTCCTGATTGGATGAGGGTAACTGGGTGGACAGATGCACAGCCTTTGGGGGGGGAAAGAACCTGCAACTGATATACAGTGATATACAGTGAGCAACTTCAAGACCTGTGTTTGATATACGGGGCCTTACTGGTTTGGTTTTCTGTTTTATGCCGATGTATCTTTAGTCCTCTGTCAGCTACCTGTGCAGTTTAATATTTTGCTATCTGATTCTGTCACTGGGTATGGTGAGTGTTTGATGGATGTAGCTGGTGATTCTGGGCTATACCTGAACCCTTGCATGATTATACTGTGATTAGACTGGTCATGCCTGTCAGCTCAGCTCATTTTTAATGGATATGATTCAAAGTCAATGAGGTTGTGCATCATGTTTTTGCATTTACTTCACATATTTAAAGCGACTGTGATTCTTGTTTAAAAGTTTGACAATGTTTATTCATGTTATAGAAAAAGGTACCCGTGACTTTGGGAAGGTCTTTGAATTTTTGTGTGCTGTTGTAAATGTTATAATTTTTAGGGGGGTTTAGACCCAGGTGAGTGGGTAGGTCTGTCACGTTGTTGTGGAGGCCATTTCTTTAAATTTTGCATCAACAGGTATTATGGCATCCTTCCAGAGTAAAGATAATAACAAATATTGCTCCCCTGAAAGTACCTTAGTCCTCATAGAATTGCTCCCTATTGAAAACACCGTAATACCCATAGATTTTGGGCCACTGAAATAGCCATGTGATCCTTCCAGAATCCTGGAAAAGGGTTTAATTGAATTTCTGTAAGCGGTTTTTGTATGAAGGTTTCTTTTTGGTTAAAGGTCCATCATCTCTTACTGGTCCAGTTTCATTAAAACTACTGTCCATCTTGTAAGCCGAAGAACATTTAGTTCTTTTGAGCATTATAACTGTAACTGTGTAACACTGTTTCACATGCAGTCCTGGAATCTGCTGCCATGCTGTAGGGCTACAAGCACAGGATTAATTGACGGAAGATCAAGCTGGCTGATATCCACCGGCCTCTCAAACTACACCTAAACCGGCCTTCAGCACCTGTTCTGGTAGATTACCCAGATATTTGTTCCTCTCTGTTTGCAGAACGCAGAGTTACAAAGCCAAGGTATACGGTCTGCTGGCTTTCTCACTTGGTCGCCTTGCGCAAGGAACTCTTAGTGGCTGTAGCCATGGACCGCATGGAGCTGCAGAAGATCCCAAATGAAGTGGATGACAGCAGCGTCGACAGTCTGAGCGGTCAATACCCTGAACCTTTCGAGTGTGAAAAGGCAACTATCAACAGGTCAGTCCTATACCATGAGTTCTGGCAGAAGTACACGCTATGCCTCAGACCCCTTTAAATAGTGGTCAATTCAAATAGTAAATGATGGTATCTTGATAACATGAGGTCTCCATTCATTCATTGGGCTGCAGTATAGACAATTTGGGTCTTTAGTGGTATGAAATGTTCACATGGTATGTTTTGTGAGTGAAGTGCAGATTGAAGTGCACTTTCCTATGCATAATAAAGGCTAACAATTCCCTCTCCTGTCTAGCCAATTTTGTGATGAAGGCGCAGAGAGTCAAAGGTTTCTCCCGAATGGACTTACAAATGCAAAATACGAAGCCTCCCATGAGGAATATGTAAGCATCTACCTCTTTGGATTATAAAACTTATGTTTAATCGTCATTTGGAGTAATGTCTCGACTGTGTGTGTGTCTGTGTGAAGCATCCTGGCTACGCTTCCTTCGGGATGTCAGTATTTAACCTCAGCAATGCCATCATGGGCAGTGGGATTCTGGGCCTCTCCTATGCCATGGCCAACACGGGCATCCTGCTCTTTATGTAAGTATTTGTGATGGGCAGCATGAATTGGCCTTAAAGATCGTAAGACAAACTATTCTTTGTGTCTGGGTGATCTCAATGAGGAGAGTGGAGTTACATTGCTCAATGGACCTATTTCTTGAAGACTATAGCACTTGTTTACTAGTTGGCATCGGGGCTATCCTTATATGCTGGTTGACTTGAACGTACAAATGGGTAATAGGGTTAGCCTGTGTATGATACTTCAGGGCAGTCCAGGCAGGCACCTTCTCATTGGTCAGTTTGAACTTGACCTTACAGTAATCCATCACAGTACAATCTCTTCGTGACACACCGGGCTATTCTGGGACTCATTCCAGAAGTTGAGTAGCCCAGAGCAAAATCCTGCTATGTCTAGCTACTCTTGCAATGTCACAGGAGCTATGAAGGTGGTGGTACTGAGTGGGGGGGAGCGCTTTGTTACAGCAGAGCCAGTGTTAAGTTTGATCGACAGAACCAGCTCCAGCCCCTGGTCGGGCTCAGAGCACGACAGAGTAAGATTAATGATCCTATATTAGGTTAAAGTCCTGGAAGGGATCCGCATGAGATACTGTTGCTAAGTACCATTTAGATGTTTTGGCTAAAGTATTTCTGTGAGATCTGAATTTAGCATACTTCTGTTCTCCTCATGAGGCAATAGCTCAACATGCTTCTGCTGATTGGCTCTTGCTTCTCATAGTATCACACATGTGTCTGGCCATCGGTTTGGCATTCAGGAAACAGTTCGTTCGTAGCTTAAGTGGTCCAGAAAGCTCTGACTTTTATGGAGTTCCCCAAATACCAGGTTACCAGAAAACAGGCCTTGGTCTGTATCTGGCTTCATTGCAGAATCCTCCTCCTGGGTGTGGCGATCCTTTCCCTGTACTCCATCCATCTCCTGCTGATGACGGCTAAGGAAGGACGTGAGTGTCCCATTTGGATGGGCGGCCACCTGTATTTGCGGACGTGCGGCCTGGTGCTCGGTGTCAGCTCTGTGCTTGTGCTCTGTGTCTGCAGGTTCCCTGATATACGAGACTCTGGGCGAGAGAGCGTTTGGTTGGCCAGGCAAAATGGTGGCCTTTGGCTGTATAACTCTGCAAAACATTGGAGGTAACATTTGGTAACTAGAGGTGGACTAGTACTAAGCATCCTGTTTGTAATTCATGTGATTCGTTGGGTATTTTGATTTACATTGACCACCCTTGAGCTGGGTGATGTCAGCCATCTCTGGGTCTCATACGTCCATTTTTGTCTCCTGTTAGCTATGTCCAGCTACCTCTTCATAGTGAAGTATGAGCTGCCTGAGGTGATCCGTGCATTTATGGGCCTGGAGGAGATCTCTGGGTTGGTTGGTCGTCCTGTACATCATGACCCCGCTCGCCGTTGTCTCTTTGCTGAAGCCCCCCATCATCCCGACTTACTTGTCTGCTCTTGCCAACCCCCCCAGGGAATGGTACCTGAATGGAAACTACCTGGTGGTGTTTGTGTCAATGGGCATCATTATGCCACTGTCCCTCCTCAAAAGTCTGGGTAAGCTGGCCGGTAGCCCTGCCAGATTCTGTGCTCTGCCTTCCTGGTGCTCTTCCGTTGACTTGTAACTACCTCGTCCACAGGCTATCTTGGCTACACTAGTGGATTTTCCCTCTCCTGCATGGTGTTCTTCTTGGCAGTGGTGAGTTTAGTCAGCTTGGGTTACGGACAGCTTGGGGCGCTTCTATTAATTGGGCCGCATGCGATGTTGGAGCCTCAGTTGATCAGAGCTTGATTTTTTTGAGAAAGCATTACAAAAATATCAACAGCACCAAATTGGTTTCTTCCAATAAGGGTTTCTACTGGGCCAATAATGAATAATGAATGAATAACGAATGGCCTGCATTTGTTTGTGTGTGTTGCAGTTGTTGTATAAGAAGACGCAGGTCCCCTGCCCGCTGCCCATCCTTGACCATCACTCCTCTAACCATAGTCTGAATGGGTCTTTGATGTTACCGCACCTCCTCCCCAATGCCTCGGGGGAGGTGGGTTTCGCTCGGGCTGACCTGCCCATGCCCCCAGCCCCACCCAGCCTGCCCAGTGACCACATCTCAGAGGTGCACTATGAACAGTACGGTTCCAATGACATGTGCACACCCAAATACTTCGTGTTTAACTCTCAGGTGAGGGGGATGGGGGAGGTGTTATGAATAGTGTGTAGGTCGCTGTACGTGCATCCCGACTCTCACCTTAATGAATCGTCCCTGTCCGTATGCAGACGGTGTACACAGTGCCCATCCTGACTTTTGCCTTCGTATGCCACCCGGAGGTGCTGCCAATCTACAGCGAGCTGAAAGAGTAAGGGCATCCCTGGACCTGGTGGCGGGAGCTGTAGGTCTGGCCATGATTTGTTTGTTTGTTGGTCTGTTTGTTTTAACCTATCCCTCGCACCCACAGGCGCTCCCGGCGGAAGATGCAGCGTGTGTCCAACCTGTCCATCTTAGCCATGCTCGTCATGTACATGATGTCTGCGCTCTTCGGCTACCTCACCTTCTACGGTACGAGGCGTAAGCTCTCTGATCAGCTGAAGTTCTACAGTAGGAACGTTGTCATGGAAATTGCTATGTTTCTAATACCCATTAGGAGCATCAAACAGTGCAGAAATATTATTATTTCAGTAAATTTGTAATAGACGTGTACCATTGGCATGATGATGTCGGGTTTGGTGGTCTTGTCATGGCTTCCTGGTCAGGAGACCTTATCCTTGTCTCTCCATCCCCTGCAGGGAATGTGGAGCCTGAGCTATTACACACGTTCACGAAGGTGTACCGCTTTGACACGCTTCTGCTCCTGGTGCGGGTGGCGGTGCTGATGGCCGTCACACTTACCGTGCCCATCGTGCTCTTCCCCGTGAGTCACCCTCGTTCTACATACTGCGTGTACTGCGATGCGTTGCGCTGTAAGCCCGTGTATGTCCGCCAGCGTCTTTCATTTGTTTAGCCGTGATGTGCATATTCTACCCCGATTTCTTAAGACTATCCTTATGCATAAAATCACTGATGGCCTGACAAACTGAACAGCTTTTGAGCACCTCTGCCGTTCCCCAGCACTGTCAGAGGCCGTTTATTGTGAAATTGCAGTATATTTATGTATTTTCTATATGCATCTATGTGCTTACATTACCTTACACACCTCCATCTGTATTTGTGCGCATATATATATATATATATATATATATATATATATGCGCATGTGTATATATATGCAGATATATATAAGTAAGACCTATAGATCAGTGTAAGTGGGAATTGGGAACAATTTAGTTTACAGATATATAGTTTTTGTCAGGCCGTGCCTTGTGAATATGTGAAAATAGCAGTGGTTGGCCTGCAGAGGGCACTATATAGCCATGCATTAACTTGAGTGTTACTGGAGGACAGTGCTGCTTGTTCGACCTGCAGCATGACGCAGCAGCGCCCAGGCCAACACAAAATAGCAAGCTGACAGTTGAAAGAATCCCCATCGTGACCCCCCCCCCACACACACACACCTGACTCGGGCACTAACACCCTCAAAGATGCAGTGCCAGTTGGAATGGGGTGGGTGGGGTGCAGTATTGGCGGCGCGGGTGCATGCCCATGGCAGGTGCTGCAGTCTCTGAAGGATGGCACAGCATCAGGGGAGCGGTTTAGATGGACTGGGGCATGCTGGGTAGCCGCCCCACTACAGTAAATGCGGCTTCTTCCTGTTAAATGGCACTTAAGTGCAGAAAGTGAGCATCGTTCGCAGAGTGAAGTATGGCCTTCACTGTGTGAGAGCGCAGCCTTAACCTTAATAATGAATTGCTGAGGTTTATTCCATTTTCTTGTCCCTGTGTTTCAGATTCGCTCCTCTATCGTGACCCTGTTCTTCACCGGCAAACGGTTCAGCTGGATCCGGCACATTCTCATCGCCGCCTCCATCCTGACGTTCAACAACCTCCTGGTGATTTTCGTCCCCAGCATCAGAGACATCTTTGGTTTCATTGGTGAGTTGTGGCCCAACTGGCAACAAAAGCCCCCTATTCTTACTGGCAGCCTTTATCTGTATCAGTTCTTAGAGTTAGTGTTGATTTTGGTGTAAGTGTTAATTTGGTTCTGCATGCAGCATTGTCGCTTCATGTCTCCAGTGTTGGAAGTTCAAATCCAACCTCTGTGTGTAGGATGCATGTTCTCCCCAAGTCCACTGGTTTGCTCCTGCAGTTCAAACACATGCCGTTAGCCTGATAGGCATCTAGAAATTTCCCATAGTGTGTACATGTTTGTACCCTGTGAGGGACTGATCTCCCATGCAGCATGTCCTCCAGTCATGTGTCCAGAAATAGGCTCCAGGCCCTCTGTGACCCTGACAGGAAGGGCAGTTATAAGATGGATGGATCAGCAAAAGGCTGCATGAAAGCCGTGTTGATGTTCAAGACGTACTGACTTGGCAAGCACTGCAAGCCAACCATTACTGTTTTTATATATTCACAAGGCATAGCCTGACTAAACTATATAGCTGTAAAGTGAACACTGATCTATAGGAGTTTGTATTTCTATATCTCTGCATATTTAAAGATAAATATACCTCCCTAAATAATGCACCTCTGTCCCCCCAGGAGCCACTGCTGCCACCATGCTGATCTTCATCATGCCGTCCGCCTTCTACCTCCGGCTTGTCAAGTCCCTCCCCTTCCGGTCACCTCAGAAGATCTTAGTAAGTGGGCTGTGGGGGGCAGGGGGGGTGGTGTCAATGGGCAAGAAACGGTGTTGAGTGTTTAGTAAAGCAGAAGTCGTCACACACTTGGTGCCGCGTAGAGGTCGAGCCCTGATTGTACACCTTCTCTGTTTGTCCTGCACAGGCCACCATATTTCTTATAATGGGTTTGATCTTCATGATGGGAAGTCTGAGCTTGATTGTTCTGGACTGGATCCATAACCCTCCCGGCACAGACGGTCATTAGAGCCCTGGACCGAGCGGGCCGCAGACACAGAGGGGCATGGGGACTAAGAATTTGTGTGCTGCACAGACTCTTACTGTGAAACGCCCTCCATCCCCAAGGGGTATTAAAGATACTCTGCTTCTGAAGGAGAGTCTCCTTCTCATGTGTTTTTTAATGTTCTGGAATGATCTATTTTGTGGTAACATGGCGGTACAATTCCGCGAAGGTAGCCCGGAGGGTCGTCATGTCAACAATCTGAAACGTTTCACGGTGACCACCCATTGCCGGATGTGTCATCCACTCGCAGCCAATCAAATCCGAGCGTGACCTCGGAGATAACCTGGTGAGGTGATGATGGCGGAAAGAGTCCCGGAGTGAGCAGATGTAGCATCATGCTGATGCATCACGAACCCGGCTTGCTGTTTTGTGGAATTCGAATCCGTCATCAGCCAAGAAGCACTTTCTGGACATTTTTGTTTTCACGTCGGGGCAGGAGCCCCCCCCTTTGCTCCAAGTGATACACAAGGTTCTGATGTTTTATTTCATTACTTCACAGGCAACAATTTGCCAGAGTTATACTCTAGCTGAAAGTAAAAAGTATCCTTTTTTAAATATTTGTCCTTTGTAGTTTTCTATCTTTTTTTTTTTAGCTTGAAATCTTTATCAGACATATCAACATCACTTGGGTTTACCGTGTTGTTACTGTGTGGCATGTCTGACCAGGTGCTGTGACACGCGAGGATCTATGTGCTATCCGGTGCGACTTCAGGAGTTCAATTTTCTTAAATTACTGTGAGCACTTTTAATTTCCCAGTGTCAGAATGTGAACAACTCATGAAGTCAACCGAAAACACTATTTTATTATTTTACGAGTATTTTTATACATAAGTTATAACCTGTTATATATAAATATGTACTTTCTTTCAGCTTTAACATACTTTGCTAAGAAGTTACATTTAACTTTCTGATCCAGCTCAGTTACATAAATTGTTTTTTTTTCTAATTTCCAGAATATATCTACATGTACTGGCTTTTTGGTACTGATAACCGATGTGATAACTTGGTAGATTTATGTGATCTGTTGGTCATGTATCCTGTCTCTCATGCACCCACACAGGAATGCACCTGTGTGTAAGCTTTATACAGATTTGTAATTGTGTATATGTACATAATTTTGAGTAATAAATGTGTTGATTTGACTCATTTGCATTTACTGGCCTTGTATTTCTCATAGTCTGCTGTTTGCAGAACTTAAAGGTAACAGTATATGTTATTATATATATATATATATATATATATATATATATATATTTAATATATATAAAACATAAGGTCTTTGGAAGGCGGGCTGCTAGTCTATTGAATCCATTGCTTCTTCCAATCTGCCAGGTGACGTTTTTGCAGGGTGAATGAACACTAAAGCTACCTGTTTACTAGTTATACTTATATATGAAACTAAATTATGTATGTAATTGGTAATTGGCACCAGTCAAATCACCCTTCCCATGGTCTCAGAGGTGCTGTGAACACTGTTACATAAGCACCCTCTGCTCCATGCCCCAGGGGAATTCCGGAAGCAGTCAGTGGGATTCTCTGATTGTGGGATGGTTAGCAGCGTACCTCGATGCTAGTCCCCCCAGAGAGAGCGTTGGGTTTTTTTGGGTTCTCAGAGTGGAGCCCAGGTGCTCGACATGACAGGGACTTGCGTCTTAGGTTTAGCAGCCGCCTTTTTTCAAAGCGGAACCGGTCAGGCACTGGAGTATTCGGGGTAAGGGGCCCGTTGGTGAATTTTAAACCAATGACCTTCCAGTCAAACGAACAGTGTCCTATGAGCCACATGTCAGCACTATCCCGCCAACATGAGATTGGCAGGTGAGCAGGAGGGGAGGGTTTTTCACGGTGCATGTCAGGTGATCCACATCAGCATGTCTTGGGTGGCCTTCAAGGCCATAAGCGATATCTTGCTGTTCGATGTCAAACCATGTGACTTGGAGAGTATTCAGGAGAGTAGGTTCGACTTGATACCTTCTGATGATGCTCCGAGTCAACCATCTGGACCAAACAGTCAGATGAAGCCACCAAAAATGACCTCTGAGTCCACAAGAGCATGTTGCTGTTGCTTTAGGTACTTTAGGTGCACTATGTAAAAAAGCCATTAACTCTCAGTTCTGCAGCGGCTGCAAAATCGTAGGTGAAAATCCATAGAAATTCAGGAGACTAAGGCCGTAGCAGAGAGTTTGATATTGGAGAGGACACTAGGGAGGAATGAAGCCAAATTAATTTTTGTGGGATACATACCCCCCCCCCCAGTTCCAAGCCACTGCAGGAGTCTGTAAAAAATTAGGGTTGAGTCAATGTAAATTTAAAGACTTCTCACAAAATGATGGGCATTTTGTGATGCAGTACCTGGCTTGATTTTTTATTTGCAAGATCCGCAGTTTCCCGATAGCTGGATGTTTCGGTACACCATGACACCCCTGGCTGTGTTCATCTACTATAATTACTGCTGCTGCATAGCTACAAAAGTGTGAAAATAAGAGAACTGCTGTACTTTGCTCCATCACTTGTGATGTTATATAACGTGGCCCTGAAGGTCTGTGGTGACCTTGACTCCTACAAGCTCCTCAGGTGTTGGCCGCTCGGTTGCTGGCTTCAGGTGCAGACAGTTTGCCGTAATTATCGGGAATTTAATTTCATAATATCCTATTTTGCAGTGCTGAATCAGGGCGTGCTCTTAAGCTGTACTTCTATGATTAGTCTCACATGGTAAAGCTGCAGTAAATCTCAACAGCAGTTACACATTCACAGATCACCCATAACGTTAAGACCACCCGCCTAATATTGTGTAGGTCCTCCTCATTCTGTCAAAACAGTTCTGACCCAACATGAACTCCACTAGACGTCTGAAGGTGTCCTGTGGTATCTAGCACCTAGATGTTAGCGGCAGATGCAGAACATTGCCCCGAGCATGACACTGCTTCCACCAGTTTACCTTTTTCCCATAGAGCATCCTGGTGCCATCTCTTCCCCAGGTAAACGACGTATGTGCACCTGGCCGTCCACTTGATATAACACAATATGTGACTCATCAGACCAGGCCACCTTCTTCCATCGATCCATCGTCCAGTTCTGTCACTCACATGTCCAATGT
>JAABNX020000001.1:7287870-7312614 GCA_015163995.2 Mormyrus lacerda
GGCAGGTTAGCCTTTGCTCCCCATGTGCATCACTGATCCTCGAGTGACCATGTCCCTGTCGCCAGGTCACTGGTTGGACTTCCTTGGCCCAAAGTTGGTATTTACTGACCACTGCATACCGGGAACACCCCACAAAACCTGCTGCTTTGGAGATGCTCTGACCCAGTTATCTAGCCGTCACAATTCGGTCCTTCTCATAGTCACTCAGATCCTTGCACTTACCCGTTTTTCCTGCTTCCTGCACAACAACTTCAAGAACTGACTGTTCACTTGCCTAATATGTAATGGCTCCCTTGACAGGTGCCATTGAGATAATAAATGTTGTTCACTTCACCTCTCAATGGTGTTAATGCTATATGGCTGATCAGTGTGTATATGCACCATATGCTCTTTGCGGTATGTCTGATTCATTGGTGCAGCGTTTCATCTCATCTCGCTCAGCCCCATCGGCCTCCAGGATTAACTGTACTGATTCTAGGAAAACGGCGAGCCATATAATCCATAGGACTTTCGGCCCATCGATCATCCTTTTGTGCTGCCCCCTACTGGATGTTTTTTGAACTGCAGAATATTCACTGGGTCAGTGCGTCTTATGAGAATATCTTGTTTAACTACATTTAGCTATGTGCGGTGAGGAGACTGTGATGTTGCGCTATTATGATTCAGCTCATTTCACTCACACCTGTCCTTCGGGGAAATTGTTTGAGCTTCCATATGTCTTGTTTAGATAGGGAACCAGGTGCCCCTCATGTGACAATCGATAGTGACATTCGATGCTAGATGACAGTTTTTTGTTTTTTTGTTGCTACCTCATTATAGCTTCCTGCTTGTGGTGCTGAGTTTGATGTTATTCTACATCTACATCTGCTTCCAATGCGATAAAAACTCACATGGTGTTGGGACCAGGGGGAACGGGAACGGGGTGGGCCAGGAGGGCGCGTACCCCCAAATTTGAATTTTTATCTTCTTTAATCCTTCCATAAATAGACCTTGGCTTTTGAATTATTAAGATGTGTGCCCCCCCCTGCCTCCAATATCAAACTGTCTCCTACATCATTGACAGAGGCAATGCTGTTTAACTGAAATCATGACGAACGTGTTGTACATCTGTTCAGCGTCTGTTCCTGCATGTGAGTCCGGGTCTTTTGGATGTAAGGAAAATTCCAGCTGTTGTAATCCTAGGGCTGCGGTCCAGCATCACTCAAGAATTATGGTCAAACTAAAATGCATCTGGTATGGTTTAAAACACACAATGACCTGTACCTCATTGTATGCACTCTTCTTGTTTTGATCTACTGTATGTCACCTGACTACTACGCTTAAAGGTAGAATTTGAACTATTGTTATTTTTGTCTAGGTAATCCTCTTCTGATTGACTCCAGTTCATTCATTTAAAGAGCTAGATATCTGCCTGGAATGCGATGAATGGGACAGGGGGGGGTCTGACCTTGAGTGATACCCCTGCGGGTCTCCAGTTTGCCCTTGACTAACAGCACATCTGCTACAAGGTCTTTTTAAAGAAAATCTTGCGCTGAGTTTGCACTCACAGTTCATTCCGATGCATGGCCGCCTAAATAGTCCCACAATCACGCCGTAGGTCCTACCTGCCCCATCACGAACACTTACGTGGTTACACTTAGTTTCATCTTTATAGGGTTCGCAACAAGTACAATCTCAGAGACTGTCTGTAGACTGAAAGCCAGATAACTTGCCTACAGCTACTTAGCAGCAAAGCTAACTAGTTAGCTTCTCTGAATGTTCAAGGTGTAGCACGTCCCATCCGAAAATGACACCAGTCATCCTGCGGTTTTGGAGTATTCTGATTTGGCTATTACCTGATTTATTACGGATCACGTTTATTTATGTCCCAACAAGTCTCTCCCGTAGAGCTCCATCAGCGCTGTGTGAGGTCCTGGCTCCAGGTTCCTGGAGAGATTGCCGAGGTCCTGGGTAAAGGTACGATAATCCTGGCCATGGGAAGGGCCCTCAGTTTGGGGTCCGTGCCCAGTGAGAAGCCCTCGGGGGCGGACGGAACAGGAGCCTGGTCAGACCCTGCAATCCCCATGGAAATCAGACGTCTGAGGAATGTTAATGCAGCTGAAGCAGATTTGGGTCGAAGGTCCCTTTGGGTTTGCCAGCACTTACAAGCAATGGGAACCCAGCATTATACAAAGTAATTCAGATGAACAGATCACTCAAGGAGGTTTGCTTACCAGTCATACCAGTCAGGGTAAATATGGAATGCTACTTTAAATGAATTTATACTGTACATTTTTTAATATAGACAAGGATTTGATGTTTATATGTACAATCCACAGAATACGATGTATTTCAGGATTATATAGCATTTTAAAAAATGGTAATTATATTGCATCATAATTTATCAATAAGTGACATTACATCAGCACTCACCATGAGGTAAACTGTATGGAATTGTGCTTATTCCAAGAATACAGCCTCTCAGGTTACTATGGGGTTACGTTCTGATAAAACTAAGGTGACAAAAAAGGTGACAATATCGTAAAGTAACAATGCATTTTTATACAGCCCATATAACATTAGCCTACAGCCTCAAATAGTTTATTGAAAAAACATTTACGTATCATAATGTCAAAATATCATAACATGGGGAGCCCCTGTATTGTTTTCAGCTGTTTGGCTCAAATAATTTGGTTTTGTTGCAGAATATGATCTTCCAACCCAATGTTTCCCAACCCAGTCTTTGTGGAACCCCGGACTGTCCACGTTTTTGCTTCCTCTCAGCTCCCAACGCACCCGTACCAAGTATTCCTGATTGGCTGGGAGTTGGGAGGGAGCAAAAACGTGGACAGTCCGGGGTTCCACAAGGACTGGGTTGGGAAATGCTGTTGTAACCCACAACATTTTATTAGAGGTACGAATTTGTTTATCCCTGTAGTGCATGGAATATTTACAATATTCTGCTGGGTTTTATAGCTGGGTACTGCCCAAAACACACCTCTTTGTGATTTATATTCGACATTCATCAAGCACCTCCAAGGTTGTGGATTTGAATCCTGCCCTTTGTGAAAAAGATGGATGGATGAATGTTTTTTTATTAATATCGACCATCAGACTTAACCTTATCTAAACTCAAAATGTTTAGATTCAGATGTTTAGATGTTTGCAAAAACAGGAAGCAGCCCTTTTCCAGTGGGACACCTAAAAGAAGGTGTGAGTTTGAGTGTCAGGGGCAAAGAACAAAAGTCATTGTTTTAGGTAAGACACAGGTATGGTGAATGAATGTGCTTGTTGCCGCCATCTGCCAAGAACAAGTTACATGAAGTCCACTCTTCTGAAATATTTTCCGCTTTTTTCTGGATTCACTTCATGCTGAGGTCTTACTCTGCTTCTGCACCTTCCCCTGGACTTGACGTGAAGTCCTCTTTGAAGCTCGACATTAATTACAGAAATTCCCTGATCCGTTCTGTGAAATCCATCACCCTATGGCTGCTGAGAGCTGCTACAGCTTTCTGCTGTCTGTGGACATGGCTATAAGGACGGTGTTGCTGCGGCGTCTCTCATTGACCTCGGGCAGATGACACCTGGGCAGACTTCCCACCTTGGTGCAGTTGACTGAAGTCTTTATTTTGTTCCAAAGCTCACCTGCGCTCATCCGACACATTAAAGCCTCGTCAGTGTCACAGACGATGAAATAAGTGCCGCTGGATGAAGATGCCAAAAACCATGTGTGATATTTGCTGTCTCACCCTCTCCAAAACAATACAATTTTCATACATTCTTTAGGGTACAGTATCACATTCAACCTCAATGGTTTGTGTACACAATCCACTTATCCCAATACTTCAAACATTTATCCAAAAGAAGTCTAATTGTAAATGTAAGTCTCTCCATACAATAGATTTCATTTACAATTCCCAACCACTGATCTCTTGTTGGAGGGTCAGCCTGACACCATTTGCGTGTTATGGCTTTTTAGCTGCTTGCTAAAAGTATTTTTAATAAATACTTACCTAGAATTGTTTTAGGGATTTTTCCTAGGTACAATGAAATAAATGAAAAATCCAGCTCCTCCCCTAGTATTTTCCCTATCCTCTCTGTCTTTTAGCATCTGAGAACATTTAACATTCAGGATACGTAGTTGCTCAGGCATTACTGCGAAGTATGTAAGGACGCTGCTTTTAATCCGAGCGTCAGACCACGATATTTCCAGCAGCTCATTCAATGACGGCCTGTTCCTCATCTGTTGTACAGAAATCACAGGTGACGGACGGGGTGAAAGGCCTCATTGTCCGGTAAAAATCTGGAGAACAGTCAGTTCTCGTGGGCTGATGTTTGTACCACAGCACCTACTCCTCCGGTGAGGGAAAAATTTCCACTCCATGTCCAACGGGGTTCCACACAAGCCAGGAGGGCTTGTGCAAACAGGATTGTGGCAGAGCAGGACCAGGACTGGGACTTTGCATGCATGACCAGGTCCAGGGCCCCATGACGGTCTCAGTCCCAGCTGTCCAGAGAGCCCCTCCGCCAGGCTTCACGGCAGCTCACTTGTTTCTTACAAAAGCTTCTCCCCCATCAGCAGATGCCTTTGTGTTCTGTGCAGTCGCCACTGCAGCCTCTGCTCATGTTCACCTGTCTGCACAGTTATTCCCTCCTGACACCTTTCTCACAAATCTAATTACCTTCAATGATGTTTTTAACTGAAAGCAAGAGCGCTTCATTTCTCATTTATTTTGAGAAAAATGTTTTAAGCTTACTCGACGTGGTTTTAAAAAGAGCATTTTATTTGGAGAAGGCAAATCCCTAATTGTATATAGAGATTATAACATAACAAAAAAGAAACCTAAAGAGTTACACCACTAGTAGGTTTTCTGAAAAGGCATTTTTACCTCCCGAAATACAGAATGAGCATCCATCCAGATACCCACAGCAATAAGGGGCACGGGGCAGGGGAACACCCTGGACAGGATGCCAACCCATTACAGGGCACAGAAGCTCACACACTCACCCACACAACGGGCAGTTTCAGAGCTGCCAGCTCACCTGGCTGTGTGTCTTACGACAGCAGAAAGAAACTGAAGCAATATTAGAGAATATGCAACCCCCCCCACACAAGCCAACCCCCCCCCCCACCACTTTGGAAGTGTGAGGCAGCAGTGCTGTTCACTGAACCACCATGCTACCTCCATGCTGGACCTGACTGGACCTTCATTTTTATGTTGCTTCTGGGTCAAGACAAGTCACTATATTTGTGTTTTGCATGTGTCAGTTTTCATTTTTCCATTTCAGTTCATCTTTCCCTTACGTTATAATTTAAAATGTAATGTAATTTACAATGTAAAAGCAAGTAATTATATTAACTCATTCAGCTGACGCTTCTATCCAAATAAATTAGTTACAAAACATGTTTGGTCCACAAAATTTTAACCTACAACTTTTGCTTGTTGAGCTACAGGAAAATATAGTATTGTTGTGATATGAAATACATGAACGTTTGTGTTTCATTGCAGTCGGCACTGCTGGACTGATGTTCCAGCATCTCAGCAGGTCTTGCGTTACTTCGGCGGCAGTGGGACAGCATGGAGCTCGGCGTGTCTCCAGGCCATCCTGAAGGACCGTGCGTGATGTGAGTCATTCTCCTGCGGCGAGCTCTTCCTGAGCCCTCCAGTCCAGGAAGGAGCATTTTTCAAATGTCAGGAAACAGCTCCTGGTGCTCAGTGCTACACACCATCCTGAATGGAAGCTCACCGTAAATGTGCAGCTCAAAATGGAAACGCTCTTTTACCCGGTGGTGTTCGGAGGAATCTCACGGCAGCTCACGGCGGTCTTTCCTGGGGGGCACTGAGTGCATTTGTCTGTTTTGATACCTCTCCCCCATGATCCCTTAATCCCTCTAGCATTAGGGACCAAGGCCGCCGCCATCATTTTTGTAATAACGTGATTTCCCTCCCCCCCCCACCACCCTTGTCCATAATGAACCGTTACATTCTATTATGTCTGCGGGGCTGGACCAGGTTAACAAAGACGGGGATAATCCCTGGAAGCCGTAATGGAAAGTTTTACAACCATCTGTGAGACTGAACCTTCCTCTACTCCGGCCCTAACACACGGTTCCCAATCGTGTTTCTCTAACAAAGATAGGAATGAAGGAAGGCACCCAGAAAGCACTTTCCCACCAGCGTGGAGGTCGGCGAGAGAAGCTTTATATCCAAAGACAGACCTACAACTCACGGGATTGGCAGAAGCTGACATATTTATGTAAAACACTGATAATGATGGTTTATAAAACAAGGCCGGTGCTGTTAATGCCTGCAGTCATAGCCTGTTCTCAAACCATACAGCTGCAATATCAGAAATACAGGCGACGTGAAATGAATCCCGTTTCTCCCCGCACCCAGCGCCAGATCTGTCCAAACACGGCCACAGACAATAACTGATCAGTTTTTCTGAGTTTCATGCACCAGGCAAATTCATCATCTCGTTGTCACCTACCCATTCCTTGACATTTCGATCGTGGGAAAGACTTTCCTTTATACATAAATCACTTTTAGCTTTGGACTGGTGCCGAGGTTGTCTTACGCACCTTTGTTTTTCCTGGTGATCTTGAGTAGATTATGCAGCGTGAGTTACTTCATGTATGGATTTCACTTTATTAAAAAGCATGATCCACATCAAGCTGGTAAAAGCCCGTCGAATCAGTACAGTACATACGTAGTTTTATTTAATGCAGGTATTTTCCTTCGAAACTCATTTATTGATATGTGTGTCATATATAATAAAATATATATATTGCCTTTATTGCTGTTAGTCCTATATGAATTGTAAACTGTTTCTTTTTCACGGAATGAGCTTGCATGTGGTCGCCTTATTTAACTTTTCACGGCCAGCACGGTCCCTCCCTTTGTGTGGCGTGCGTAAGGGACAGCTTAAAGGTTCATACAGGATTCACATCACATTAGGATCAGCCGTGAGTGTGATAATGCACTTCGTACAAGCGGACATGTTTGCTTTTCAGTCTGATGACCCCTCGCTTGCCAGCACCTTTCGACCGTTCAGTGCAGCCTCCGCTACTGCTGTGATATGTTGTGGGGTGGGTGCCTGAATAATGAATGAACGCGTCTGTGACATAATGTTAGCACTGTGCAATTTCCTCACGATATAGGCCTATTAATTGGTATCTGTAGACATATATTGATTGATTTACAAACGTCGCCATAGGAAACAGTTATCTCTTAGGTGTAACAACTATAGAGCATTTTGGACACAGATTTAAGCTAAACTTAATTTTCATATGCACCTGTATTAGTTCTTAGTGTACCCTGTTTATTTTGTTAAGTTAATGTTTTGAAAAGTCTGAAGAAAGTCCCGCTCTTTTTGCAATGCGGTCCAAATTTAAAACGCGAAACCACGGAAACAGCGCCGCCATTCCTTTCAACGCTGTCATCACACTGACTTACTAAAGGAGCAGAAATTGACTACGACATTATAAATGCTAACGGGCCCCTTAGAAAAACCACCAAATACGTCATAAAAAGTGTCACTTTTGTGCTGTTATTTCATTTGAAAGAGTAAAACCAGCGTTGCTAATGCGTCACACATTAAAATCACAATATTAGAGATGAAATTACGGCGACACGCAGAACATCATAGAGCCAACAAAATAACTAAACAAAATGAAACTGCTTTCGGAATTTTAACATTTAATATAAACGTGCACATCTGTAGACTGGGAGATCTGCGGCATGTGTATTAAGACCTGGGAAAGTAAACCTGATACGTCTGTCACTTATCATATTTCCCGGAGACTCCTTAATGACTGTCTTTCTCATTATTCAGTATCCAAACACTTAGACCTGGGAATATTTCCAAAGTCAAAATAGTCAAAGGAGCGTTTAAGCAGAAACGATTAAGATCTCCAGTATGACCAAGCACAGATATGGCGGTGATGGTCTCCGGACCCCGGTCACATGGCTTCGCCGCGCCGCTCTTAATCTTCGCGGAGCTGGGAGAGCTGCTTTGAACCCGAACCGAAAAACTGATTCAATGTGACGTCCATCATATCAGTTCTCGTCCAGGACACGATCCTTGCTTTTGCAATATCCTTCTTCTAAAATAAAGCATCAAATTAAGCTTCCTGATTTGCTAGGAGCGCCAATCAGTGCGTAAATATGATTATTAAACACGTCGAGATTTACAGTCTATTAAATTTTGTTGCATTATGATGATGGACGTACCTGCAGTTAACTGCAATCGGATAATTCACGTGAGCATACTTGCTACAATAGGTAAAATGAGACTTACGCCTTTGTATACAAAGCGCGTCAGTGCGCCACCCCAGCTCCCCCCCCCTCCGGAGTCACGCGGCGTGAGCATATAAGCCGCGAGACGCTGGCCATCGCTCCATAACAGCGTAGCGAAGACCCCGGCATATCGGTGCGGGGTGAAAATATCCAGTATTTTGTTTTAAGTTATGTCCTTACTTAAATAAATTTCAAAACAAGCACTTTGGTGATTTATTTAATAGTCGCCGTATATTTGCTAGAAACAGGATATTGCATCATTTGTAGATATTTATTAAATATATTAACTATAACACTAACAATAATAATTAACAATAATAATTAATTATATCAATTGTCAATATATATATCCGGAAGGAAGGAAATACTTTTATATAGCTATATATAAAATAGAATATTGTTTTTTTTTGCCTTTCGCGCTCAAGGGATCTTGCGCTGCCGCGGAGCATCCGGAAGGTAAGACAGCGGTATCACGCACAGCATCATTTTGCTTTATTTTGACTGCTGCAGTGTAATGTAAAAGAAAAATAACATTACCCGTTTAATGCATTATGGCACTAATTTACTGAATCAAAATGTCCTGTTTGAAAGTGTATGTCGCACACCTTGGTTTGTCAGTCCCGTAAAGAATATTAATATTTAAAATATCCTCTTATATATCATCCTTGTGACCTGCTAAATAATTTGAAGAATGTTTCGGATGATGGCTTTGCTTATATAAGAGAAGTGTGATAAATGACGCGTAGACAGGGTGCGGATGATTTTTTTTTTTATGAATTTGCCTGAATCTTCCATTAGCCTTTATATGGGCTAGTGAGTGCTTTGCTTTAATATTTATTGTTCATTAATAAACATGGATTTTCGCTTTTGCTTACGACTGGTAGCTTTTTAATAGCATCTCTCCCTCGCGTCGGTCGCTGCTGCGGTCAGTGCATCTGTTTCGGTAGGGTGGTGGATGCCGGCTGGTAATTTTCCATCCAGTATCCACCACCACCAACCCCCCCCATTCATCGCCACCCACCTCCCCTTTTTTCCTTGTACACACGTGATCGTGGTGCACGGTTGCATTGCCCGATATTGATTATTTATTGAGTGCGGAGCGCCTTCAAAAGGACGTGCGCGTTTGTTGATAAACAGCGTTTCCATTTGCAGGATGAAGCAAGCCGTCGCTAAAACCGAGATGAGACAGTTTAACGTTACACGTGATGAGGACAGCTGCAGCTCCACCAGCAACGATTACTCCGGGTACCCCAGATCCGTCAAGGACCCGCTGAGGTGAGGCACTCCCAAGCCAGGTCGGGGAGATTTCAGCATCACAATATTTAGAATCCAGATTCTCACTTGCATTATTAATCATTATTGGCCATTTAGGGAATATGAGGACATGGATCCGGAGAGTCAGAATTTCTTGCATGACCACCAGCTGAGAAAAAAGAAGTATGAAACAGAATATGTGAGTTTTTATTCTTTAAGTCTTCCATTATAATTTTAAACATAATCATCAATTTTACAGAATTAAAAGGTTCACTCAGCTGACAGTTTATTTCCATCCTTTAGAGTCCTGGGACCACCTCTTTCGGAATGTCGGTTTTCAATCTGGGCAATGCCATCATGGGCAGTGGTATTCTGGGCCTCTCCTATGCCATGGCCAACACGGGCATCCTGCTCTTCTTGTGAGTATTTGGATGCCGCTGCAGTGAAATCACCCCAAGGCTCTGCATGGTTTCCACGCTCTGGAGCAGACTCTTGCAGAATGGGCCACTTTAGCGATTTACGTCAGGAGCCTAGCTGGGACCACACCAAGGGGAGATGTATATAAAGAGAATAATGGAAATTGCTGAATACAGATGTTTACATGGGGCATATGGATACAAGCGGTGATCCCCTCAGATCATGAAGTTAAGTATAATTAAGCCTCTTAGGCAGCTAATCCCCGGCATTCGGGACAGAACAGGGAACTTATGTTATATAAGGACTTTTCATGTAAGGCTTTAGGTTATGGCACGAGAGTGGGAATGGATCAGCGCCCTGAGGGGCTGAGCTGCCACCACTGGCTGAAGCAGGTCGCGGAGTTTGAGACTGCATAAGGAGCCAGGAGTTAGCAAAGAGTCAGGGTGTATGAGGAGGGGCGGAAAGCCTTGCTGTGTAGGGAGTCAGAGTGTGTAGGGAGCGTGCAAATACCCTCACTGTGGAGGAATTTCTGGTGTGCACTGGTGTGTGACTCAGCAGCTTTGGATGCTGCACTAGTGGCCAAAATCGTGCAAACGCCTAGCATTTTTTGGCATTATGCTTTAAAAACTAAAATGTGATATTGGCAGTAATTGTTCATAAACAATCAATCCCTTGGGGACAGATAAAGTCTTTTTGAATTTCAATTTGAAAAAGAACGTTTACAGATATCATGCAACTGGATGATTAAATAAGTAACTGGAGTAACTGGAAGAAGGTTCTGTAAAAGTCGGAAGCGTTTCCACAATTTTTCCCATTAGTGTATGTTTATGATCCAGAAGGTTGCCAAAGTTCAAATCCCAGGGTCTGTGGAGTGATGTCACCGTTGGGCCCTCAAGCAAGGTCCTTAACCCTAAATTGCTCCAAAGACTGACCCCGCTCTCTCAACTGTACATCGCCTTGGATGAAAGCAGCTGCTGCCCAAATGTCCTGTTAGAGAGTGCAGACAGGCTAGGAAAAACATCTACAAAGACATTAATGAGATATATGAATGTAACCTGACGTCAGCATCCTTGAACCCATGTGAATTAGACTGGTGCTGTTATATTTACAGAGTAGAAAGGGACTCACTGAAATTGCAGCAGTTGTAATTACACTGGCACTGTTGTGTGCATCTAGAGTCAGACACAGCCCAACCTCACCTGGGTTGGCAGGGGGCACAACGTCTACTACAGCTTGCATTAAACGTCTGTGTCTAATAATAAATGCACCTTTTATATCTGTTTATGTAACGGGATCATTCGGAGCGTTATGCACGCACCATAAAACATAAATCACCATTTGCGATCGCGTCTTAGCAGTATGTGCTATTTTAAGTTCCCGTCACTGGAGGGCTTACGATGACACTAATTCCATGAGATCAGCCCGAATCAGTTCTACGACGGCCTGGCTTCCGCTTCTAATCGCCGTGGCAACAAGCGGATCATCTTTCGGGTCTGTTTTGGTTACCCATTGTCACTGTGTTTCTGGGTCACCCAGGTCTCTCTTCCGGAATTCATTTCATTTTGGATTGTATGAAGTGACAGTCACATAGCAATCCTTCATGTACTATAGTGTTTATTTTGGTACGGGCCTTGCTTTTTCTGTACATCCATAAAGCCCATGTACAGCCAACACACTGTTTGGGATGTCAGCCCATTAATCAGCCCATTAAAAAAGTACCATCCCGTGTGAAATCTGTCAAATTATAGCCTCCTCTCGCTATCTCTCTGAAAAAATGAGAATTAGCTGACAAACTCGCACTTGGAGCCCAAGCAGATTTACTTCCAGAAATGCCGACTCCCTCTTAGCTGCTGCTGGTTAATCGTGGGCGAGAGGACTTTGGGCTTGACGTGGTAGCATCACCAGTGCAGTGGATGAGAAGTTGATCCGCTCTCTAACCGGGTAATCCTGTCCTCCTGACACCATTCTGTACCCTCTGGGACCAGGTGACATATGAAGAAAGAAAACAGTCCTTTATTATTTTAACAGAGGCTTCTTGGCAGTGTTTAGATATGACGCAGGAGTTTCACAGGAATATGATCCAGAGAATTTCTCCTCCCAAAGACTGGGTCCAAAATCCTGCTAACCTGATCTAACATACTGTGTAATATTTCAGTATGTATCTGAATAAGTGCTTATTTATCTTAACGTCTGGATTTCATGACTTGGAAATTGATCTTGTCTCTGTGAGGCTGAGCTAATGCTGGTTTAGGTCTAATGTTTAACGTAATTTTTTTAATCTTTATCTTTAATATTCCCCTGTAGGGTCCTCCTTACTGCTGTCTCTATATTCTCCCTGTATTCTGTTCATCTGCTGTTGAAAACGGCCAACGAAGGAGGTAGAGTGACGTTTCTTGTCTCTATAAGAGTCGATTATGACAGTTTTAGTGAATCATTAGTGTGTGTTACTTGATTTGAAGTCTGAGTTCAGTGTGTATCTCATCACCATGGAAACCCATGAGCTCCTTTGTTTCTCCTGCCTGTCAGGGTCGATGGTGTATGAGAAGCTGGGCCATAAGGCCTTCGGGATGCCGGGAAAACTGGCCGCCTCCTTCTCCATCACCATGCAGAACATCGGAGGTGAGGCACTTTGGCTTGGGAGGGGACCCTTACTAAATCGCCCACGCCTGCCTTGATAGCACCCCCCAGCTATGGGAAATGTCACACCTGCACCGACAGTGATAACAGCGGCAAGGTCGCTGGCTGGGAGGATCTCTATAACAATTAACTGTTTGGTTACATGGACTTTTTCTGCATCACGCGTCCATGTCGCGGAATGAGAGCTTAAGGGATTCCCCATTTATCGAGCCTGTCTTTGCCCCAGCTATGTCCAGCTATCTCTACATCGTGAAGTACGAGCTGCCGATTGTCTTTCAAGCACTATTGGGACTGAAAGAAAATTCCGGGTAAGTCGCTGTAAAATTCTTGGTTTCAAGTTCCAAGGTTTATTTATCATATGCATAAACTGACATTGTATATCTGGGTAATGCAGAGAAAAATATTAACAGTAATAAAATAAAAAGTAACATAAGACATTAAATATAAATGCAATGATATGAGTAACTGTAAAATGAGGATGTTAGCTGAATGCGGGATAGTGCGGTGTGCGCAGTGCGGTGTGCGCAGTGTACGTCTGAAACCCCCCCCCTTTTTTTTCTTTTTTACTCGCTTCTTCCAGAGAATTCTACTTAAACGGAGACTACCTCGTGCTGCTAATCTCTCTCATCTTCATCCTGCCCCTGTCGCTGTTACGGAATCTGGGTAAGAGTCATCGACCTGTCGTGGCCAAATGAACGTGGCGCGCTGCTAATGCTATCACAGCTGCTGAGCTGTGCGCCTGTGTTTCAGGTTACCTGGGCTACACCAGTGGCTTCTCCCTGCTCTGCATGGTCTTTTTTCTGATTGTGGTGAGTTAAATTAAAATCTTTTTCAAGTGCTGGGAGTTTCACTCTGAGGGCAGAACTAAAAATGATTGGTTCAGAGAGGCAACCAATCAGACTGTAGAAGAGGTGGGTCCAAGCAACTGGAGGAGGAGGAATCAAGACATTTGATTGGCTATGCCAAGTTATGTATAGACTTCTATTAAAGCATGGGAGATGAAACCCAGACTCAGCATTCATTGTTATTACAAGAGGAACGAAAATCAGGTGACGAGGGTGGTAGTGAGTTGGTGGGATTTTTCATCATCATGCTCTCCTGTGGGTTTATGAGCCTCCCACCCTCATCTTTCAGGTCATATACAAGAAGTTCCAGATCTCCTGTTTGCAGCTGCTGGAGCAGGACGTGGTGAACGTGACGCTCAACAGTTCACTCTCCCAGCTGTCCGGTCAGTTCCGGGCGCATGCCGGGAACGCCACAGGCCACGGCGGCGACGCCTGCGTCCCCAAATACGTCGTCATAAACTCTCAGGTGAGCAGACGGAGGGTCGCCAGTAGGGGGCGGCATGGAGTGGGGCCGACAACCTGACGTGCGGCGTGTTTCCCTCTGGCAGACGGTGTATGCCATCCCCATCCTCACCTTCGCCTTCGTCTGTCACCCCGCAGTGCTGCCCATGTACAAGGAGCTGGAGGAGTGAGTGTCGACCCCTGAAAACTCGGGCTGGCCGCTCGTACCTTTAGCTGCCGCCGATCCCCGCGCCATGCTCTTGTGTCGCTAATGTGTACTCTCTCTGCATCTCTCACCCTCTCTATCTCCCTGAACAGCCGCTCACGGAGGAAGATGCAGAATGTGGCCAACGTCTCCTTCTTGGCCATGTTTATCATGTACCTGTTGGCTGCGCTGTTTGGCTACCTGACCTTCAATGGTGAGTCACCTCCAGCGAGGGAGTAACAGATGGGTAACAGAGGAGAGCTCCACTTAAGCTGCTAAATCCACCATCCATCCTTCCTGTGGTGCTTCGACCTGTGGGTGGGACTTACCCTGGGGGCGTGTCCTTTCACAGAAATGGTGGAGCCGGAGCTGCTGCACACCTACTCCAGCGTGTACAAATTTGACGTGGCGCTGCTCGTGGTGCGGCTAGCTGTCCTGACCGCGGTCACCTTGACCGTCCCTGTGGTGCTCTTCCCAGTAAGCACTCTAAAGCAGCCGCCCTTCCTGGAGAAGTGCGCCACTTGTTGGTCTGTGTGAGTATTACAGGGCTCTGCTCTCGTTTGCAGATCCGCACATCAGTCAACCAGTTGCTGTGCTCCCCGGCGGAGTTCAGCTGGCTGCGGCACACCATCATCACCATCGTCCTGCTGGGGGCCACCAACGCGTTCGTCATCTTTGTGCCCACTATCCGGGACATTTTTGGTTTTATTGGTATGTGTTGGTCAGCCGCGATCATGTCGGCAGTTTGTGCTGGGTTTCCGCCCGTGCTCCCTTCCTGACGGATACCCTCCCCCACCCAGGGGCCTCTGCCGCAGCCATGCTGATCTTCATCCTCCCGTCTGCGTTCTACATCAAGCTGGTGAAGAAGGAGCCAATGAAATCTGTGCAGAAGATCGGGGTAAGTGTGGGTTCCAGCCAGTGAGGAGTACATGCTGAATGGAAGTGTGGATTAGGTCTGTGCTATCAGGAGGTTGTTTGTTCAAATCCCATAGTTGACAGAGTTCCCTGAGCGAGGCCCTTAACCCCCAAATGCTGACTCTGCTTTGTCCTTTGTTTGTTACTTGGGATAAAATGTAAATGTACTGAGTGCCCTGGATCAAAGCACCTGCCAAACTTTAAGGGGAACATTAGTTTGTTTGCCAGTCCGTCATGTGACTGGTCAGCTTGTGTAGCCCCATCTCCTGTGTCAGCGCGTTATGCAGTGTGAGCTGGCTCTGTGTGCTTGCCAGCACCCCCCCCTGGCCAGCATGAGGCATGACGTCCTGGCTCCGCTTTATTTCCCAGGCGTCCCTCTTCCTGGCAAGCGGCATCCTGGTCATGGTTGGTTCCATGAGCCTGATCATCCTGGACTGGATCCACACTGACTCACCTCAGGCTGATGGACACTAGAGCGCTCCTGATGGATGCCCCAGTGCTGTGAAGCAGCGGAGGCCTTCTGAAGCGGTGTGATTATAAAGACTGCAGGAGAGAACAGCCGTTCAGTTCCTTGCACCGGGAGCAGCACCTATGACCCATTCCTAAGAGAATGTATTGGACCCTGTACAGTAATATCTTGGGCCACATTGGTGGCATTTTATTTCAATTACTCTTATCCGTATTGTTTTATTTTTCATTTATTTTAGTGGCTCAGTTTAAGTTCTGGATTGTGTCTCAAATGGGCACATAGAGGTGAAATTAGTGAAATGTCTGTACAAAAAGAAGATTCCTTCATCTTCAGGTGTTGAAATTGATGTTTATACATGTTTGGTGCTCGAGTACTGCAGCTCTCAGCCGGAGGGCCACTCAGCAATGTATTACACATGTGTAAAGGTACCAAAATCAGAGCTTCTCTGGTTACTTTTATGACTTTCATGTTTTGCCAAAAATGTGAAACTGTTTTCTTTTCTCTGCTACATGTACATCTAATCTCCTATTCCAAGAGTAAGTATGATTCTTAAAAAAACAAATGACCCTCATGGATATAATCTTAATCTTGAAGTTCTCAACAACTGCAGGTAATGGTACTTGGTAAAGTACGCAAAACAGGACTTTCTAAATTTGCTGTGTTTTTCCAAACTATCTGGCAGCAGATTTTTTTTTATTTAAAGTAAAAAAAACGAGGGATCTGTAAATGAAAGATTTAAATCCCAGAAATGAAGTGTTATGTTTTGATCTAGCTACACACCAGAAACAGCACCAAAGATGCTGGCCAACCAAAAGCGCACACTGGGAAAGGGGCTCGCCCCGGCCTGCACAGCAGCCTTCAGCCAGCCCTGCTGTTGCCTAAACACTGGCCAGTGTTCTCTTTGGTGGTAGTTGGCTTTTTCAGAGTTGTGCCTCTGTGTGTAACTCACCTCACGCCTGCCCTGCACGGTGTCCGCCTTCATTAACATCTCCGCTTTGTAATTGCTCTGCATTTGTGCTTCCAGGTTCACTTGAGACAAAAACATCAGTGACTCTGCGGTTATTTATGGAACGACGTGAAATTATTTAATTTGTTTTACTATATTTATACATATTGTATATATGTCTATATTAGTTTGAATGTTTTATGTTTCATTGACTGTAATCTCATATAAATAAAACCTGAGCTTCCCTCAGATGAGTAATTAGCGAAACTGACCAAAAGGGGGCGTTGCTTTTGTGTAGCTACTGTTTCGGATAGTCACTGAAACCCTGAAACGCTCTGGTGAGTTTCCTGGTGTCCCTCCAACAGCCCCATGTCCCCTGGTGAAGCACACAGTCAGCTTTTGCACCAGTTCTGCACTCTTGTTTCAGTGAAACATTATGTATATTGTATAATTACTGTCAAATTAAAGAGGCATATAATCCCTAAAGAATCTCATTGGCTTGTGAGACCTGGACTGTGGGCCACTGCATAGCGTCTCAGCTCCAGTGACACTGAGCTCTACTGACGCACTACGCATGCACAGAAAGCTCATTGGTTTACACACTCATGGGCTGGACACACCTGCCGGAGAGCGATGGTTTCACGCACTTTTTAGCGTACGCTTTCCGCACAGCCAGTTTTATCTGTGTACATCAGTGACAGCACACAGCCCCTCCCTGCGGGGGCTGCAGTTACATTATAAAGGCTTTGCTGCCGCTTTGCTCCTCTCACAGTGTTAGCAGGCTGTCCCATGGATTTTTTGTTTAAGAAGCGCATGCAAATTCTGATGCAATATGGTGGTGGAGCCAAAGCCAGCCTGCTAGTGAAATTCCATGGATGGGGTCAAGGTCGACCTGGCGCTGTTCCACAGCCGCGCTGATTTCCGCATGACCTGCACAGTCGCAGCAGGAACTGCGTGTCCCAAAAACACGGGTGTCAGCAGTTTGGAGCTTAGCGGAGAGACATACATCGCTGGGAGGCACAAGTCAGGTGTCTCTCAAATATAATCTGCGTACAGGGCTTAGGCCGCTTAATATAACTCACCAGATGCCTTTAGTCAAATTCCCATTAACAAACCAATATCAATAGCAATGATGTTTGGGACGCCAGCTCAGGGTGTTATGTAATGCAGGTTTGTACAGAGCCTTTCTGAGGGGAGAAGCTAATAGGTTAAAAAAGGGGCACTCAGCACCTTTAAAGCTCATGCACAAGCTTATGTTAAAAAGTTCAGGAACTTAGGCAGGTGCCCCGGTGCCCCCACCGACCCACCACTTCAGCTCATGCCGGATGTAACAATAGCTAACAAAAATATCTCAAACCAAGTCACTAATGCCGGTATCAGGCCTGTGCTAACTGACCATTTAAAGACCCGTGAACCGTGTTACCCTGCCCAGGACAAGTCACTGGATGGATGGATGGAAAAAGTTTGAAAATAATATGAACGTGCTTCATGTCATTTTATAAGTCAGTCAGACTTTAACATTTTAACATTATTGGCTTCAAAATCTTGAAGTTACACTGAGGATCTCGAGCTGGGTGGTTGGCAGTGTAAATTCCCATTGTGTCAAAATCTTTATGCGCCCCACTTTGTACACACCAGCTATAGGTGACGTTTGGAGGCAAATTCCCATCTTACCACACAATTACCTGCTCATGTCACCAAGTATTTAGCTATTTTTTTTATAGGAAGGTAATTATTAACCCCCTGATCCTGCCCTAGATGAACTCTTGGAAGATTGATGGATGGATAGATGGATGGATGGATAGATAGATGGATGGATAGATGGCATTTATTTACACTTTCACCACTCTTTTTTCATTGCTCACTCTTCTCACTTTAGATGTGTCTGACAGTGGAGGTTTCTTTAAGACAAGAGAAGCAGCACTTCACCAAAAATGACCCCAATTCATTTGTCCATGTAGTGTATCTTCCAAAGATCCTTCACCCAGTGGTACAATGTGTACAAAGTGGTAGATACAATTCATGAAGCAACACTTCTGTACTGCCAGAGGGAATGACTTTTTGAGACATATACATTACAACAGTATTTGTTAGCCATAATGTTTAAACTGTTTTGTTAATATTTAATGGTAGAAAAATGTCTAGTCAGAAGAGTAGGGATTTCTGCTGCAACATTCTGATAGTAAGATCAGAATCTGATTTAAATAACAGGAAATCATGCCTTATACCAACATTTCTGGCTGCTGGTGGTGGTGTGATGCTCTGGGGGATCATTTCTTGACACACTTTGGATCGTTTAGTACAAACTGAGCACCATTTAAATGCCACAGCCTACCTGAATATCTGTGCTGACCATGTCCATCCCATAATGATCACAGTGTACCAAGCTTCTAATGGTTACTTCCGGGAGGACAACACGCCACGTCACAAATCTCAAATCATCTCAGACAGGTTCCTTGAACATGAAAATGAGTTCACTGTGTCGTAGAGAAATCAATGATAATGCAAATACAATTGTAATTTCAATCAGTAATTACCAAAGGAATTCATAATGACACTGTCGATTTAATTACAATGATTATAATGATTAATTGCTGCTTTAGAATGGTTATACTAAACATGTAATGCAATAATGCAAGCTTGCTGAAGTAATAAGTTTTACTAGCATGTGGTATCTTAATCTGCAAAACGACAAGATAAGGTGCAGACCTGACCCAAGATGTTAGAACTGTTAGAGATACCAATATTAGATACTTCTGTGCTGATGTCATATGTCAAGGATAAGTGTAAAGGGGCACAGGGGAATATAGGGGAAGTGCGATGAAGAAACAAACTGAAAACAGCTTGTTGAGATGAGGTAGTGAAACCATGAGAACAATCTACAGATTGACCCTGCCTTGAACTGATAAAAGCAGAAGCAACTGGTGTCTACAGATATCTGACCCCTCCTTGAACTGTCTGTACAGTGACACATTTTTTACTATAAAAAATGTGTGTATTTGTTGTTTGGAGAGCAGAATCACGAGATGCGTGAAACACCGATGAGTGTCTTTTCTCCCAAACCTTTGCAGTAATAAAATCAGACTCTTAAATAAATCGACTTCTTCGGAATCTCTACCACGTCTGTACTCCACACTCACCAGATCTCAATCCAATAGAGCCCCTATGGCATGAGATGGAATGGGACATTGGCATCATGAAGATGCAGCTGACAAATCTGCAGTGACTGTGTGATGCTATCATGTCACCATGGACCAAGGTCTCTGTGGAATGTTGGGAGCACCTTAATCTATATCACAAAGAATTAAGTCAGTTGTGGAAAAAAAGGGGGTTCAGCCTGTGACCAACAAGGTGCAGTGACAATAAAGCCATTCATTCTTGTTTTTTTATTTTTAATGGTAGAAATCCCATGCGCATGTTCACATAAGTGTTATGTTTCCACACTAACAATAATATAGAATAATAATAAATATGATTATACCAGGTGTTGCTTCATGAGTGCACATTGAGATTTCCCACTTCAACCACAACGTCACAGCCTGAATGAACATAGGGCCTTTTTCTTTATACTCTTTTCTTGTTAATATACCACGGTATTCCTTTGGCATAACCTTTTCGTTGTTTTATCATTATTTAATGATAGAAATCGCATTCACATTCTCCCAGGTGGAGCAGAACGGTGGTCTGCACTGACGCCCTTCACCTCTGGGACCCCGTTCAGGTCCTCCAAGGCTCCATGTGTGGAGCTTGCATGTTCTCCCCGTGTCATCGTAGGCTTCCCTCCAGCTACTCTGGTTTCCCCCCATGCTGAAGCTGACTAGAGTTACCAAATTGCCCACAGGTGTGATTGGTGTGCGAGTGAGAGCCCTGCGATTGGCTGACGCCCCCTCCTTGGTTGTTCCCTGCCTTGTGTCCTTAGGCTAAGGACCCCCCACGACCTTGAATTGGACAATCAGTCATGGAAAATGGATGGATGGATTTTCCCATGTTACGTCTACATTGATACAGCCTAATAAATACAAGACAAAGTAATAAGAGCAAGACTCTCATTAACATCTAAAGCATAAGAATCTGCATGTGAACCTATTTCTGTACTAATATCCATTTTAAAACAAAGCTTATGTATAATTCATGAGACATTGACGTAACAGCCTGATATCTCAGCAATTGAATGTTGGCCTTTTTTGTACAAATACATCGCCGCTGGTACTCAGTGTGCTGCCAAGGGGAACTCTGCAAAGTCACATGTGCGGCCCAGTTATACAGAGACTAACAGAGCAGCCCGTGGCCGTAACCTAGCGGGAATGCGATACATTGCAGGGCTCTGCGATGTTACGTCAGACATCCGTTTTGAATGTTTGAACGTCGCAGTACAAGATGGTAGTTTGCCCTGGTACTGTTTACAGTTACAGCTCGGATGATTCCCAGCAACATGAGATACAGGGACTGCTTAGACAGAGGGACCTCATTGGCTCATGCTTACAGCGACTCTGTAATAAGCTGAGTCATTCACAGCTCTCAGACGTTACTCGCTGCCTTTTACCGACCAATGGACGAGCACTTTCAATGTAAGGTGACGGTTAGTATTACAGGCGTGGATGATAATATCGGTGCTCATACCATTGATTCAAATAATGCCATATTATTCCTGAAATATATTGAAAATGGAAGATCGCTTGTCACCCATACAATCTCTGGGTCGCACAAAACCAAACATCTGCAAAAAAGACGTTTTGTGTTCATGCTGCAGAGACATTCTGAAATGGCCTGGACAATTTTATTGGTACCTTTAAGAAGTAATGGGGAAAAAAATGCATCGTGGATATTTTCAAGCACAAGTTTTCTCCCTTTGTACGAAATATGTTTTCAAATATCAAGTTAGTCATTCAGCCTGTTTAAATGGATACAAAGACTCCTGTTTGATGGTATATGCATCACACTAAACATGGAGAGAAAAACAAAGGCTAAAGAGTTCTCTGAGAAGCATGGTAATAGCCAAGCATGAGCAATGCAAAGACCATAAAACCATCTCTAAAGAGCATAATGTTCTTCTGACATCTGTGGTGAACATTACCAAGACGTTTAAGGCATACAGCACAGTAGCCAGCTTCCATGGTCATGGTCGCAAGATGAAACTTGACCCAAGGATATTATGAAAAGTACTTTAAATAATGGAGAAAGAACCAAGAAAACCCTCTAAACAAATTGAAGGTGAGCTGCACTGTCAGAGTACAATGGTTTCAAGTCGCACCATCAGGAGAAATGTGTATGACAATGAGGTGCCATGTCAATAGACGAGAAATGCTACTCTTCTCAGAATAAAACATACACAAGCTTGCTTGGATGTTTCCAAATTGCACATGGACAAGCTACTGTCCTTCTGGGAGAACATCCTTTGGACTGACAAAACTAAATTGGAGTGTTTTGGTAAATCACAGCAACTGTATGCTTCCAGTAAAAAGCAAGAGGTGTACAAGGAGAACAGTCTCATACCCGCAGCGAAACATGGAGGTTCAGTGATGTTATGAGGATGCCTCGCTGCCCCTGGAACTGGGTGTCTTGCACCAGTGCATGGAAGAATGAGATCAGAGGGACAGCATACCATTTCAGAGCGTAATGTACTGTCAGAAAGTTGTCTCTCAGTCACAGGTCATGGGTTCTTCAGCAGGATAATGACCCAAAAGCACCTCAGAATGGAGGGCGGGACAGATCTGAATCTGATCTAACATCAGTGGAAAGAGCTGAATGAGCAACTGGCAATAGGCACTCAACAGACCAGGAGCGGTTTGCTCAAGAAGAGTGCGGCAAACTACCCGTCGAGAAATGCCGAAATCTCACAGAGAGCTACAGAAAGTAGCAGTAATGTGTACCGGTATTTGTGTCCAAGTCATTTTCATTTTGTTTTATTATTTAGAATGACTTGCTGTGTTTCAAATCAAATATTAGGGCTCTGTTCTATTAAATGTGAAAATGACAAATGGGTCTAAGAAAGAACATACTTCAGTTTCAACTTTGTTCAAAGGTATTAGTTTTGTCAGAAATGTTGTGGGGTACCAATAAAATCAAATAAAATTTTTAAACATTTCTCAAATCGATTAATTGTATCAATGATTCTAAATTCGTTAGTTATATTGGCTTAAGGATTCCAGAATATCACACTGTTATTTATTCATTTACTTAAATTTCCTCCCAGTGCAAGCAAGTATGAACTAGTGTCTCCATACAGACCATAGACTGTATAAGTGTTTGTTTGTGACGGACTGACATGTTGTACAGCGTGTTCCTACCTTGTGCCTCCTGGGATAGTCTCAGGGTTCACCGTCACCCTGCGCTGGATTAGCGGTATTTAAAATGGATGAATGCTTTACAAATCTAAGTATTCACTAAATGTTGTCTGGCTCCACAGTACCACCTAATGGTTGAAAGTCACCGTTCATCTTAAAATCTTGCTCGCATTAACAGTGTGAACGCAAGGATTATGTAACTCACCGATACCTTCACATATAAAGTTACATTTAAACAATTTAAAAGATGAAAAAGACAACCCAATGAATTAGAAAATGCCTTCAGTGATCAGACTTCCGGGATGGTACGGTGGTTGGCGCCCACACGTGAAAGACCGGGGTTTGAACCTCTGCTGTGGCATTTGCATGATCTACTTACGGCATCGTTACCGTTAATCATATACAGAGAAAAGTACAACTTCCACGCAAGAAAGTTAGCAGGCCTGAATTTTAGCATAAAATTAGCAAATGAAAGCATATGCCATCAAAGCTAATAGTATGATAACACCAAGAACATTCAGGTAATTTAGTAAAAATATATTTTAAGAAATAAATACAATCTAATTAAAAATATATATATTATTTTTTTAATTAAAAAATAAATAGATAAATATCTAATGTAAAAAATATTTGGGCAAAAGGACTTGAGATCGATCGCCTCAGACATACAATATCATCAAAAATACAGGAAAGTGGGAGAATTTACTTTTGGTTTTCATACCGTCTGCAGGTGATAGCCATATATGATTACAGTTTTCGTTGAGCATGCCAATTGTGAAATGTGCCAATTTTTCTATGGGCAGAAATGTATTAGGGTGTCAGGAATGTGTGGAAACCTGGGGTTTCTACGACTAAAATGTGCATATGGATTGATATAAGAAAAATGTATTTAAAGCATAAATGGGAAATACTGTCACTCAACAATATAAAAAAAGATTTTTGAAGGTTTATAATCATTATATTTCATGGTGAAATGCAGCATTAGTGAGCAGGGTCAGGCGAAAAACTATTTTTTTCAGTGTACGATGTATCGTAAAGCTAACTTTCATGCATATTTATACAGATAACGTCCTCGGACAGCATTGGCCCCTATGTGCTGCAGTTGTACTTGGATTGGTTCGATTTTTTGGTTAATTTACTGTATGTACACTCCGTTACGACAGGGGGCAGCAACGCAGGAAAAACTGCGCTGTAAAGGAAAACCAACAAGGAAGCGCTGGAGGCGTGATGACAGGGTTGCGGCTGTCCGGACAGACGTGTCTGGAGTGTTTTTGAGTGTTTCGCACAGGTATAGGTAAAGGCGCTATATGAAGGTAAAGTCAGCAGCTCAGACAGTACTTAGACCTAAGTCTGCACAGCACTGTGTCTGCTTCCGGGTTGTTTGCTTTTTTTTGTAAATTTGCTTTAATCTGTTAGATATAAACATCCAGATACTTTGCAGGGAAGATGAGCGGCGACCGCAGTGCTGGGAAAGGAGCCGCTCCGTGTCACGTAGTAAAGGAGGAGGTGGGACCGCCCGATCGCGCTTTAACCGACTATGTGTGCATGGGCATCTCGGGGGTGCCGCTACTCGCTGGTTAAAGTAACATTATGGACCTCTGCAACTGATCATACAGTGTTATTATGGACACTTTATTCATTCAACAACAACGTTTTTCATTCATTTTATGCTCAATAGGTTATAGCAGAGGGAAGGTGGCTCAAGCTGGAAAAAACTACTTATGTGGACGGCGGTGGGACAACCAGGTACTGTTTGTGTCAGTTGTTTACCTCTAGTGACGAAACAGAGCTTGTGACTTGCGATTTCATCTCAAAATAATCTGGTTAGGCTACTCAGTTAAGCGTTGTTAAAGGGTAAAAGTTGGCCTTTGTCCTGGTAAGAGTATTGACATTATTATCTTATCCAGTGAGTCTGGTGTCTCAGTTTAGAAATGTACGACGCACACAGATACACTCAAGCAACATAGTGGGCACAGTGTTTGAACGATGCGTTATCTCCTGTCTTTACTTGATTTGAAATACTACTTCATCGTGATGTGATTAGTGGAAATA
>JAABNX020000001.1:7314287-7331164 GCA_015163995.2 Mormyrus lacerda
GTGGCTGGGCCTCAGGATTTGGCCCTGTGGGTTTGGCTCTTACAATGATGCCTCTAACCTTCCGAAGTGGCCAGTGCGGCGGAACCGCTCTGCTTTGGTTTTTGGCTTCATTCAGGAACCTGGAACCAGCTCATTATTTGCTGGTAGAAGCAGTTTAAAAGCAGTATTTCTGGTTATATAGAAAAACCAGCAACGCCATGTCTTGGTGTGCACAGAAGCAAATCATTGTTTTCAAACACTTGGCAAGAGGAGCCAAGAACAGCACAAACTATTGGATTTGAAAACTTTACAACAGTGTCGTAATCCAGAAAGCAGACTGGACTTACCATTTTGCTTTAAAGCCAGTTACTACACTGATTCTGAGTATATTCTTCATTACGATTAAGAGTCCTGTAAATAAAGATAACGGGGAAATGGCAGGAAGTATGGTGCTCAGCCTGAATGAGTGCATGCTTAGGAAATGCCCATTTCTCAGTGAACACCAGAACAATTAACAGAATTCTGACAAAACTGAGTTTTATTAAATATTTTTCCACTAACACACACAAGCTTGGTCACCAACATGATTAGGATAAGTAATATAAGTAATATTTTTAATTCAAATGTAGTGTTACAAAAATGAATTCACCCTGTATCAAATTCCACCGAATATAATATTTAGTGTGGCCTTGGTTTTTAAGACTGGTACCAACTCTTCTAGACGCGGAATGAAAAAGTGGCTGATATACTGCCACGCCTGTCTTTCTCCACTCTTGGAGGACGATGCTGGATGGGGAATGACACCCACCCCAGCTTCACAGAACTTTCCACAGATGCTCTGTTGGCTTGACGTCGGCTGATACTTCGCTACTGAATCACTTCCACCGTGTTCTTCTGAAATGCAGCAGTGACCTTAGATGCGTGTGATTCGGGTCATCGTCGTGTTGAAATAGTACCTAGCGACTCGGGGCATGATGGTAGCATGTGCTCTCAGTATCGAGCACTATAAGTGTGAATTCATGGTGCCATCAATGAACTGTAATTCCCTGCCAGTTCCCCGGGCTTGCATCCGCGTGGGCTGCAGTAGTGTCTCCCTTTGTGGACAACACCCTTGCTTGCCACTCCTCTGCAGCGAATGTGGAATTGTCACAGGAAACACCCGCCCCAGTTTGACTTTACCCAACTGTGATGCAGTTGCATGGTGATTTTCCTCAACGCTTATGTCGAGGTGTTCGCCTTGTGGACGGCCTGGACGTCTCAAAGTTTGTCTGTACTTTTTGAATTTCTGAATCGCGTCTGCTGTTGTATTCCAGCTGACCAGCAATGTCTTACTGATTTACTTGTAGCTTTGACCTTTTTGTGTGTAAGGAAATGACTTGTGACATTTCTCTTCCATGTGGAGCCATTATTGTCAGCATTGAATGGGAGGGGATTTAATTTAAATACTCCTCTTAATTGTCAGCAATCTGGGGGCCAGCTGTGTGATGACAGAGTAGGACAGAGCTATTCACGTCACGATCCTCAAGGTCTGAGCACTGCTCATTCTCCAGCCTTCCTGTTTAGCATTTTATCACATTTTATTTCTAAGACCTTCATCCGGGTGTACTCATTTTTGCACCATTCTCTAAAAACCATTGTGTTAAAAACATTCCAATCTTGTTTTTTTGCACTGACAACTCATCTGCAGAATCTCATAGGAAGTATTTATTCTAAAGAGAGATAGACGACTACCTATGAAATCGTTTGGGGTCTATTCATTCATGCTGGGCACTGTACACCTGTGGTTTACTCACATGTTGGGTGCTGCTGAAAAACATGAGTTGTCAGAAGAAATGAGTAGCATGTGTAAGTACTAGAGTGTAATGTAATATTTACAGCCTGCTGTTCACTTCTGACTCTGTCTCTCGTCGTTTTTCAGGTGAAGAAGGTATGCTTTCATTTTTTTTCTACGTTTCATTATGTGAATTTGCTTTAGACTGATTCATGATGTAAATCTTTCGGCACTGATTCATAATTATTTTGCAGAATTTGTTGAAGTTGTACTTCTACCTCTCAACGAGTTCCAGAAGAAAATCGATGGTAAGTCTTCACTTGTTGGCATTGCAGTGTGGCATGCTGGGTAATATTCAAAGGAATATCACTTACAGCGTTTAAAATGTACTCTGATGACCTGCTAGTAAGATTTGTCAGATCCCACGGATGGGAACCACTTCAAATAAAAAATGTACAAACCAAATGCATGCAAGGTGATTTGTGCGCATTAAAAATTTAAGGAGAGGAGTGTTAGACCACTGATTATTTGAGGATTTGTGTCCATGTTTGAGAGATTAACAGCACAGTGGTTTTACTTCATCGCATCAGTCCCGGTAGCCTGAATTGGAAATATCCAGCTCTTGTGTGTAAACACTGGCCCAGAACGTAGGCCTGTGCATTTCTGTCCTGCCTGTTTACTTTGTGTTCTCCTGTCTCCTTAAACCAAGAACTGCTGCAGAAAGAAGACATTATTGTGGACTGCAAGGTGTACATGTACGCCATGGGCATGACGCAAGCTGTCGCCAAGCCCAGCGAGCTTCCTGTGCTGAAACAGTGAGGGTGACCCTTGTGGGAAGGAACCTGAAATCTACTTTCAGGGGAAACACTTTGATTATCATGGACCTTGATTTAGGTGCCTTGAGTCTGAGTTCAGACAGACAGACAGTATTTAGAACTTTAGTATGTTTGTTTTGTATCAGATAGCTGTTAAGCTGTTTTTAAATAAAACAACCTAGTATGTTTTGTAAACGCGTCCGTCTTACATGAATTAATAAACATCTGCTCACTGACTTGATGAGTGATCTTAAAGATTCTTGTAGTTTTTTTCCTGAATGACTGTACTTGTGTTCTGGATGTCGAACAAGTTTGTTTACTTCAGGAATTGTGACACAGGCAAATCCGATGAACAGGATTTTTTTTTTTTTTTGTTTTGTTTTTTTAATTTCCAACATCTGAAGTAACAAGACATTTCTCATAGCATGGAAGGCAGGGATTATACGGAGAACAGGTCCAGGTTTGAGGACTTGTTTGTCTACGCCCTGAAGCACACTGCTGAGGGGCTGAGCCCATTACGGACTCTGCTTTGTGTCTGAACAAAGCAACTTGACTCAATACACACTGTAGAAAGCATAATACATTAAACATTTTGAAGAGAACTTTGCTTGTGTACTGAATAAAAGAAAACATTGTAAATCACTCAGAAACTACGATAAAAATCTTGAGGTGCATATGCTAAGGATTTCACTTTCATTGTAATTATCATGCTATTTGGGCCTCATATGCCCTTCGAACAAAGTAATGCTTTTAATTTTGAACCCCATTTTTAAGGCAAATGATGCAATTTTTTTAATGCTTTACTGCAGTAAAATTCTGCCATTAGTCACATGATAGCTAATTAGAAATGGTGTTCTGGCCTTTTTGTTTAGTGATTTTTTAGTGTTTAAAGCAAACATTCATAGAGACCGATTTCATACTGATCGCCACAGGTTATGTTGTATATGGAAGCACAAGACTGTACAGTACGGAGACGAATCTGACCTGATTTTTTAATGCCTCAACATGTGATTTCAGTTTTTAAAAACTACACTTGCTGAATTATTTCAGCAGCAAGTCAGCAGGTTTCTCAGTTCTTCACAAAAAGGAAATGAGACCCAATATGGACCTTGGTTTCATTCACATAATCTTTCATAGATCCCTGATCCTTGATTTATAACCTCACGTCACATTTCCTCTGCTCCAGCAAGTACCTTTAAGTGCTTCTCAATTAAAGTGACACAGACTTTTAGTAACATCTTATTGGCTGCTTGAGCCCCTGAGTAATGCAGGCAGCTGTACGTCCAGCAGGGGGGCGCTGCACAGGAGTACCTCAGGCAAAGGTGGTTTTCAGGATGACCTCATGCTGCTGCTGATGCAGGGTCCCGATGCCCACGGCTGGAGCGGGGAGGGGCGGCCGGCTGACCAAGCGGAGCTGTGCGCAGGAGGGGCCACAAACCGTGACATCATCAACACGTGGCTTTCAGCGGAAAGGTGACGGCGTGACAGACAGTGAAGCGGAGACTAAACAGGCTACACTAAGCGAGGTGCGCTTAGGAAGCTGCTGAGATCTTACCTTACGGGCCAGCTGCTGCTCGAACCTGGGGGCCACAAATGACCAGGGGCCCATATTCTGGGGCTCCTCCTGACTCCAGATGAACTCTGTGAGAGAGCACGAGTTCAGAGTCATTGGGGATTCCCACTGACCCATAACAGCTAAGCAGAAATGACTCGAAACATCCTGCCACAGATGTAGCCAAGCAGCTTCAAAATCAGCAGCTTGTAATGCATGGTGACGCAGGCTCTGCAGACTGGACCTTTGGCGCTGCTGTATTTGCTGAGCTCCTGCTGCAGGGCCTCCAGGGGGAAGGGGCAGAGCTCCTCCAACCGGATCAGCGCCGTACCCTCTGCTGCCCCCGATGCTTCCATCTGCTTCAGTAGGGCATAGTAATGCTTGCCTGAACAAAACACCACCCGCTGGACTCTGCGTGGAATTGCAGGCTATTTCAGCAGAAGCTCACATGCTCACCGGGCACATTCACGCTATAGCGATCCCAAACCAAAGGCCTTCGACCTCCGACCCCGGATCTCACCTGGATGGGTTCACGGAGGGGTCACCGAGTACGGGACGGAAAGTTGTCCCAGGGGCCATATCTGCCAGGCTGGACACAGCACCCTGGAGAACGGGGGTGGTCAGTACAGCCATAAAGCCTGGTCCGCTGACGTACCTGGAGGTCAAAGGGCGTCATCTGCAAGCTTTACCGGGAAGCGAAGCAGCATCTTGGGCGAGGCCACGATGAGTGGCTTCCGGAAGTTTCGGATCATCTGACGCCGCAGCAGGTGGAAGTACTGCGCTGGGGTTGTGGGGTTCACCACCGACATGTTGACGCTGTCCCCGTCCACACCTTCCTCTTTGCTGTCACACATCTGGGGCCACAGGACCCGGAGGGAGGTGCAGGATGGAGCGGCATGGGTTACCACCACTCAAGCCACACATTTGCATGGGGCCCCTGAGGTTTGGGGGCCCCCTATTGGCCACAAACAGTCACCACACTAAATATCAAATAGACACATTCTTTATTTAGGAGATGCTGAAGCAGCATGTTCTGCAAACCAGCCAGTTTGTTACCATCATCTCACTCCCCTCACTAGCTATTAACAGTTTCTCGGAATATCTGGGAGGGGTCCCAGAAAGCGCAAGCCAGCCCGTGCACACGCTCACCTGCAGGAATCGCTCAATGCGGCAGGAGGAATGCTCTGGCCCCGCCCCGTCATAGCCGTGAGGTAACAGGATGACCAGCCCACTTTGCAGCAGCCACTTGGCCTCACCTGGAAGAGCCGAGAGATCTGGAACACCGGGCCGGGCCGGGACGGGTCCCCCACCCACCCACACCGGCCTCCACCCTGACGGCTTTACACGGGGCCCCCAGCAAAACCTCGACTTCAAGACATTTGGAAGTTAAGTACGACAACTTCCTCTTCCTGTTTATCACGAAACCACCTGCAGCTTCTCACATTATCTCCACAATTCCTGCTGATGGCACGTGGAATTTACAGCAGGCCAGATATGACATTGGATGATGTAACTGTAAATTTAACTCCCGTCTTTTTCAGTTTCTCTTGTTTTGTTCTCAGAATCAGAAGAACAATAAACATTGTAGGAGAAGCACAGCAAAATCTGAAGGACGAATTCAGCCGGACAGAGGCTTCGCTGATGACCGATACCTCCTGAGATGAAGGTGTCAAAGGTGATCTGTGCCCCATTGAAGAAGTCCCCGAACTGGGCCTCCCAGATGGGCAGGAGTTTGGGCAGGGCGATGCTCATGCCGTACTCAAAGCCCAGCACGGCCTCCTCGGACAGGGGGCTGTTACACACCTGAGGAAGAGGAGGCCCCAAAAATGCCATGTTCAGCCAAGTCACTGTCTCACCCGTTAGGGCACTTTTTCACTGCACCAGGTACCAGACTTTGGGTGCTTCCCCTTTTCCTTTGACCTCTGGTCCAGTACCAGTGCCAAAAGTTCCAGTACCGAGAAGTTCCAAACCAGCTGGGGTACTTGTGACTTCAGTACTTTGTCAGCTGGTTATGCAAAGTCTGCCTCTAATCACAATACAAACGCATCTCGAAAACAGTTACGAATCCGATAAACAAATAAAAAATAACGTAACAATAATGTATGCGTGGACAAATGAAGAGACCCAAGCTTTAATTGTGATTTGGCTAGAATGAGGGCACTACGACAGAATATAAAGAAGTATTTGCTACAATAAACTAGAGAGAGGTAAGGAACATGCACTGATACAGCGCACTGCCGCCCCACCACACAAAGAACCCGAGTGCAGCCGTGTAGTGGGCGGTACCTCAGCACCACACTAGTCTGAATGGAGCAGTGTGAGTTTTTCCGGCGGCTGGAGTGTCAATCCTGCCACCAACCCCCAAATTTCCTCTGGAAGTTGTAGGACCTGCTTGCGGGGCTGGATGTAGATTGACGTCACACCCAGGACAAAGCAATCGTAGGTTAATGGTCTTTGTTCAAGGGCCCAACAGAGTAGAATCACTCCTGGCATTCATGGGATTCAAGCCAACAACCTTATGATTACCAGCACAGATCCTACCTTAGAGCCACCACTCATATTATACTCGGACTGCACGATATTGGAAAACAAAAATCATTTACCTTGAAGTGATTTTGTTGTAATAAATATTGGCATATTTATAAAGCAATGAAGTTCAAAATAAATTTCTCACAAACCTGTCTAGGAGTGACTTAAACAGCAAGGATGAAAATGATTGTGTTTGTCTCTGAGAACACATGCAGCACTTGTGCAAAAGCAGCACAGGTAAAACTTTAAATTGATTTTTTAAATATGTACTAAATAATCTTGAGATGGGATAATCATTAAAATTGCAAAACTTGCTATGCAATTTTTTCCTATGATGGAGCAAAAATGTTGTGTTGACAAAAGTTAAACCACCTGGGCTATAATGTCTGTACAATATGAACAGAAGAAAAAGCCTGATCTTAATCTAGCTGACTAGCGATGTGAGAACTGCATGTGCAATTCTTAATTAATATTGCACATTGTCCAACTCTATAATGTACTACAGGCATTTTTCGAATTCAGTACAAAATACACGCCCTAGCGTTGTGATGTCATTTGGTGCCGGTACCAGTTTTTATGCCAGTGGAAATCCAACACCTCGAAGTGCCGAAAGCACGGAACCTGGTGCGGTGGAAAAGCACCCTCAGAGGTCCCATGCGACGCATGCTACCCAGTACCACGAGCTCGGGGGGAGAGATGACGGCACCTCCAGGAAGGCCTTCTGCTCGGGTGTGATGTGGTTCAGCGGGATGTACATGTCATTGGTCTCCTGGCAGACCACCATGGCATGCCGCTGGCTGAAGGTCCCGCGGCCCACGTCCTGCCCGCTGATGCGGATGTTGAACCCTTAAGAGCAGCGGGGTGACACAGGCAGATACGTCAAAGGTCACCACGGACTATAGGCTGTATCATCGCCACAGAAACCCGACCCACCTTGACACAGGAGGGACCCAAACGCCATGGCTTCAGAGGTGGACCAGTCCAGCTTAGTCCCACCTTCCAATTTCTGAAGCCGGGCCTGTGTCAAAACACACACAGGCCCACAGCCATCTGACTAAGCCCTCCGGACCAGAGCGCAGGACTACAGGGAGGACGAAGGGGTGAGGAAACTGGTACATCCTCAAGCTAAGACTTACAAGACCTCAAGAGGTATGTCAGAAGTCAGTTACGTCTTATGTGACTGCGATCTACAGCTCTAAATAATCCAGCTCGGTATTATTAACTACAATGTATCACTCATTAAACAGAAAGCCATCGACTTTAACTGAGGTAAAGACCAAAAGACTAATTAAAGTTATTTTTGATGTAGCTATTTCTTCTAAACCTAGGTCTTCATCAGAGCTGCTCAATATCACATCATAATACAATCGCAATTATATCGCGCACTAATAATCACCTGGGCTTCAAAGAAAGCGTGTAAACATTTGTCCAGACGCCAGCTTTTCGGTACTATACAGATGTTAACTTACAGCCACAATTTGGTAAGCAGATTAGTCGCGCCTAAAATATTAATCAGAGGCATATTGTGACTCCATGTAAAGCCCTGGTGATTTTTGCGCATGTGCTATATAATCGCAGTGCGATATTGTGCAGCCCTCGTCTTCATAGTCAAATTTTTAATAATCCAATGCTGTTTTGAGGCTGCAATAAGAGAAAACAAATCTATCCTGGCCATGGTGTCACACTCTTCCTCACTCGCTGCTTTTCCTTTCATTGGCTTTGTTCTTCCAGGGACGAGGCCCCCCGCTTCATACCTGCATGTGCGTCTTCCCGAGGTGGCTATGCAGCTGGATCTCCTCGGGGATCTCCACGGACTTGGCGCCCACGTACTGCAGCAGTGGCGCCGGCACGCCCGTGTCCCACGTGGTGATGCGAGGCTGCGGCTCTACCAGGTCGCCCCAGCGGCCCTGCAAGTTGGTCGGCGGCGGACTGTAGAGCGTCATGTTGGCCAGCCGCTCGTTCAGCATGTTGTAGTGCGACGTCTTGATCTCCACGACTTCCGCCTCCGTCATCAGGCCCTCTGAGATCAGCAGGTCGGCGTACGTGTCCGGGATGCTCTTCCTGGAGCTGAGAAGAAATCATGATCCGGACCGAAGCATCAGAAAACCTCCGTAAGTGGTCCTGCGGTGGGCTGGTACTGGTTGGAAACCCACCGGATGATCTTGTACATGGTTGGGTTGGTGAAGAAGGGCTCATCCAGCTCATTGTGGCCCCACTGTCGGTAGCACAGGAGGTCCACGATCACGTCCTTCCGGAAGCGGCGCTGGTACTCCACTGCCAGACGCGTGGCACGCAGGACCTCCTCCGCGTCGTCGCCGTTCACATGGACCACGGCACAGCCCACCATCTTACCTGCGCAGGATGATGCAAGTCAATAACGAGTTACAGAGTCATTAATGAACCAATAACTAACTATTCTCCCCATTACAGATACTTTCAGTATCAGATGTCACTCATTGACTTTGTAGACAGTTATGAAAATGCACTTAAACATCTTACACACCTATGTCACTGCAGTACAAAGATGACCTTCCCCTCTCAGACGGCGTGGTATAACCCACTTGGTTATTTACAATAAGGTGGATGCTTCCACCTACTCTGAAATGCGGGAGGCTTGAAAGGGTAAATGTTTCAGGAACGATGCCTTGGCCTGAGAACGAGGCATCACCGTGGACCTGCAATTTCGGAAATAAGGGAATCAGCTACAGCTAAACCAGGTACAGTTTTATTACTAAACACTAAAATGATTTTATACTGTAGTTGCATAGCATAAACACTGTATTAATATGCACTATGGACAGGTGGTGGTTCTGATGTCGTGAATGACACAGGTGTAGAAAGTCGTGAGGTCATATGCCCTGTACCTGCACACAAATGACCCAGTGCCCTGGGTGTGTGCCCTGTATCCGCAAACAGAGGACCCTGTCCCCTGTACCCGCACACAGATGACCCTGTCCCCTGTACCCGCACACTGGTGACCCTGTCTCCTGTACCTGCACACAGATGACCCTGTCCCCTGTCCCCTGTACCCGCACACAGATGACCCTGTCCCTTGTACCCGCACACAGATGACCCTATCCCCTGTACCTGCAAACAGATGACCTTGTCCCCGGGCTGGGCGTTGCTGTCTGATGAATAGTCCCCATCCTGCCGGACCTGCTGCCTGCCACGGGCCTTGCCTTGGGTCACCGGGTTGATGGCCTCCAGGTGGGAGGGGTTGGGCAGCATGGTGACATGCAGAGGCTTCCCGGCCCCGAAATCCAGATCCACCGAGGAGGTCAGGTGGGACAAGACATCCCCGATGGACGGGGAATTCTCGGGAAACTCACTGAGGCCCCTCATCTTCCTGAACATGAGCTGGTGAGCATGAGGCAGGATATGAGGCGGGATCCAGACACCAACCTCTTCAATGGTACCACTTTCACAATAACATACTTATATGACAAGGTGTCTGACCTCAGGAGGGAACTGCAGGAGCCCAGTCAGGAGGTTCAGTCTCCCACGGTGGGGCATCCCCATGATGATGTCTGTCACCCCACTGTATGATGCCAGGCGGAACAGCTCAAAGAAAAATCCCATCATGCTCTCTGCTCCCTCGGCACTGTAACGCTTCACCGTGGCAAATTTGGTAGCCAGAAAGTGGTCAAATTCCTGAGATTAAAAAAAAACGTACAAACAAATTTCATACATATGGATAGGAAACTATTTAGAATTTATAACCAAATTATGTCTTAAGGCCTAGATTGCTAAGCAATAGATAAAATGTAGTATACAGACTTTCAGCCTTCTTGGGTGAGTATTTCAATAGGGCAGCAAATACATGTTTGGCATGACCAGGGACATGGGTGACACTGAGGTTCCCATCATACCTGAGATTGTAGCATTAGCTGGGCCAGCTGCCTGCGCTCCTCCGGAGAAAACGTCTCCTTCTTCAGCTCTTCGAACCGGTTGGCCACCCACTCCCTCTCGGCCAACGTCTGGAGCTGACTGGTCTCTACAGACACTCGGCCGCAGTAGGTATGGTGCAGGTAAGCGATGACATCCTCGAGGGACGCTTCTGGCTTGCCAAAATTTCTTAGGCCTTCGAGGATAAGAGGAATTGAGATGCAATTTTTCACAAGTAGCTCTCATGGTCATAAATCCTGACAAGTTTGAAGACTTCTCAGACTGAGAAGTGGTTGAATATGCACAAAACTGTTACAAATTAACAAGAAAAGTAGAAGCTACAAACTAACCTTTTATCACATTTGAAGGTTATAATTTAGCTACATTAACACAGTCCTGTACAAAAAAAATTAAAAAGAGCCGCACCGCTGGTGTTGAAGGGACCCCGAATCGTTTCGGTTAAAATGCTGATTTCAGGAACCATGTCGACGACACCTTTCTCCGGGAGTAAGGGGTTAATTTTAGCTGACTTGTGCCCGTGTTCCCGATACGCCTCGACCAGCCGTGCCAGTCCATGATCTGGAGGGTTGGTTAATAGCGTTACATATCTGACAGCGTTCCAAAGTTACATAAACAACAAAAATATCAATAAATCTCACAAAAACACACAATCTTTGTCAATCAACAATCACGCGTGTATTGTCCAATAGATTCATATTAGAATTTTTGAATACCTATAAATCTTAACTTTAAGTAAAAACTGAACTCACACACAGCAGCGGTCACAGCACAAACTGTACCGCGGTGTAAACATAACACTTCTGAGAAAACGTGAATACAATTAATTAATAACAAAGAGATTGTAACGTTATGCGAAACGAATACTCAAGTATTTTAAACAACATGCAACTCATAGTTCAGGATGCACCCCCCCCCCCCCAAGTAGATTCACCCGTCTATCTATCCATCTCTAACTACGCCGCTGCTTATGTACATTTTATGTACGTCCGAGTGAAATCGATGTGAAAGCTTGACACTTCAGTGACTGACTGAATGAACGTAACAGTAGCGCTGTAAGCGCTGTCGTGTGACACTCTCGGTGAAACACTGCCTTTACATGCGTGGCACTACCATGAAAAACGTAAGAGCAAAATTCACTTTATGCTGTAAACCCCTCTCCCAAAATGTGCGGTAATCTAAGGCCATTAATTAATCACCTTGAGGTTATGAAATTATCGTTTTAAATTAATAAATAATAAAAAACATCCCCCCACACGATTCCCCCAACCTTGGTTGAGTAAGGAGCTGAGTTCGGTCTCCTGTTGCTTCTCTCCGGTACCGACTCCCCTGGGTCTGTAGCCATAGACTCCCTTCTCGGTGTGATACAGGGCGCTCAGCGCCGGCCGAGCTAAGCGGAGACAGGGCCTGCCGGCTAGATGCATGCTAGTTTAGCGATCACGAAAGCTGACAGCTCGGCCTTGGTTCACTCCTTTAACATATATATGGCTGTATATAGACGTATAATAAGAAGCGCGAGCAGGCTTATACAACACGCGACCGAGTAGCCACACTCCGCAGAAATAATGGGTGGTGACGCTTCCTCGGCCCACGATTGGTTGAATCGGTCGCACGGCCGCTTCTTATTGGTCCACTTGCTGTCTCGGTCAGCCAGCGCAGCGCCGTGGATCCTGGGGCCATCGGCCACTAAGCCGTGCCGCAAAGAGACAAAAACGCGACAGATGACCATTACATTTTACATTTTTATTCCCTTTGCTCAATAATGTGGAATGTCCCCCAAAGTCCCATTTTACAAAAATGTAATTAGCTATGTTTGACTTGTTTTAAAGTTTAGTAAATGATGATAATCGAGTATTGGGTTCTAGTCCGTTTTTATTTCTGCGTAACATATTAACAGTACACAAACAGTTCTAATTTTAATAAAAACTTTGCAAAGCCATGCTATTGTTATATAAGTAAAAACGACACATGTTAAGATAATTTCAGGTATTCATTTCATTTTGTCACCTTTTGTAATGTCGGGCAGACTAAAGTGAATCCCTTAAGGCATAAACAGCGGTGATTTACAACTATCACGTTTATATTCAGCGATACATTACCCGAGACGTCCTAGCATTTGTTATAGGCACAGAGTTGTCATCGGCCGGTATGAAAAGGCCCTTTTTTTATCAGGCACATTGCAGGCCACCTACTGAGGTGGTCCTTCAGCGACCGAGAAGGCTGCTTCACCCACGAAACAGACCCGATGTTTTTGTTGAAGAAAATGAAGGTAACGGTAGTTGAAATTCATTTTGATTTCTGGCCTTGAATTTTGAATATAATTAAATATTTTTATGGTTGTACAGGGATCAATTAATTGTCGTGATAGTTCATTTTGCAAAATCGAATTTGCCAGCTGGCTATGCTACTTTGTTTATCATTGATTCTCTGTAGCTATCTAGGCCTGAAGACATCATTTGGTTATAAATTCTGTTGTGAGTTATTGCGTGCTTTTTCTGCTGAGGTGTGCGGTCATATTGGGGAAACCGTTTATTCGTATAGCTACCGAACAGCCTAAATGTCCTTTCCATCAAAGGCCTAAACGAATAGGTCGCTGGCAGTGTGTGCGGAAGCACGACAGCTTTCCTTCAAAACTCTGAAGTGTTTGGCTGGAGACTTCGTGTATCTATTCATAATATGCATAACCGGTAACTCGTCGCATATATTTTACCTAATGAATTCAGTGAGCATGACACGTTGTTAGCTTTAAAATCAAGGTCGCCTACAAACGAATTCAGTTTACGCATGAGAATGAATTTCGTTAGATTGAAACATATCTAGAGTGGGTAGTTTCTGCGATGTGAATGTCGGAGGTCTAACTTTTTGACGCTATGGGCTCGCGCACTTTTCGCGCGGGCAGATGACGGCTTGCGCGTGTTGTGCGTGAGGCTCCTTGACTAACCAGATTACTTTTAAATAACCAGTTCTTCGTACATCTTATCAGATAAACCAAGTAATTAAAATTTCCCGTGTAATACGGTGTACAAAATTAAAGAGTCTTAGGTGTGAATATTCAGTCCTTTTGAGTTCAGATTTAGTCTGTATACGAAACTAAATAATTGGCTCGTAAAATATATAGAGATTTGTTTTAATTTCATACAAGCACATTATATGACAGTAAGGAATTGTGTAGTTGTATGAACAAGAAAAATAGAACTTAGAATGTTGACCCTCTCTTTGCAGTATGCCTGCTGAATGCAAGAAGCCAGTAAACATGGATGAGAAAGACGTGTGCGTGTTCAGCAACAAGGACAAAGAGCGAGTGGGGGAGAGCCGTCCCACTTCGTCTCGGGAAAAGGGGAAAGAGGACCCCAAGGTGAGCGGGAAGAAAGATAACGGCAAGGTGGCAGCAGCGGAGGAGAAGAGGAGGAGGCTGGAGGAGGAGAGGAGAAAGAAGGAGGAGAAGGAGCGCAAGAAGAAAGAAGAGGAGAGGCTGAGGGTGGAGGAGGAGCAGAAGAAGAGGGAGGAGGAGGAGAAGAGGCAGCAGGAGGAGGTGGAGAAGAGGATGCAGGAGGAGGAGGAGAAGAGGCAGCGTGAGGAAGAAGCGGCACGCCTGAAGTAAGGGGGCAGCTATGGAGATCTTGGGGTTATGCGAAAAGCAGGGTTGGGCTCAGGGGGTCTGGGCACCTGTGCCTTTTGTCACGATCATTGGAAGTGCCCCCCCAACAATAATGCAAAATTTACCTAGGGGACCCTCCAGGTTGACAAAATAATCCATGCCCCCCCTGTTCAAATGCCTTTGCGTTGAGCAGTGCTGAAGTCATGTTGTGCAGCAAAGATTTGATTTACTATAGGTTTTCTGTGAGATCTTTATTATATAAATGTGGGTTTTGCATCACACTTTTACAAATCCATACTAGTATTGAGTCTTCTCATATGGTTTTACCAGGGGTGGGGAACCTGTTCCATGGCGGGCTGGTGTAGGTGCAGGTTTTTGGGATGGCTTCTCAATCAGCCAATATCAGTGTGTCCCCAGCACTGGTATTGAGAACCATTGTTCTGTTATTGGCTGACTGAGAGATAATCACAAAAACCCGCACTGGCCCTTCGTGGGAGAGGTTCCCCACCCCTTGTTTATACAGCTATTCAGGACAGTGCTGGTTATTTACCTTTTCAATAAAACCTTTGAACTGCCCCTGTGTGCTGCCTCTCCAAGCCTTTTCCATCTGCCCCCCCACAGAGAGAAGGAGGAAGCGCACCAGCTTCACCAGGAGGCCTGGGAGCGCCACCACTCCCGCAAAGACCTGCGCAGCCGGAACCAGAACGTGCAGGACTCGCGGCCTGAGGAGGCCTTCTTCAGCCGCCTGGACTCCAGCCTGAAGAAGAACACAGCATTCGTCAAGAAGCTACGGACGCTCACGGAGCAGCAGCGCGACTCGCTCTCCAACGACTTTGCCTCGCTCAACTTGAGCAAGTACATCGCCGAGGCCGTGGCTTCCGTGGTGGAGGCCAAGCTGAAGATCTCCGACGTGGGCTGCGCTGTGCACCTCTGCTCCTTGTTCCACCAGCGTTACGCTGACTTCGCCCCACTCCTGCTGCAGGCCTGGAAGAAGCACTTTGAGGCCCGCAAGGAGGAGAAGACGCCGAACGTAAGCAAGCTGCGTACGGACCTGCGCTTTATCGCCGAACTCACCATCGTGGCCATCTTCACTGACAAGGAGGGCCTGTCGCTCATCTACGAGCAGCTGAAGAATATCATCAACACAGACCGTGAGGCGCACACGCACGTCTCCGTGGTCATCAGCTTCTGCAAGCACTGCGGGGACGATGTCGCTGGCCTCATTCCTCGCAGGGTAAAGGTAGCGGCAGAGAAATTCACCCTAGGCTTCCCTCCGAGCGAGATCATCAACGCCGAAAAGCAGCAGCCCTTCCAGAACCTGCTCAGGGAGTATTTCACCTCCCTTACCAAGCACCTGAAGAAGGACCATCGCGAGCTGCAGAACATCGAGAGGCAGAACCGGTGAGGCACCAAGCAGACTTGGCGTGTTCTTACAGGGTGTCATCCAAAAAGATCACACATGACAAAAAATAGTGAAATTCAGGGGTTTTGGCTTAAAAAAATATCGCTGTGTACATAAGGTGCTTTTTAATGCAGTGCATATTCTGCATAATGTTTAAAAGGGCTAGCAGTCAACGCCAAGAATTGTTTTCCTTATTCTGAATATACACCGTTGTGTAAGTCAAAAATTCCAAATGGACATAAAATGCGGGCAGCTTAGGGTAGGAGAGGTTTCCCATTTACTAGGTCTGTTCAAACAGGGATTTCCCGCTTGCAAAGCAAAAGAGCTCCCCATTCACAAATCAGCATCCATTTTTATACCTTTTGAATTTTATACCTTTCTGTGGGTGACAGCCCTAAATGAACTCCAGTGATTCTGATTAGCTCACCTTTATTCCTTGTTAGCTTGGCTCTTATCGATCTTGCTACCTTTTCAAGGTTCCTGGTACAGGGCCCCTAAGTTCTGTCCTCAACCATTCGCATATCTTTATTCATATGGTATTCTATGTTCAATAAATATGGAAAAAGTCAATAAACATTTCAAAGGTATAGAAATTATGATAAATTGGAAAAATAGTGTTCTTTTGCATAAGTATTGATTATTAGCCCATAATTATTGTTGATATTTCTTCACCTACGTGCACACTGTCGTACATATAAACAGAGTGAAACAAGAGTTAATTGAGTTTGTCTATGAACATCATGGGGAATAAAGTTGGTAATTTATCCAGCTCCCTGGAGTATTGGTGACCTGTGTTATATTCATTGCTGGTCCATCACTGTGTGATTACATCTGCCCCCCCCCCCTTTTTCAAAGTGAGATGAGAATGTTCTCCTCTGTTTGCATCTACAGCCGCATCCTACATTCCAAGGGCGAGCTCAGCGAGGACCGACACAAGCAGTACGAGGAGTTTGCCACGTCCTACCAGAAGCTGCTCGCCAGCACACAGTCCCTGGCGGACCTGCTGGATGAGAACATGCCAGAACTACCCCAAGACAAGACTGTCCAAGAAGGTAGTAGGCTGTATTTTAGGACCCCGGGCAGCATCTATCAGAGCCTTATTGCTTTCTGCTTAGTATCTCTATGATTTATGGTGTTTATGATCAGGGACTGACATAACTGGTACACAGGTATGCAATTGCGGTATAAAGGGGAAATTGTGTGGTAATTTCTTGTCATCACAGCTAAGTGTTTACTACTTTTTGCTGGTATTTTGTACTCGTCATTGAGAGTATTATTAAGCTTCAGTATTGTCAATATTGTCAGAGTATTAAGCTTCAGTATTGTCA